>JAKSZU010000006.1:177961374-178468874 GCA_026018925.1 Tupaia tana
CAAATTTTTCATTAGTGATGTATGGAAACACAACTGACTTTTGCACATTAATCTTAAACCTGCAATGTTGCTTAATTTGTAATATCCAATCATAGCCAAAGGGTAGTGCCAAAGGTTGTCCTCTGTGATTTCTTCTAAGAGTTTTATGGTTTCATGTCTTACATTTATTCATTTTGAATTAATTTGTGGGTACTGTGTAAGATAGTGTTTCAATTTCTTTTTTTTTCAGAGTTTACTTATTTTTAATACATTTAACCACTGTGTATCATCACAGATTGTAAAATAAATTTTTCCAGCATAAATACACTGTATATTAGTCCAGTTAAAGGTTATTATCATACATGTAATCATCAACAGATATTTTTCCAGTTTCGTTTCCCTTAAATGTTTTGCTTCTTTCTTTCTCCCCTTGCTTGATTCCCTTCTCACCCTCTCCTATATCCCCCCCCCCTCACACTCTCTCTAGTAGCCACAATTGTTATCCATGCTTTTATATTTTCCAATATTTCACCTTTTGCCATAGAGCATGGAGATTCAGTATATATTGAGGATATACAATCTTTCTTTTTCATAGTCTGTCTTGCTTTGCTTAGCAGTAAATCTTCCATGTTCTTCCACTTTCTATTTAATGACAAAATCTTGTTATATTTTATGACTGAGTAATATTCTATAATGTATATGTGCCACAATTTTTCAATATATCCATCTGTTTGTGGACATTGGTTCTTTGTCTTAGCAATTGTAAATAATGCTGCAATAAATATGGATGTGCAAGAACTTTTCCTACTGAACATATTCCTATCTTTTGGGTAGATACCCAGGAGTGGAAATTCTGGATCATATGGTAGTTTTATTTGTAGGTCTATGTTTTATTCTTTCACATATGAAGGTCCAGTTGGAGGGCCCAAGAGTACCAGTCAGGTGGGGCATGGTGGTTCTGGTTCCAGGTAATCCCAGTGATATATTCTTTGCACAGCTTCATCAGCTGTGGTCATTGAGGACTGAGTGTGCCTCTGTAGCCTAGACTGTTGAAGTTTGTGGCAGTGGCATGAGCCATTAGGGTCTTCAGTGGCAAGGGCTTTTAGGGGTACTCCTATCCTTGTTTCCCCAACACTGAGGAGTCTTAGTTCCTTATGATTTTGGGTCTCATGTGTCCCATAGGCAGACACAACAGTGCTAGCTTCAAAGGCACAAGTGTACAAAGTGGTCGTATAGCTGGGGTCTTAAATCCAGGGTGTCACAAAACTATGAGGCACCTGTACTTGTGGTACAGGTTCATTATCCTAGTCACTGGTAGATGCAGATACCCTACAAAGCCAGGGTCTGGAACTCTATGGTATGTATTTCCAGAAGCCTGGGCTCCAGAGGCAGAGATGTAGCTGTGATTCTGACTCTGGGGAGCGAGTCAAGCATCAGTGTGAATCTGAGGGAAAAAGGGGTAAGGGGACTCTTCATATTTTCAGCACTCAGAAAGAATGGTGCAGTTACTGTTTATTGCCCCAGAGCCAAGATAACACAGCAGGAACCCAGGTCAGGGAATAAGGCACCACCATGTGATGACTCTGGACCCTATGATAATAGAATATGTCAGTAGCTCAGTCTCTGTGAAGCTGCTTGCTACTACAGCAAGAGCCCATCCCAAAAGGGATGTTGGGAAAACTGTGGCTATGGAGTTAGGGCATGAGGAGCAGCGCAGGAATCACTGCACTTCTTCAGATTGTGGGGGATCTCAAAAGTTCAGACTCTAGGAGTCTATCTGGAGATGAAGAGGCAGTGTGTTTGACTGGGAAGTGAGAGAGCGAGGTGGCACAGCTTTGATTTGCATTATTTAGTTCCTTGTACTGACTTTGGAACGAGCTCCTCTGATTCCTTAATGTATACTGGTAGATTTTCTTTTATAATTAAAAGTGTTTAGGGACCAGCAGTTAGCGTAATGGCTATGTTGCTGGACTCCCATGTAGTCTACCATGGTTCGCATCCCGGACCCGGTGGCTTAAAACTCACACCGGGCGCGTGTGCATTCATGCCCAAGATCCCGAGAGGAGAACGGAGAAGGGATTGCAGTGTGGCCTTCCCCCCTGGGGAGTGATTTATCGCTTTCTGTCTCTCTGTCTCTCTCTGTCTGGTGAGCGCACCTGCCCTATAGCAAAGTCCTCTCCAAAAAAAAAAGTTTAGATACTTATTTTATTCCCATGAGGCAAAGAGAGAGAAGTCACCTCCAAGAGGGTCTTTACATCATGATCTGCCCCTAGATCCAACCAGCCTGAGTCACAGCCACACATGTGTGAGCATGTATAGAGAAACCATAGGAACACACTTGGGACCTTCTCATGGGGGTTAAACATTGTAGGGTATTATGTTACCTTTGAGCCACTGTAAATTTCTTCATTATGCAGTCCCCTGGATTCCACAAGTTTGACAAGATTTCAGAGTTCTCAAAATAGTTGATTCTCACAATGTTTCCAGCTCAACAGACCTGTTGGGGGGAAGGAGACAATTCTTAGAACTTCCTACTCTACTATCTTCCTTTATATTATGAAGACATGTGTTTTGATTCCAGAACTAAGCTCTCATTTTGAGCCAAATTTGCTTTTTGAAAGACTCTTGCTTGTCTTATAAATTACACAGGGGGACTTCAAAATGTTTGTGAAAAAATGATATTAAAGTGTGAGTTTATTTTGATATAAAAGATTTTTGGAATCCATGCACAGATTTTTTTTATTATCATCATCATAATCTTCTTTATATTACATTGGGTTACATATAACTTTACAGTGTATTACATTGCTTTTTCCAAAGGGAATGCCATGCATGTCAGTCAATACAGAGACATTAATCTCCCCATTTCATCATTCAATATCTTTTCTATGTTTTTCCCAATCATTATTATTATTATTCTAATTATTTTTTTGAACAGTCAATCACTGTTTCTCATTTTGCTTGTAAAAAGACTTTGTCCATCATGAAATACTTCTCAGACCAATCCAGTTGAGAATAACTATACATGTCATCATCAACAGGTAATAAGCCATATCTGTTTCCCACTAACGTCCTGCCTCTCTATTTGTTCTCTTTCTCTATCCTCTTCTCTTCACCCCCCCATTCCATACTGACTTATTCTCGTTAAGTACTTTCACTGCTTTTATGTCCTCCAATATTTTGCTCTCTACCATAGAGTGCGGATAGTCGTTATATATTAAGTGGATACATACAATATCTTTCTTTCATAGCCTGACTTACTTCACTCAGCAATAGATCCTCCATATCTGACCACTTTCTATCAAATGCCAGGGTCATGTTATTTTTTATGGCTGAGTAGTATTCCATAGAGTATATGTACCACACTTTTCCAATACATTCATCAGTTTGTGGACATTTAGGTTGGTTCCATGTCTTGGTAATTGTGAATAACGCTGCAATAAACATTGATGTGCAAGCACTTTTCTGACTGAGAGTTCTCCTGTCTTTTGGGTCAATATCCAGAAGTGGATTCATGTGCAGATTTTTTATTAAAAAACATTGCCAATAACTGTTAGAAGATCTTTTGTATGTGCCTTGCTCTGATATAAAAAATTATAGTGCTGAGAATTAAATAAAAACATTTGATTTAAAGGTTCTATCATTATATCTAGAAAAGTCCATCTTTTTCACTTAAGCCCTAACAAAATTGTAATGTACATTAAGATAATGCACATGTTTAAAGTAATTCTAAGTATGCATGTTTTCACATCCAGGTTTGGCTTTTTCTCAGTCTCCTCTGCAATCAATGTTAGTTTTTGGAGTATGTAACATTTATGTTAAGTAACTGTAGCACCCAAAAGTAAATCAAAGTATTCCCATGATATTCTACATTTTAAAGGAATAAATCTTAACAAAATTCTCAAAAAATGATAAGTGCTGGTGGAACTGTGGTGAAAGGAGAGCTCACCTACACTGTTGGTGGGAATGGACATTGGTCCAGTCGCTGTGGAGAACAATACAGAGATTCTTCAAAGATGGCAAATAGAACTACCATATGATCCAGGAATTCCACTCTTGGGTATCCACCCAAAGGATAGGAGAACACTCAGTCAAAAAGGTGTTTGCATGACTATATTTATTGTGGCATTATTCACAATTGCTAAGACATGGAACCAATCCAAATGTCCATGAATGAATTGAAAAAGTGTGGCATATATACAGTATGGAATACTATTCAGTCATTAAAACAAACAAACAAACAAAAACAAAAACAAAAACAAAAAAACATCAAGACCCTGGTATTTAATACAAAGTGGACAGATATGGAAGATTTATTGCTGAGTGAAGCAAGTCAAGTTATGAAAGAGAGATATTGTATGTCTCTACTTAACATGTACTGTCTGTTTGCATGCTAAGGTGGAAACTGAAAGATTGGAAGATATAGAAGAATGGAAAATGGTTGAAGATGCTGGACATAGTGTGGGAAGAGGCTGGGAGAAGGAGAAGACTGTGAGGAAAAAAATTAAGGAGAAAAATAGAGGGGGGACACTTATGGTACACAGAAATGGATTATTATCTGTTGATGATAACATGTATCAACTGGACAGTGTAAAGTGTATTAATGTAGGGTAAATTAACTTTACAAACTAAGTGATATATAGTGATTGAATGTATACAATAAAATAAAATAAAATGTATATAGGGCCCAGTGTAGTGGCATGCCAGTAGTATGATTCTTTCCAAGCTGGAAATCATATGGAAGATTATGGTTTGGTTTCTGGGTTGACTTCTGCATACTGGGAGCACACACAAGCCTGTAATCCTAGCTGAGGGGGAGGGGGTGTAGATCATGTTGTAAGACCCTACTGAAAGTGCATCTCTCAAGAAAGAAAGAGAGAGAGAGAGAGAGAGAGAGAGAAGAAAGGAAGAAGAGAGAGAGAGAAAGAGAGAAGAAATAAAAAGAAGAAACCTTTTTTTTTTTTTCCTCAAAGTGCTTACAGAGGACCCTCACCATGGCAGATAAAACAGTAAGCAATCATAACCTTATTAAGGATTTAAATTCAAAATGAAGATTGATTCCATGACAAGAGTTTTTAAATACTAGGAATAATTTTGTTAAGGCTTAAGTAATCCTCTCTGGAGGAAGTATATAATTTAGTAACTTTAAAATCTTCATGAGGAATTTATAAAATATTTTTTTCTTTGGGAGCTCCTCTACTTTTAAAACTCCGATAAACATGCAGGCTGGTTTAGAAATCTGGACTCAAAGGATTACTTTTTCAGAGGCCAGATGTAAAAGGCATCTGTGCCCAGCTGTTCCCAGAGACATTTCTGCTTGTGGGATAAACTGCATTCTGTAACTAAAAATAGGGACATTGCAAAAGTTGATATTTTAATGGTAGAAAACCATAAGAAAAGTCTTTTTTTTTAATTTTTAAAGTTTTAAAAAATATATATCTACATATATATGACCAAGAAAAAGTGATGGCAAATATTTTCCTCTAATCTTGTATCTATTGATAATATATGTATCAAGGTAAATAAATTACTTTTGTTAAAAGAAGTGTAGGGACAAGAGAGTCTAGAATACTAAGCAAATTTTTGTTATCCAACACTTTAAAAATAATTTTATTATATTTACTAATCATAGTAAAATTAATTCAAAAATTTTAAAAATACTGAGCAATAGTATAACTCAATCACCTTTGATAACATAGGTTTAAAAGGTATTCTTTCCTAAACGTATTTTATTTAAAAAATGAGCACATTCTATAATTTTATATTTTGCTTCTATTAACAATGAAGTGAACTTGGCATTTTTTTTTTTTTTTGTTTTTTTTTTGTTGTTGAGAGGTTTTCGCTATAGGGCGCGTGCGCTCGCCAGACAGACAGAGAGAGACATAGAGACAGAAAGCGAGAAATCACCCCCCAGGGGGGATGGTTACGCTGCAATCCCTTCTCCTCCATTCTCCTCCTGGGATCTTGGGCACGCACGCACACGCACCCGGCGTGAGTTTTAAGCCACCGGGTCCGGGACGCGAACCGCGGTCGACTACGTGGGAGTCCAGCGACATAGCCATTACGCTAACTGCTGGTTCCCGGCATTTTGGTTTTTAAGTAGAGGTGTATGTAAATATATTTCAAGGAAGCACAATTTCTAATTGCATATGCTCATTGCGTATTTTAGCCTCTTAAACCAAATTTTACAAAACTATTCTAAACAATAATTACTTATTGAATTATTAACTTAAGAACTTTACAGAAAAGAATTTACCAGGGCTTTACAGAAAAGGACATGACATTAAGAACTTTCATCCAAATTACTGGATTATAATTAAAATTAGAGTTCCACTGATGCCACAACAGAAGCAGATAGGACAGGATAGAGAAGAAATATCAAGAAGATACATATATATATAAACATGATTTTCGGAAATTGACCTTCATAGCCCAATGCTGATCTCCTAAAATCAAATTGTAATTATTGGTTAACAAATGAGTATGTTATATTCCACCATTATCATTCAGAAAAAAATAATATTAGTGATAGCTTGTGGGGGTATTTTTTAAAAAATCTGACTTTGTCTACTTTACATCTCAGAATCTCAAGTATCTTTCTCAGGTATTATCCACCAAGACAACAAAGAAAATATGCCTGAAGTAATTCTTAGAATTTTATGGAAATAATAGACACCTTCATTTAGATGAACTCAACCCACATGGATAAATGTGAACTTTGTAACACTTGCTATATAATTACCATATAATTATCAAGCATATTTTAATGCTACAGATATGAAAAGTAGACAGTATTCACATATTTTTCTAAACTGTCTTAGAGAGTGTTATCATAATAATTACCTTGGCAGGTAATGCAATCTTTTTGTTTGTTTGTTTGTTTGTTTTGGAGAGGTTTTTGCTATAGGGTGCGTGCGCTCACCACACAGAGAGAGACAGAGAGACAGAAAGCAAAAAATCACCCCCCAGGATGGATGGCCATGCCACAATCCCTTTTCCTCCATTCTCCTCTCGGGATCTTAAGCATGCATGCACACGCGCCCGGCAAGTTTTAAGACACCGGATCCGGGATGTGAAACACAATCGACTATATGGAAGTCCAGCGACATAACCATTATGCTAACTGCTGGTCCCAGGTAATGTAATCTTTATTCTAGTTAGTTCCTCTGAAAGGTAAAATGTTATAGTAGAAATAGCTCTAAAGTCTGTCAGTATAAGCTATGTAAGATTTGCATTGTCTTTTCACTGCAGCCTTGCCAACACTTACCATTCTTATGTTTTATTAAATCATATTTGACAAACTAAACTCTTATAATCAAGTGAGAAAAACTAAACTATTTCATTAAAAAGACTCAAAATATAATGGCTTAATGATTATGAATTCTTATTTTACTTTCTGAAAAAAATGTTGAGTATTCAGGATAGGAAAATCCATGTATTATGCTATACATGGATTGTGAAAAAAATGTAAAAATGTGAAAAAAATGTAAAAAAAGATAAAGTGTCAACTTCTAGACTGAAATTAGAATCTTTCTTAAGTATTACTAGCCAATAGAACAAGGAATGAAAATAGTACATGAATGATTATTTTTTAGATCTGTCAGCAGCACATATCAATTTTTCAAATATTCATAGATAAGAAATTAATATCATGACCAGTTAAAAGGAATAAAAGAGACTCGAGGTCTAGCTACACAACCATGTACCCAGCCATAATTGTATCATTACAAAAGAGAAAAAAAAAAGATTTTGTTAGGTGGTTATTGAACATTCTTACCAAAATTCTCTCTCCATCAATGACCTCTGCAAAACAGAACTATGAAACGTGCATTTTCTAGTGCCCAGCTTGTTGACAGGATTAAATATGATGCTTACGAAAGTATGTTGTAAATTGTACCAGCAGTTCTGTCTTCTGCATTACCTAAAACAATCTTTTTCTCATAACTCACATTAAACTATAACAACACTAGCTTTTGGTAATAAAAAAATAATAATGTTTAAAGCAATGATGACTGACTTGTAGTAGGTGTGACTACCCTAACAGGGACTTAACATGGATAGGTCCAGCATCATCCCCAGAGGTGCTGATTTATTCTTGATGAGGCTCAGAATCTCCACCTTCAACAAGCCTTTCAGGTTATAGTTATGTGGTAGTCTCTAGTCATCACAGTAAGCAAATCTGATTTAGAATGCGATTTTAATTTCATGTTTTTTCTTCTTCATTTTATTGTGTTTATTTTCAAATCAAGAGCAGTGGAATATTTACTTTGGGCTAAATTGTATTGTCTGTAGATATTTAGCATTGTTTATTTTGCTTTGGAGTAATTCAAAAGAAGCAGAATTCTTTTATTTCTTTTGTAATGAAGTCAAAATATAAAAATCTGCATGTATGGTATGAGTTTATGAATGTAGATCTCTCTAAACCTAGTAAATGAATTTTAATGATTGATACATATAGCGTAATATTTGCCAACTCGACATAATATGTCTGTGCTTTGCTTGGGAGGTAAGTTGTGAAAGAAACCATCCTATCTCTGTCCCTAGAATCTTTAAATAAGAGGCATCTGCCTACAACTATCTTTAAGTATTGCTATAAATGGTGAAGACACTACCGCTTGTGTATTTAGGAGAGTGTGTATGAACACAACAAAATATCATCTACCTTTAATTGCCTTGCAGATTACAAAATAATTATTTGTGTACAAGTCTTAGATTCTTTTTGTTTGTTATTTTCTTAGCAGAGTGGAGCTGCAGTAAATATACCTGCTTCTAAATTTACCTCATAGATCACATTCTATCTATCAGTTTACCACAGAAATAGAATGGCCACCTCAAAACATCAGTATAAACTATTTTTTTTATGCTAAAAGTTAATAGATGTTAATATTTCTGGTTCAGAGATGTCTTAGAAAATGTAATAAACATGGGACCAGCACTTGGTGTAATGACTATGTCACTGAACTCCCATGTAGTCTACCGCAGTTTGAGTCCCGGACCTGGTGGCTTAAACTCATTCTGGGCACATGTGCGTGCGTGCCCAAGATCCGGAGAGGAGAATGGAAGAAAAAGGATTGCGGTGGGGTGGCCATGCCCCCTGGGGGGTGATTTCTTGCTTTCTGTCTCTCTGTCTGTCTTTCTGGTGAGCGCCCACACCCTATAGCAAAAACCTCTCCAAAAAAAAAAAAAAAAAAGAAAAGAAAAGAAAATGTAATAAACACACACACAACATTGTGCATGCAATTTAAGGAAGGTTATGATTCTTTAATCTAGGCTTGTGTTCGTTTCCGCAATCTTTCTGGGTAGATGCCCAAAGACTGATTTGGTGTCTAGAAACGGAGAGTCACTGTTGTGAGAGTGGTGTTTTACATATACAATATCTTAAAATTCATATCAGGGAAAAATTTCTATTAAAATATTTTGAAAGAAAGAGAAGTTATACCTTTATTGATTATTTGAGCAGTATCTTTTCACTGGGCACTTAATATTTTTAAGGCAATGTGTCAATTTTTTTTGTTATTTTTTTTTGAGAGGTTTTTCGCTATAGGGCGCGTGCGCTCGCCAGACAGACAGACAGAGACATAGAGATAGAAAGCAAGAAATCACCCCCCAGGGGGGATGGTCACGCCGCAATCCCTTCTCCTCCATTCTCCTCTCAGGATCTTGGGCACGTATGCACACGCGCCCGGCGTGAGTTTTAAGCCACCAGGTCCGGGACGCGAACCGCGGTCGGCTACGTGGGAGTCCAGTGACATAGCCATTACGCTAACTGCTGGTTCCCTTTTTTTGTTATTTTTTGAGACATAAAAAAATCCATAAAATCTGTTTAATTGTTCTGTGATAGAATTTAAATATTGTGCTCTCTCACCCCATACTCAGCCTCCATCTTTGTATCATCCATTTGTGTGCAGGTACATCACAACCTTGATCAGCATGAATTCATAATGAGCACCTATACCATTCCAAGAAGCATCTAATTACGGGTGTTGTAAAATATAATGGTTGCAAGCAGTTGCAGTGTTTTTCTTTTTTTATCAGAGGTTTTGTATTCATTTTCTAGGGCTACCAGAACAAAATACTATGGACTGGATGACTAAATTGCAGAAATGTATTTTCTCACAATTCTGGAAACTAGAACTCCAAGATCAAAATCTCAGCACACTTAGTTTCTTCTTCCTAAGCAGAGGGCTGCCTTTTCTCTCCACCTTCCCACAGCCTTTGTTCAATGTACAGCCATCCATGGTCTTTCTGCGTATTCAAATTTCCTTTTTATTATAGCATCATTTGTTTGAATTAAGGCACACCTTTTGAGCCTTCTCTGACCATTTATTTAAAGGCTCCATGTCCATATATGGCCATATTCCAAGGTACTGGGGCTTCAACATATGAAATTTGGCAGGATACAATTCATTCATAACAGTCACCAGGACTCGGGAGTTGGTGATATTCTCCTCAAACTGTGAGTAACCAATAGATTTGCTATAGTAAATAAAGATGAACTTATTTTTAACTGGCTGCTGAATTACATTTTTTATAAAGTGATTTAAACATTATAAAAATTCTAGCTGCAACAACCAAACAAAAAATATTAAATGCAAATTAAATCCTAAAATGGAAAGATAACTTCCTTAATGTATTATGATCACAATTCTGTGTATTCCTCTATTTTATACCTATTTATGCCAGCTGAATAAAATTTACTTTTATATAAATATCAATTCTGATTATATAGGGTATTTTAGCAAAAATTTAAATTTAAATTGGCTTGAATGGAACAAAAGACAAAGAACATGAAGGAATGCTGAAGAGCAAATAAATACTAATTCATATGAGAGGTATTCTTTCCTGAAGGCTCTTCTGATTACGAAACCATTAAAAGTTGGAACAATTTTAAATTGTTCCTAATTATTGCAACTTTTACAAATTTCATTGACTCTTTGCTATAAAATATGAGGAACTTGGCCAACTATCCCCCACCCTATCTATCCCGATATGATATCTGTTATGTTTCCTTGGATAAAGCCATATTTTATTTTGTTAAAATTTATAGTTATAATTTATCTGTGGTGTACACAACTTTTCTACATCGCTTAGTCCCAGTTTTATTAAATGGATACCCCTATCTTTGTATCCTATTTTATTTCATTCCTGATTTGCTTATTTTGGTTCATCTTTGATCATCAGAATTCTCTCAGTAACTTATTTTGTCTTGTTTGGTTTTCAGGTTGGGTTATTTGTTTTGTTCTCTGTGTATTCTTGCTTATTTAAAATATATGGTTTCTACCTAAAAATTATAGGGTCACTAATTCTTTTTGTGAGAAAACTACAGACATCATTTCAGTGTATTCTGGCACTAGAAGTTTCTGTGAAAAAATCCTAGCCCATTGTGGTTTTCCTCATTGTGAATGACCCACCATTTCATCTCAATAGCCCGAAGGGTGTTCCTTTTCTCTGTCCTTCAAATTCACTAACGTCACCACACATGAAATTGTGTGTTGATGTTCATCATTTTTATCACTTTCACTCTTGTCACTGATCTGTAGATTGAAGCTTTTATTCAGGAAAATGTTTTACTATTTTTGGATGTTGAAAGAAGAGAAGATATTTAGCAGCTCTGAGAGAAGCTCTCAGATTTCGTGTAATAGATTCTATTTCTTTTTTGTGTGTGTTTTGAACTTTTTTTATTTTGAAATAATTCTATACCTACAAAAATAGTACAAAGAAGTTCCTTATGTACCTCATCTTGCTTTCCCCAGTGTGATTATCTTACTCATAGTACAGCTTTCAGGAAGAGAGAATTTACGTTACTACAATATTATTGACTAAAGTTTAGACCTTATTTAAATTTAGCCAGCTTTCCACTGCTGTCTTTTAAAATATAGACTTTTTTAAGAGTAGTTTACATATACAAGAAATTGAGAATATAGTACAGAGTATTGTCATATAATTCATACACCATTATTAACATTTTATATTAATTTGGTACCTTTGTTACAACAATGAATCAGCACAAATATGTCATTTTAAACAAATGTTTATATTTTTCTTGGATTATTTTGTTTTACTTCACGTTGGTGTTTTGGATACCAAAAATTACATTTGGCTGTCATGAGTTCCTAGCCTTTTCTTGACTCTAAGTTTCTGACTTTCAATGGCTTGATGACCTTGACAGTTTTGAAGAGTACTGATAAGGCACTTTGTGATGCCTCACAATTGAAATTTTAGATGGTTTCCTTCGCACTAGACTGAGGTTATGGGTTTGGGGAAGAAGATGACACAGGCAAAGTGACATTTCATTACAGTGTATCAAAAGCACAAACTAGCCGCATGATTTCTCATAGTGGATATTGACCTCGATCACCTAGCTGAGGTGGTGTGAGTTAAGTTCTTCCACTGTAGTTACTTCCAACTTTGTCTCTTTCTGTATTGTGCTCACTGAAAGGATGTTGCTATGTGCGTCTCATACTCAAGGAATGGGAATTATGCTCCTCCCCTCCTTTAGGGAAGAATATCCACATAAATTATTATAATTCTTCTGCATAGAATTTAGCCATTCTCCCCAAATTATTAATTAATACTTATGGGTGTTTATTTTAAACTTGGAGTTATAATTCAAGTCTTCCAGGTTTGGTCACTGGGAATTATAGTTAGTTCCTGTATTCTTTAAACATACTCTAATCATTACAGACTTAAAAAAAAATTATTGGTTTTAATTTGACCAAAAGAAGACACAGAGAGAGAGAGAGAATGAGAAAGCAAGCTGCCAGGTCAGGTCCTCAAACTACAATCAACCATGTGGAAGTCCAATACCTTAACCACCATACCATCTGGCAACCCCCATTATGGATCATTAATGTTTTTTTTATGTACTTCCTGTTATGGTTTGAATATGGTTTGCTCTCCAAAGTTCATGTTTTGGAATTTGGTTCCCAGAGTAATGTCATTTGGAGATGGGATCCAATGCATGGTGTTCAATTATGAGGTTTGAGAGATGAGGCCCAGGGGACAGAACTGGTTCACGCAAGCACAACTCTGATTAATGGAATTGATAATGTCTCTTGAAAACCATGAATGGTAGCTCTCACAAGAAAGGGAAAGTTCTCAGGAAAGCAAGCTATCAAAAATGGAAGATGTATACCCCCAAGTCTCTTTCTTTATACATGCATGACAGGCATAGTATCCTCTCTTCCTCTGTTGGCCATATGGTAGCCAGCCTGATGTGTGTCTTTGGCCATTCAGCCATTGAAATTGCAAATCAGGTCTATAAATCATCTAGTCTCAGGAATTTTTGTAAGCAACACAATAGTGGACTGAGACCCTTTTTCACTTTTACACTTCCTATTTGAAGGAACATGCCTATACCTACATGATATCAAACAGTTTTACCATGGCACTGTTAGGAAAGATGTTTTTTTAAAGAGGTTTCTGCCTTAGGGAGCATCGGTCCACCAGAGGAGAGAGAGACAGAGATAGTGAGAGGGAAAGTGAGAAATTACACCCCTCGGTGGGAATGGCCATGCTGCAATTCCTTCTCTTTTATTTTCCTCCTGGATCTTACACACACAAACACACCCAGCATGAGTTTCAGGCCACCGAGTCTGGAAATCAAACTGTGGTTGGCCATGTGGGGGTCCAGTGATGTAATCGCTACACCACCTGCTGGCCCCAAGATACTAAATACATGAAAATTAGATATACAGATAAAATTTTATCTATGGCATTCTTCTCTGAGGAGGCTTATTTGACACATTCATTTGTGAAATAAAAATACTCGCGAAGGAATTCACAAAAAGCTGTTCAATCATTTCCTCACATATAGCCCAAGGTTACCATCTCAGTTAAGGTCCTAGAAATCATTTTGTCAATTGAAAGTTTTTTCATCAGTGACATTCTCTTGAAACACTTATTGATGCTCTAAGAATCTATAAAACTAACAAGTCCAATATCTTTTAGCATCTTTATCTTTTAGGCATTTCTGAATTTTGGAGACAATACATACTTCATGTAAAAAGTTACTTAAGCCTATATTTGCTGCTATCTAAAAATAAACCAACTTTGAATGAGACATCTACAATAAAAGCTCTAGAATTTGTCTAAATTGGACTACATTAGGCAATACCAATTATGGCCCATTCCAGGGATTTCGTGACCCCATGCCAATGATATTTCTTGGCTCCATGACATATAATTAGAGCAATAATTGCTGACAGAATAATGGATTCCTCTGGAAATGAAGGCAATTGCTGACCCGAGCCTGTAACTCATGTTACTTAGCTGCCCACTATGCCATGGATTGTGGAGGCAGAACCTGCAGCCTCAGCATTGCCATGGAAGCCTCATTATCGAAATGAAATTGTACCTACAGAACAGAGTCAAACCCAGTCCCTCTGGGATATCCCACTGGCAGGAGAAAATGGCTTCCTCTGTCCTTAGTCCCTAATTACATGCAATAGTAACAGAGGTGAGGTGTGTGTCACGCTGGGTTAAGTCTCTTTACGATCTAAATGACACATAGCAATTAAGTGTATAAATAACTAAAATTAATAAATAAAAAATTAATAAAAAATAAAGTCTTACCAAAAGGGAAAAAACAGTAATAAAGGAGTTTACCTATCTCTCAGATCTATTGGTCACCTAGGGAGCTCCTTGGGATCAATTCAGTGGTAATAGAGGGCGTTCGTGTGTTTTATAGATTGCAACACCACTGTGTCATTCTCCTATGTGATGAGTCCCACTGCAGAGCTGTTGTTCTCCATCTCTTCACCAGGACATGCCTAATGAAGGACAAAGCCCAAGGAACATCACAATTCAAGAAATCACTTCAGCAATTGAACATTTTCCCTATATGCACATTAATGCAAACTCTTGGGACTTTGCTAAAGGTCGGGCCATTTTGTCTGTTCAATGAGAATTCTTATTCACTATTGTCCTTTTGGTAAACATAATTCTGAAAATGTCTTGACTTACAGATGCTCAAAATAGAATCAGTATGTAATAGGCAGAATAGTGGTCCCATAAAATTTCCATGTCCATCCCCAGAACTTGTGAATGTGTAAGGTTCCATGGCAAAAGGACATAAGATAGCAGATGAAATTCAATTTTCAAATAGTTGACCTGGAGATAGGGAGATTATCCTAGAATATTTGGATAGTCCAAGTTCTATCACAAGGGTCCTTAGGAGTGAAAAACTAGAAGCAGGAAAATAGAATGAGAGGAGATATGACTACAAGAGAGTGGTCAGAGAGCTGTAACGTTGCTGGTTCTGAAAACAGAGGAGGAGTCTAGGAGCCAACGAAAACTATAAACTTATAGAAGCTGGATAAACCACGACAATGGATTCTCCGCTAAAGCTTCCAGAAAGCAATGCAGCCCTGCTGAAACTTTGGTTTTAGTCCAGTGAAACCTGAGTCAAACTTCGAATCTATAGAACTATATGTTAATACATTTTTGTGTTTTAAGAAACTAAGTATGCTAATTTTATTTTGTAGCAACAAGAAACTAACACAACAAGGTCACACCTATGTATAAGTACTGAAGTTGCAAAGAAAACTCCAACACAAGATAAGCTTTATCCCCTTTGGAGTTCCATACATTATTGGTAGTAATCACAGCATCCATTTCTCACTTCTCAAACGACACTTGGGCTCTTGAACAAGACAGTCAATAGAGTTTTTGCTGTCCCCACCAGCCTCAGTATACAGGCTTCAGAGAACAGCTTAATGGCATACTTGACTAAGTTCAAATTCAATTATATTACTCTTAGCATAATTCTGTTATTGATCAAATATTAGCAGTGAATTTTAATAAGAAGTATAATGCAATTTTTGATGTTTGACAGCTGATAGATTTCAAGTGCCCCCTTCCCCACCTTATTTTCCTCATATCTGGGCAAGACATAGAGAAATGTCTTATGTTCACTCTTTGACATCAGCAGAGAAATTTTAGCTGTATTGGCAACAGGTCACTCATGAGCACCCTCATCCAGCCACTAAACACAATAAAAACCAAATCTTCCCCCCTCCCCACTGATATTTTCTCCCTTTTTAAAATCTACTTTAATGGAATGGGTACCAGCCATATTTTACTCAAAATATTGTCACATGAGAAATAAAATTTTCCAAATCTTTTGGTGTGTGTGCATGTGTGTTTGTGTGTGTATGTGTCTGGTATTATCAGTCTGAATATCTGAATCAATTTGGGAGTAGGAGTTTGATACCAACCTTTGTATGGTGGTATCAAACAAAAAAATAGTTATGACCACTGCAGGACAAGAGCACAATACTATGGAATATGTGAGAGAGCCTAGGGCCATAAAGGAATGATAGAACAAATAGAGCTAATAATCAGAAAAATGGGTTCAGCTGTTGGTACTAGGAGATAGTCAAGAACAATAGCTAGCACAATATGGCAGAAAAAATATGAATAATATGGTAATGAATAACAAATGGTCTTCCAAGTAAAGAATTAAGTTATTTAACATGAAGTAACATATGGATTATTAATTGCCTGTCTCCAAGGAGATAGGAAAACATGCAGTCAGAAATCTATTTGGCAGGGGAACCAGCAGTTAGCATAATGGCTATGTCGCTGGACTCCCACGTAGTCGACTGCAGTTCGAGTCCCGGACCCGGTGACTTAAAACTCACGCCAGGAGCGTGTGCATGTGTGCCCAAGATCCCGAGAGGAGAATGGAAGAGAAGGGATTGCGGTGTGGCCATCCCTCCTGGGGGGTGATTTCTCGCTTTCTGTCTCTGTATCTCTCTCTGTCTGTCTGGCAAGCGCACACGCCCTATAGCGAAAACCTCTCAGAAAAAAAAAAAAAAGAAATCTATTTGGCAGGCAGATGACATGGGGTGGAAATTCTTAATAGGTAAGGCTCTAATATATTACAGGTTGAACACACCTAATCTCAAAATCTGAATTCCAACATGCTCAAAAATTCTAAATGTTTTGTACATCGACAGGATGACATAAGTGGAAAATTTTATATCTGACCACATGTGACAGGTTGTGATGAAAACACTGTAATCCAAGAATATATAAAATTATGTTTTGGCTGTAAATGTCCCCCAGACTTAGAAATCTGTAGTCTGAAGTCCAGAGAACTAGAGGCTAGAAAAGAAAGATAATTAAAATATCTGAATTTTGTGTTGAAGATCACTACTAAAGTCTCTAAATTGCTCTTAATTAAATGATAGGTCCTTCACTTACATAGAGAATTTAAAACCACTGATAATTCACAAAATATACTAATTCATTTTAATGAAGTAACTATGTTACTCTCTGTCAAAATATCTAGTAACTGCTTGATTTTTTTCACCTTTAAAAAGTAAATGCAAGTATATATTTAAAATTTTTCTACTCTCTGCATGACATAAATAAAAATAGCAATAATAAAATTTAAATAGTTCTTTTTTGGTTCACTTACCCTGTGACTATTTATAGTTTACTATTAATTTGTTACTCTGACAAATTTGAATAGACTATACAGTATATTCAGTTTTCCCATCTATGGGAGAAGGGATTTGAACTATTTCAATAAGTTCTTGACCTGGGAGAGTGTACTGCATTGGAGTATTTGATCATAAGAAGTACATATTTTGTTTTTATTGTTGAATTTATGACTAGCAGGACATTAATGGCATTTGATAAGATGACCAGGACTACTAAACATCTGTAATATTTGATATGGTTCTGTTCAATGAACTGTTTTATATTTGCTGTCTTTTAGCTTTTAATGTCTTAGTTTTTTAACCCATAAAGCAGGAAATATAATGGCTTGGCCCCAATGCAAAGAACACTCTATTAAGAACCATTAAATCTGAGTGTCTTTGAAGTCTTTTATAATTTCATTATTCATGGATCTGTGAATACGGTACTTCATAGTTACTTAATTTATAAAAATATGGTTTCATTTTTAATTTATATTTTCTAATATCCTGTGCTCTGCCTAGATTTTATAGGAGTAAATGATCTATGCTTTGGACTTTTGGTAACTTTTTCAGTATTTTGCAATCAGTGACAAATATATAAGAGATTTTCGATCCATCGAGTTAAAACAGACTAGTGCTCTATTTACCATATGTTCTTACTAGAACAAAATGAGATTGAATTCTGAAAAAGTCAAACTTTCCCCTGGTTCCATAACTTTTCTCAAAACTAGTTAGATTATTCTATATTATAAGAACTTTGTTTTAGCTCAAATTTATTGCTTTTTTTTCTAGATTAAATATTATTTTTTCTTTAATTTTTATTATTTTGGAGATCAATAATCAATAAGATATCAGTGCCAGCAAATGACATAGTCATTAAGTCACTGGATTCCCATGTGGCTGATGGCAGTTTGAGTCCTGGACCTGGTAGCTTAAAACTCACTTAGGATGTGTGTGCATATATGCCCAAGATTCCAGGTGGAGAGTGGAGGAGAGGGGATTGTAGCATGGCTATCCCCCAGTGTGATGATTTCCCATTCATCTCTGTCTCTCTTTCTATCTAGGAAGTGCATGCACCCTATGGCAATGAAAGACAATTGTAGACACAGGAGGTGGTGTGAGAGGAGGGTGGAAGGGACAGAGAATCAGAAAGAGGGGTGGAAATAATTCTAGGAACTAGTAATGGAAAATTTGTTTTGTAATGTGCATGATTGAGTCACTATGCAGTGTGTACTGGATGGGAGATCGCATTTTGTATGCTGTGATGATGCTGAGGGAAGGAATGAAATTGAGTTACCAAAAAAAATAAAAAAATAAGTTTCAGGAAAAAAAATATATATCTACTCAATAACTGCAGTAGGATATGTAGCCCCAGCTAGGTGCTACTTTATAGGATGCGTAAAGTTAGACTTGTGTTCATGGAAATGTGTGTATCACCTGTGTTTGCTATGAGGGTATTTGCATTGATTAGGGTCTTTCGCGATTCAATAAAATGTGGGGGGGAAAACAGTATAGAAAGCAAACATAGATACCAGAGACAGTGTGGGAGGAGAGTGGGAGATGGCAGAGGGTAAGAGATAGGGAATCAAGGATGGGGGAAAAAAAAGCAAAACATACAGAAAACAAGAAATGGAAGATCATTTGCTGACAATAACATGTTTGTTGATGTGCTTGATTGAGACAATATATAGTGTACTCTGGATGGAAAATCTCATTTTGTATGCTGTAATGATGTACAGTGAATGAATGCAAATAAATAAATTGAAAAAAATATATAGGGGGACCAGCAGTTAGCGTAATGGCTATGTTGCTGGACTCCCACGTAGTCGACTGCGGTTTGAGTCCCAGACCCAGTGACTTAAAACTCACACTGGGCGCGTGTGCGTGCGTGCCCTAGATCCCGAGAGGAGAATTAAGGAGAAGGGATTGTGGTGTGGCCATCCCCCCGGGCGGTGATTTCTTGCTTTCTGTCTCTCTGTCTGTCTGGCGAGCGCACGCGCCCTGTAGCATAAACCTCTCAAAAAATATATATATATCAATATATATATCAACCTTTCTGAAATGAGCACTGAATTTAGATTGAAATCATTTAGAACTTAAATTGCTCTTTCACTAGCATATAACTTCACTAAAAAGCGTCCTTTCATGTTGGAATTTTCTTTTTTTTTTTTTTCAGCTTAGAGGTAGATATTTTAAAAGCTTGGACAAAATCAATTTGATTATTTTTTTTCTTATATGAGAATGACAAATGTTAATTTTTCCACTCAGACAAAAATTCCTCCAGCAGCAATTTTCACTCTTTAAACTCAAGAGTAGCCAAAATGATATACCTGAACATTGATGGGACTGTGGCTCTCATTTGGAAGAGGGTATGAAGGTAGATTTTTTTAAAAAATAGCTTTTATTTTTGAGTTTTTTTAAGGATAAAATGGTTTATACATAACAGCTTATGTCATGTATCATAGATCTTTGTTCACTTTCTTCAGTGAATACTACCACAGATTAGTAGGCTGAATACTGAATCTAAGTTTAAACTTCTCAATTCTAATTTTCATCTTTGTTGTTCACATTGTTAGCTTTGCTTTCTCATTCTCTATTCCATGAAACAAGGGTGAAAATAATAGTAATAATTTTTGTATCCTGTACTGTTGTGATACATAATAATTTTCTGAGGATTGATATATATTTACATACATAACTTTACCGAGCTTCAATTCCAAGTTGTGTGTAAAGCACATTAAGGGAGTCGGCAAGAATTGCAGAGGTGATTACTTTCAATTCAGATACCCTATTTCACATTTCTTTGTGGTCCCATGGGAAGACAAAAATCTTCACTCTGTTAACCCAGGAAGTTAATTAAAATGCTGTCTGGGTCTGACCGATTTTGACCTTTGGCATCATTTACTTGAAAAGTACTAGAATTAGAAGAACCCGTCTAGGGAAGATATTTGAATGAGTTTGCCACTGAAATGTTGTGTCTTTTCTTGGCAGCAAAAGTCAAAGTTTTAAGCCTTTTCAAAAGTACCTACGAGGTGGCCTAGTGCTTGAATTTAGTCTTTCAGGGACACTATAGAATTGTGTCCTGAGTTTATCTATTTTCCCATATAACTATTAGTATAGTCCATTCATGATAATATGACAGTATGATAAATATGGAGCTGTGAATAAATTGTTCTTATGTATTCAACAGGATTATTTTAATTTTAGAAATGTGAGAATAGTTCCTCTGGGTTGGCTCTTGCCACACAGTAAAGTTTTAGATCAAATGACTGCACACTGACACCAAGGACGTGGGGTCTCTACTTTTGTGATGGCAGCAAAACTCACTATGCTGAGTTCCTAATACAGCCTTCTGAATTGCTTCTAATCTCCTTTCAACATTATTCTCACTGACCCATATGTTTGGCAACCAAAAACAATTACAAGCCTTATTAAAGCTGGATACAATAGAAACGCTATTTTATGGGCATCGTATTTTGTGCCCATACTACCTTAGATTTACATTATTCAGTATGGGGCACATCATGAGGAAAAATGAAACGGGAAGAAAATTCACTGAAATCTACTCGAGAAAAACAAGAGTGCAATTTGCCACCCAGCATGCCCTCTGATATGCACAAACAAGAACTTGTCATAACCATCTGCAGCTCTGTTTACAAGAAGATGCACGCAGGCCAGAAACCAGAGGAAGTCTTCCTGAATTAATAAATGTGCATAAGAGGAGTTTGCAAGAAATTCGCTTTAGCAGATACAGGCAAGTCTGTTTTCAAGTGGAAAGGAAGTTGGAATCAACAAAAGTTCACTGTCAGCCCATTTATTTTGAATTTAGATTTTTCAGAACATACCATGTCATCAAAAAAGTTTTGCTAGCAGCAGAAGTCATTAAATGGTAATGCATATTATTACACCCATGCATGTTCTCTGACAAGTTGTTAATGCTTTAATAATGATAATATGATTATAACAATATCAACTGGACATTTACTGTGTAAAAGAAATATGGTTGGGCCGGCCCTGTAGCATAGTGGTTAAAAGGAGCAGGATCCCATGTGGCCAGTTGCAGTTCAAATCCATGCCCCCACAGATTGGAAACATGCCAGGTACATGTACCTGTATGCAAAAATCCTGAGAGATTGGAGGAATCGAGAAGAGATTGTGGTGTAATCACTCCCTACTGAGAGGTTCTTTATCCTTCTCCATCTCTCTGTCTCTCTGGCAACTGAGCATGCCCTCTGGTTAAAAAGAAAAAGAGAAAAAAGAAAAAAAAAAGGGGATTGGTTGGTTCCCATACTTTATCATTTAAAAAAGAAAACTATACATACACTATTCACTCATCTCTTTTACAGTTGGAGATACTAATATACTACCTCAAAGTCACCTGAGTAGCACACAAAAGCAGAAGTGTTTGGATTTCGGCAAACTATTAAATCATATCTCCTCATGACTCACAGGAGAATAGAGACTCCATGTTAAAAAAATAGTTAAGGACTAGTTGTGCCCTGCTAGTGAGATATTTCTTGGGTGATGGGCAGTGAGACAGCTGATGGAAGGGTGATTATGGGTGGAGCATGACATGTGTCTCTAAAAGAAAATGATTATAAGACAGAGATGCCAAAGCTAGTATTGTTTGTATAGAATCACAAAATTTATTATTTTTTTTATTTTTGGCCAGAAAATTTTCATTTTTAAAGTTTCCATTTAGAATTTTTATTTTTTTACATTTTTAAAATTTACATTTAATCATTGGAAATCTTTTTTTTTTTTTTTTTTTGGAGAGGTTTTTTTGCTATAGGGCGCATGCGCTTGCCAGACAAATGAACTGAAGAGACAACTTTCTAAGGAAGACTTATGAATGGCTAAAAAGCACATGAACAAATGCTCAACATCTCTTATTATAAGGAAAACACAAAACAAAACCACAATGAGGTACCACTTAACCTGAGTCAGAAAGAATAAGATTTTAAAAAAAAATTAATAAAGAATGGTAAGTGCTCTTGAGGCTGTGGTGAAAGGGAACCCTCCTATGCGTTGATGGCAATGTAAATTAGTACAGCCACTATGGATAATGATATGGAGGTTCCTTAAACACACACACACACACACACACACACACACACACACACAAATAGAATTCCTGTACAATCTGGGACCAGCATTTAGTGTAATGGCTATGTCATGGACTCCCACGTAGTCGACCACAGTTCGAGTCCCGCACCCGGTGGCTTAAACTCACGCTGGGCGCGTGTGCGTGCGTGCCCAAGATCCCGAGAGGATAATGGAGGAGAAGTGATTGCGGCGTGGCCATCCCCCCTGGGGGTGCAATTTCTCGCTTTCTATCTCTCTGTCTCTCTCTGACTGTCTGGCGAGCACACGCGCCCTATAGCAAAAACCTCTCAAAAAAAAAAAAAAAAAAAAGAATTCCTGTACAATCTAGTGATTCCATTCCTTGTATCAACCAAAAATAAGAAAACAGTAATAAAACAGTTGCACATCCATGTTTATTGCAGCATTATTTAGAATTGCTAAGACATGGAATCAATCCACATGTCCAAAAACAAATGACTGAATTGAAAAAATATAGCGTGTCTATGCTATGGAATAATACTAAGCCATAAAAAGCAATGAACCCTTGACATCTGATACAAAGTGGATGAATATGGAAGACTTAATTTATAGTTATTTTACCTAACTTTCTAGAATGGCTAAAACTTAAAATCTTCACGATGATATTCAAGAACTTAATGATCTGCCTGCATCCAAACTGTGTCTCCTATTCTTCTACTTTGGCTTATTTTTTTACAGGCACACTGTTCAGGGGTGTCCCCTGCTTAGGAAGTGAGACGCATAGTTGATGCATCCAAACGGAACGCAGTTACTGAGGGTTTGTATGGCTCTCTCCACTCCCTTTGGACTATATATTCAAATGCAAAGCCTTTTCTTGGAAAGCTTTTTCTGGTCATTCTATCCAAAAACACAATTCTTCCCCATGACACTTGTTACTTACTTTCCATATTTTATTTTACTTATAAGCATTCATCAATATCTAGCAAATGTATTTTTACCTATGTAGTCACTTTTTAAATTGTCTGTCTCTGTCACTGTAGTGTAATCTCCATGAGGATAAGAGGGCTTATTTTTGTCCCTACTATACAATAGTGCTTGACACTCAGTAGATGTTTAATAAATGTTCATTGAATAAATGAATAAATGAGACATGCTGCATTCAATATGTCATCTGGATTCACAAAGTAATTTCTGACCAGTCTCTTCCTACCCTGTTTTATTCCTAGCTCTCTGATGACTAGAAAGTCTCTTTCACTCATTTATCTGGGCCTCAATATCCCAGCTACTGTCCACATGTCTGAAACTCTACTTTTTTATTGCTAAAGATCTTTTATCATGCCAGAATGTCAGGTCCTTATGCAATCTAGTTGTAAACTATGCCCTTATTTCCACCAAAGAATATTAGATTATTTAGGAAACATTTATTCTAGAATATTATTTCTCAGATTCATTTTTCTCCTAACGATCTTCATTCTTTCTACATCATATCCCAAAATGACCCCTTTTGAAACACTTGTATATATACATACAGGGTTTCTTCTTTTGCACATCACAGGTTTTATAAAAACTCACCAGTGTTATAGATTTAGGGACCATCAGGTGGTTAAGGTTCTGGACTCCCACATGACTGACTACAGTTTGAGTCATGGACCTGATAGCTTGAAAATTATGCCAAGGTTGTGTGCATGTGTGTCCAGAATCCTGGAGGAAAGTAAAGAAGAAGGAAATGCAGTGTGTCCATCTCCCCAGAGGGAGTGGGGGTTGACTTCTCACTTTTGTTCTCTTTTTCTCTCTTTCTCCAGTGAGCAAAATGCCCAATGGAAAAAAAAAACTAAAAAAAAGTCATGAATTTTGGTGTTATTTTATAAGAACAAAATATCATTAAAATATTTTTCTGATATCTGGGGTTTTTATCTTTGTGTATTTTAATTTTGTCTATAATAGATGCTCATGTTTATCTAAAGTGTTATAAGTATTTGTGCTTATAACAGGAATTTATTTTATGCCTTTGGATCAAAATTAAATCTGAAGCACTTTTATAATAATATAATAGAGAGAAGGACATCTTGTCTACTTAATTATTTAAAACAAATGCAGAGAAATCTCACAGAATATCTTCCAACCTGGTTTAACATTGTCCCACACTCTATTAATGTAAAAATTCTTCTAAAAATAACTCACAGAGAAGTTTAGTTTTTATTAATTACATTGAAAAGGTTATTGTCTTCTTACTGCTACTTTAAATAAATAATGTTCTGGATTAGCAAATACAATTTCATTAAGTGTGAAACATATATATATATATATATATATATATATATATATATATAAACTAAAAAAGAAGAAAGAAAAAGAAGAAAGAAAAGAAAGAAAGAAAGAAAGAAAGAAAGAAAGAAAGAAAGAAAGAAAGAAAAACCAAACACAACTCACATCACAGATGATGGTAGTTGAGCATCCGCTAAAATATCTGAAGTATGTCCAAGTTGGGTGGGACACTATCATAATTGTCTGTGTCCAGAAACCATCCTTAAAGTCAGACATAGAGGTAAATATACATATATATATATAAATCATCCTTAAAGGCAGACATAGAGGCAAATATATGTATATGTATATACATACATATATATATATATATATATATATATATATAACTAGAAATGGAAAATTATTGATGATAACATACATGATTAAGCCACTATGCAGTATATTCTGGATGGGAAACCAATTTTTGTATGCTGCGACAATGATTAGGGAATGAATTTAAATTAATTAAATAAAATTTTCAGGAGGAAAAAAAAACACTATTTTTTTTGAAATTAAAAATGATGCATATTTGATGACTGCAGTGAACTATTTAGTACCAGCTAGGTGCTACTTTATAGTATGTTCATTCTACTCACTGAGGTTAATGCCTAAAGTCAGACTTGTGTTCATGGATATACATATATCAGCTGTGCTTGCTAGTGGAAGAATTTAGATTAATTAAGTTCATTAGCAAATAAGTAAAATGGGGAGAAAGGCATAGAAAGCAACCATGGATACCAGAGACAGTGTGGGAGGAGGGTGGGACACGGCAGAGGGTAAGAGGGAATCAAGGATGGCAAAAATAACAAAATATATGGGTAACAAATGGAAAATTATTTGTTGACGATAACATGTATGTTGAATGTGCTTGATTGAGCTAATATACAGTGTATTCTGGTTGGGAAATTTCATTTTGTTTGCTGTAATGATGTATAGTGAATAAATGTAAATAAATAAATTCAAATGAAAAAAAAAAACTGGAATTCATTTTATATCAAACAATACAGTTCTTTCCCAACTGGAAACTCTTTAATAATAAAGTAGCTAAAATAATATTTTAGCAACTACAGACAACGAGTATTAATTATTGCTAGCCAAGAAAATTATTCATGATTTCTTTTCACCCCTTCCTGAGGCTCTAAAATCACCAACAGTTCTATATTGGGATCTATTTACCATGAGATACACAGCTTTCTTCTGACACGAACGAGTCTAGGGATATTACCTTTTCCTCTGGAACTTTCTGGAAAGGCCTTTCTCATGGATTGCACTATGCCAGTACAGCTGAATTCATTTTCTTATCCACTATTTCTTCTTAGACATTCCAGCAGTGTTAACAATAGGCCTCTAGGCCCATACTTATTTGGTCTCCATTATTTTTGCAGCCTTTTTACAAAAAAGTTCACAGTATAAGAAGATTTTAGATTTAACCAAACCTTTGAATGTTAGCCTTGATAAATTATTTTCAACAAATAGCTTAACGCTAAACTCTGATTTTCTCATCAGCAGAAGTTTGTAATTAGCAATAAGTGAAGATAATGTATAACCATGTTGCACACAGACAGTATTTGATAAATGCTATCGCTTATTTATTAAGCTATAAATTAGTCATGACCTTATTTACAAGTTCATACTCATTATCACCTTGATAACTGTTGAGATACAGCTTATCATAAAATATTATTTATCAGGTTATAACTCCTAACTTTATAGTTCATTTTCACTGGACGTTATCTGGGGATAATATGAATTGACATTAATGTCATCATTGTAACAACCTCCAGAATAGTCCTTCTGATCTGCCCAGAAACATAAAGAATGAGATTTATCTACTGGTCCCTTATTATGCAATCCTCATTGGAACAGTATCTGCAATGATGCAAGGAAGCTGCAGCGGCAGTGGGAGAAGGCAAACTGTGCTGAAGTGGCATAACACAGCTTCCATCGATGCCTTGATTGATCATATCAGAAACTCTATAGTAGTGAAGGACCGTAAGAGTAAGGAAGGGCCTTCAAATCCCAGTTTGGACCCCTCATTGGCTGCAAGCTCTAAGGAAGGGCTGTGGCCTTGGACAAAGCAGCTTGCTTCAAGTCAGGCTAATACCCAGAGATGGACTAAGCTATGAGCTGTCAGTAGTCAATAATAGCTGGCCACTAGAGGAATGAGTGGCTGGACTATGAACAGAAATCCAAGTGTGGTGGAAGAGCATTCATTACACCTGCCAAACCAATACATTGCACAGATCAGTGATTTTTGGTGGCTGTTGACTAGAACATATGTTTGCAAACTTGTTGAACCAAATAATGTTAAGATACACACACACACTCATCAAACCATTATATATCGATTACACATAATTTCTAAAATAAAAAACATTTAACATCAAAAATATGTAGAATGAAATCTAAGAAAACCTACTCCTTTAAATTGGAAACTTACATTATATATGCTATGTGTGTGTCCATCTTATTTTTTTGAGTTTATGCTACATGTATTTTATATATATAAAATATTTCTATGTATATTACATTAAATCATTGTATATCATTACAGTATACAAAATAAATTTTCCCACAACTAATACACTGTACATTAGTTATAGCTATTAGCATACATGTTATTTTCAACTGATAATTTCCATTTTTGTGTCTCTTGAAGGTTTTGCTTTTTTTCTTTTCCCCGTTGATTCCCTTCTCCTCACCCTCCTTCATTTTCCACTCTCCTCCCACACTGTCTCTACTGTCCACAGTGGTTCTCCATGATTTCTTCCAATCTTTCAATTTCTGTAATAGAGTGCAGGCATTTGGTATATATTGAGTGAAGACATACAATGCATCTCTTTCAGAGTTTGCTTTGCTCATCACTAAATCTTCCATGTTCTTCTACTTTCTATCAAATGTTAGAGTCTCATATATATATATTTTTTTTATGGCTGAGTAGTATTTCATTGTGTATATGTGCCACACTTTTTCATTCCAGTCATTTGTTCTTGGACATTTTGGTTGATTCCATGCCTCACCCATTGTGAATAATACTGCAATCAACATGGATGTGCAAGTGTTTTTCAGACTGAGTGTATTCCTATCCTCAGGGTAGATAACCAGGAGTGGAACTGCTGTCTCATGTGGTTGTTCTATTTGTAGTTGTTTGAAGAAGCTCCAAATTGTTCTCTGGAGTGGTTGTACAAATTTACATTCTCATCAACAGTGTAGCAGAGTTTCGTTCTCATCACAGCCTTCTTTTTTTATTTTTTTAAATCTTAGTCATTCTGACTGAGATTAGGTTGTATGTCATTATGGTTTTGATTGGCATCTCCTTTATGACAAGAGATGTTGAGCATTTTTAAATATTTTTTTGGCTGTTTATATGTTGCACAGAGATATTTAGCAGATGTGCCCATCCTTTAACTGGATTGATTAGTTTTATTGTGGGGAAGCTGGTTGATTTACTTATATATCTGGTTATTTGGGCATAGTTTGCAAATATATCCTCCTATTCTGAGAGTTGTTGCTTCACTCCAATTATTGTTTCTTTTGCTATGCAGAGTTTTTTCTTGATGTAGTACTACTTGTTTATTCTTAGAATTATCGCCTATGCTTTGGTAGTCTTATTTATGTGGCCTTTATTTGCTCCACGGTCTCCAAGAATTTCCCCTGTGTTTTCCAGCTATAGTTCTATACTTTGAGTTTTTTTTTTTTGTTTGTTTTGTTTTTTGAGAGGTTTTTGCTATAGGGCGTGTGTGCTCGCCAGACAGACAGAGAGAGACAGAGAGACAGAAAGCGAGAAATGACCCCCAAGGGGAGATGGCCATGCCGCATTCTCTTCTCCTCCATTCTCCTCTCGGGATCTTGGGCATGCATGCACACGCACCTGGCATGAGTTTTAAGCCATCGGGTCCAAGGACGCGAACCGCGGTCGACTACATGGGAGTCCAGCGACATAGCCATTACACTAACTGCTGGTCCCTATACTTTGAGTTTTACATTAATATCTTTGATCGATTTTGAGTTGATTTTCATTAATGGTGAGAGATGGAAATCCAGTTTCATCTTTCTGCAGGTGGATATACCTTATTTTTTCATTCTAAGTGAATATTCACTTTCATGTGTACTTGGAATCTTCTTTTTCTCAAAAAGCCTCCTCCCATATAACTTTATAGTGTTACTACATTGCTTTGTTCAAAAGGGAATGCCATGCATGTCAGTCAATACAGAGACATTAATCTCCCCGCTTCATCATTCAATATCTTTTCTATGTTTTTCCCAATCATTATTATTATTCTAATTATTTTCTTAAACAGTCAATCACTATTTCTCATTTTGCTTGTAAAAAGACTTTACCCATCTTCATTATTGGGAAAACATAGACTAGGTACCAGCTAATAACTTCTTTCATTTCTCTTAAAAATGATATGACTTGTATTTTTTGTTATTTATGTTCACTGGAGGAAATAAAATAATTGATTTTTTTTTTCCTGAAAAAAAAAAGTCTCCTCTCATTACCCTTAAAGTATTTAGCATTCAGGACCCATAAAATATGGATTTTTTTCTCTTAATTATAGGCTTCATAGTGGATGAGATATAAAAGAACACAGGAAAACTTTCTGAAAGAATTGTGACACTGACCATTTTTTGACTGACTGTTGGTCTGAATTCTGCCTATCATTTGTTTTTGTATAGCACACAAACTAAGAATCATTTTGTACAAATACTTGGAATTGACTTGATGATTTGGAATATGAATTTTAAGCCTTTTTTTGTAGAGGGGACATGTACTCAACAGAGACAGAAAAAGAAAGAAAGTGAGAAATTACTACCAAGAGAAGATGGCCACACTTCAATCCCCTCTCCATTATCTTCTTGGAATTTTGGGAACATGCACATATACCTGGCCTGAATTTCAAGCCACCGGGTCTGGGATTCAAACCATGGTCAGTCATGTAGGATCTAGCCACTTTAATCTTCATGCTACCTGGTGGCCCCAAACTTCCATTTTTATACCACTGAAATTCATTTTAACTAGATAAGTATTACAAAGACCTGTTATTAAGACCTCTATTCAAAATAAAGTGCTCAAATATTATTATTGATGTTATTACACTTTTTTAGAATTTTTTTATTTAATTTTTTATTTATTCACTCATTTATATTAATTTGATCAGACACACACACACACACACACACACACACACAGAACAAGTGAGAGAGAGGTGGGGGAAAGGGGAAAAGTGAGAAAGTAAGCCACCAGGTCCAGGATTCAAACCGTGGTTGGCCATGTGGGAGTGTGCAGCGCCCTAACCACCACGCCACCTGCTGAGCCCCTATTATTACATTTTGAATTTAATTCATACAAATATGTAAAATTTTTTCTCTCATGTTGTGTGAGAACCTAAAAACTATCACTTTACCTCTTGACTTGCAAAGAATACAATATTTACTAATCTGGCTTTTACAGAAAAAGTATGCAAACCATTTCTATAATCAGTGGTGAGTCACAGAATTTTTTTTTATAAAATATATATTTTTTCCTTTAAATTCTTTTGTACAATTACTGTACATCACTTAGCTTGTAAAGTGAATTTTCCATCATGACTACATTTCACACCGGTCCAGTTAGGGATACCATACAAATTATCATTCACAGATAATATTCCATTTCTGTGTCCCATAATTGGTTACCTCTTTATTCTTCTTCTTAATTTCTTTCCTCACACTTTCCTCTTTCTCCCACCCTCTTCCTACACTGTATCCAGTTTCTATAACCATTTTTCATGTTTCTATATTTTCTAATCCTTCAGTTTCAGCCATAGAGTGCAGATAGTTGGTATATATTAAGTGGAAACATACAATGTCTTTCCTTCATAGCCTGGCTTGTTTCACTCAGCAGTCAATCTTCCATATTTGTCCACTTTCTATCAAAAGCCAGGATCTGGCTGAGCAATATTCCATGGAGTATACGTGCCAAATTTTTTTTTTTTTTTTTTTTGGAGAGGTTTTTCGCTATAGGGCGCGTGCGCTCGCCAGACAGACAGAGAGAGACATAGAGACAGAAAGTGAGAAATCACCCCCAGGGGGGATGGTCACGCCGCAATCCCTTCTCCTCCGTTCTCCTCTCGGGATTTTGGGCACGCACGCACACGTGCCCGGCGTGAGTTGTAAGCCACCGGGTCCGAGACGCGAACCGCGGTCGACTACGTGGGAGTCCAGCGACATAGCCATTACGCTAACTGCTGGTTCCCTATGTGCCACATTTTTCAATACATTCATCTCTTTGTGAACATTTGGGTTGGTTCCATGTCTTAGCAATTGTGAATAATGCCACAATAAAAATAGATGTGCAAGCACTTTTCCAACTGTGTATTCTTCTGTCTTTTGGGAAGATACCCAGGAGTGAAATTGCTGGATCAAATGGTAGTTCTATTTGTAGGTCTTTGAGGAATCTCCATATTGCTCTCCACAGTAACTGGACCAATTTGCATTCCCACCAGCAGTGTAGGAGAGTTCCACTTTCACCACATCCCACTAGCACTTATCCATTTATTGTTTTTTTGTTTGTTTGTGTGTTTGTTTGTTTTTTAATCTTTGTCATTCTGACTGGGGTTAGGTCGAATCTCATTGTGGTTTTGATCTACATCTCCCTTATGATGAGGGATGTTGAGCATGTTTTCATATGCCTTTTGGCTGTTTGTATGTCTTCCTTAGAGAGTTTTTTTTTTTTAGCTCATTTTCTCATCTTTTAATTGGGTTGATCATTTTATTTAGGGTAAATCACATGAGTTCCCTGTGTATTCTGGTCATCAGTCCCTTATCTGAAGTATAGTTTCCAAAAATAGTCTCCCTTTCTGATGTTAATTTTTAAACAAGGGGATAATGTTACTAGCTTTGAGATTGGCAATAGTCTAGATGAAAGAAAAAAATGCAGATGTTCTAAATTAAGTTATGGGAAAATATAAAGAGAAAGAAATTGTATTGTATTAATATATATTAAGAAAATAAATGATAGAAATGTTACTGAAACATAGTAAGTCAAGATAGCATGGTTGGGGACCAGCAGTTGGTGTAATGGCTATGTCACTGGACTCCCATGTAGTCCACCGCAATTTGAGTCCCGGACCCAGTGACTTAAACTAACACCAGGCACATGTGCGTGCGTGCCCAAGATCCTGAGAGGAGAATTGAGGAGAAGGGATTGTGGCGTGGCCATCTCCCTTGGGGGGGAGGGCAGTGGTTTCTCACTTTCTGTCTTTCTGTCTCTCTCTTTCTGGCAAGTGCATGCGCCCTATAGCAAAAACCTCTCCAAAAAATAATAATAAATAAATAGCACTGTTGTTTTTCTTACCCTCTATTGTTCTGACTGAATAAGGATTTTAGAGAAACATGCTAAAGATACACAATACACAGTGGATTACCAGATAAGGAAAATAAAATCTTTACTGGGTAAATTATGCCTTTTAGATGCTTAGAAGCAGATAATGACTTCAGAAAATCTTTTGTGTGAAGGTAATTCCTAACAAATTTTCTGTGTAGTTTCCTATTTCAGTCCTTCAAGATTTTGGTTTTCAGTCTAGACAGTAAGATAGGGAAAGAGGGAGCTATTATGAGATAAAGACTTCCAAACCAATACATAAGAAGATTCCATGTGAATCACTTTTTTCCACTTCTGTCAACACTCTTTTGGCTTAGATCTGCAGAATCAGGAGGTAGAGTCACATATCTAAACATGCAAGTAGCCTGGGGATCAGTGCAATGAACTATAGGGTCAAGCACAGAAACGAGACCACGTGGAACAAATTATTTACCTAAGCCATGAATTGAAGCAGATTTTTCCAAGAGTGTGAGTTCGAGTTAAGTCCTGAAGGGCAACTAAGGTAGAGAAGGCAGAGGAGTACATTTCAGGCTAGGAAGAGCATGCTGGGTAGCAAACTAGAGCTCATAGTTGGGGGCAAACAAGTAAGACGAAAGAGTATAGTAGAGGTGAGAGGATGTAGAGATACATAGAAGGGGTATAAGAGTTCCACGAAACCAAACCAAAGCGAAAGTACTGCCTCTCCATAGGATAAAAATGATCATAGCTTAAAGACAGTTATTTTCTACTCCACCTCCCCCAGTCTGTGATTTTTATTTTTTGTGATAGGAATAAAAAACAAAATGTGCTCCAAAATGTAGAAATTTGCCAAAGCATGTACATATAGTTTTCTAATTTCAGTCAAATAAAGGTTTTTAAATCATATATTTGATTAGTAAAAGCAATGAATTTTACAGTTTTAACACAAAACTACAAAAGTTTCCTCTTTAAAAGTAGTAACAGGATATACCTATTGGTAAAGAGGGTGTATATCGTTAAGCTTTTGAAGTAGCATTACTACTTCCAATCCCATAGAGTAATTTAATATTTTTTAAACTAAAAGTCAGGGTGTGTGTGCGTGTGTGTGTGTGTGTGTGTGTGTGTGTGTGATTTATCTATCTGTTTAGAAAATAAGGAAGCATTTTGTGTGGCCCTTCAGATGGCAGCTTAAGAAGTGTTATGTTTACTATTATCTTTCCCATGTGCCTTCATGGTATGAGAACACTCTGCAAATACAGCTTACTGGTAGACTTGCACTCTTCACTAGAAATTACCGATTTTACTTTTTTTTTTTTTTTTCCCCATCCTTCTTGAACTTGGATGCCTGCCTTGTTCTGGATATGCAGTTGTACTTCTCTTGGACTCAATATCTAATCTCAGAATAATAGCAGCCATCCTTCTTTCTCTCAACTATGATTTTCCTTGCTATTCTAAACAAATGTTCTTTCACATTTTCAAAATTAATCTAACCTGGCCCTGACCTGGCAAACCCATAGGAAACTAACCCAAAATGAACCATTTGTACAGAATTCCTTCAGGCTTACCCTTAGCTAAGTTTTAAAAAAAAAGAAAAAAAAAAGAAGAAGAATTTGCATTATAAAAAATATTGTGATTAAACAAATTTGGTAATGAAAATATTATGTATTTTTACTTTACCAAATCAGTGATTAATTCCTCCTATGCAGATTTTTAAAAAATAGAATGGTAAGCCAGCCAGGTGGCATGGTGGTGGAGGTGGCTGGATCCCATATAGCCAACTGCATGGTTCAAGACCTGGATCTGGTGGCTTTAAAATATGCCAGGTACATGTGTGTGTATGACTAAAATACCAAGAGAAAGGCAGAGGAGAGGGATTGCAGCATGAGCATACCCACTTTGTGGAGTTATACCACCACTACACCATAGTAGCCAGGCCTATTTTGTTTTATTTAGACTTTTTGTTTCTTTCTTCTACAGTGATTTAGTCAAACTAGTTCTTTCTATCTAGCACAAGTGTTCTCATATAAACATCCAAAAGATACCTGATTTGAGTTGCCCCGTGTTTAAACAGAGAATATAATAGGCCTATTTATTATGAGGATTAAATTAGATGACCATGGGGTGGACATAGAACCTTATTTTAGGAAGGATGCAATAGATTTAACAATTTACATTATTCCCTAAATTTCTATGGGTTTTTCTCACATTCTCTGTGGGTAAAGTTCTATGAATTCATGTCTCTCTTCTTCAAAGGTCAAGAAGAATTTCATCCTCACCATCTCTCTCCATCGCCTATATACCCCCTATTTTTGTTCCACATGTTTCTGAATTTTTCATAACATAATGTTTTGTGTTTAATTACATTTTTATCTGCCCCTATCCTTTCTGTTTTCCTTGAAGGAGAAAGTCACATTTTGCTTATAATGAAGGTAAATGTTATAGGTCATAGGTAGATTCATTTCATTTTAAAGGCCACAAGAGAGATTAGAATGCCATTCAATTACATCATGAAGGTAATAATCTAATAGGATCCAGAAGAGCTTATTTATGAGAGTGTAAAGTGAGCGCTACCAAAGCCTAAATTGTTTTATTTTGTTTTCTAGATGAGTATGGCAGGACTAATAAACGCACATTTTTAACTAAGTCGATTTTCCTGCATGTTAAGACCATGTAGAGTTGCTGAAGATGTCAGGAATAAATAGAAGGTCTACTAATCATTAATTCTGGAAAGTGTGCATAGTCACTAATTCATTTTTAATTCTTGAAGGAAAGCAACCCAGCTTGTTGGAGGAGGAACATGAAACTTCTGAGTCTACAGCTAGGGTAAGTAGAGGTTCTCTGACTAGGAGTCCCAGGTGGTATAAGAGAAAGCATAAATAAGAAATAGGATGTGGCATGGTTGTTGGTAAAAACACTCAGTGTAGACAGGGACATTAACACTTGGAAGTTCAGAAGTCTAGGGAGTGAACCACATTTTGTACCAAGTCGATTCATCATTAAAGGAAGACTTACAATGAACTGAATAGTATTCCTAAAGCAAGCCATCTACTGTATTTTGAATCTCTACCGCAAATTCATGTGTTGAGACAATTAAAAGGTTTAAGAGGGTGATTTAACAGTGTTCAAAGATGAGATTTTCGGAATGTGATTAGATTAACATAACCAGGGTAAGGCCCTCATGACTGACTCTTGGCAGATTAATAAAAAATTATACACATGGAACACAAATCAAAACCTCCTGCTATCTACCATGTTGTGATACATTCAAGAGACACTCACCAGAACCCTGGGCACTGGACCTCCAAACTGTGAGCTGAATAAATCTCTATTTGTATAATTCACCCAGTTTTAGGTATTTTCTGCAATTAGTCATGGAATGGACTAGAACATCATCCCATGTATGAGTAGTAAAGGCACCATCGGACCAGCAGTTAGGGTAATGGCTATGCTGCTGGACTCCCACGTAGTTGACCGCGGTTCGAGTCCTGGACCCGGTGGCTTAAACTCACGCTGGGCGCGTGTGCATGCGTGCCCAAGATCCCAAGAGGAGAATGGAGGAGAAGGGATTGCGGCGTGGCCATCCCCTCTGGGGGGTGATTTCTCGCTTTCTATCTCTCTGTCTCTCTCTGTCTGTCTGGCGAGCGCACTATAGCAAAAACCTCTCAAAAAAAAAAAAAAAAAAAAAAGGCACCATCACTCTAATATCCTATCTCTATTGTCACACGACCCTCTGCCTGTGTGTCCTTCATATGATGTTTACTCTTCATCTGACAATCATATTGGATTAAGGGCTGACCCTAGTCCAGTGTGACTTAGTTTTAACTAACTACATGTCCCTACTTCCAAGTAAGGTCACATTCTCAGGTATTAACTAAGGATTAGGACTTCAGCGTATCTGTGGAACACATTGAAGCATAACAAAGTCCACTCACATAACTCAATCCACAATGTAGTGCCTGCTTTTTTATTAAATTCTGGACTTGTTTTCTAAGGCTTTCTATGTTTTTTTTTTTTTTTTTCTTTTGAGAAAGATTTTTGCTATAGGGCATGTGCACTTGCCAGAGACAAAGAGAGACTAAGAGACAGAAAATGAGAAATCACCCCTACTCGCCCCACCCCACACGCCTGAGAAATGGCCTCATCACAATCCCTTTTACTCCATTCTACCTTTGGGATTTGGGGTATGCACACACATACACCTGGTGTAAGTTTTAAACTGCTGGGTCCAGGACTCGGACTGCAGTCGACTATGTGCGAGTCCAGCCACATAACCATTATGCCATCTGTTGGTTCCAGGCTTTATTTTTTAATAATGCCAGGAGAGTCTCCATTCAAGGTTTTCATATAATGGGAGTCCATAGGTATAACCTCACTTGGGTTTCTTTTGGGGAAAGTGAGTCCCTCTGCTTGCTCCGGAGATTGAGCAAATGGCCTTGTGGTTTTCTGTCTTCAGAATCTTAAAGTTCCATAGAAGGAAATAAAAGATTTGTAAGACTATTTTTTAAATAAAAACTAACTAGCTGCCAAAAATGAGTAAATCGATATTATAAAATGTATTACCAATTTAACAGTGTTTCACATGCTAAAATTCCAGAATAACATTTAAGGAGAAATATAAATTAGTACTGTGAACTTAAAATCATATTTTTCCTAATCATATGTATAATAGTATTTAATATATATATTAAGTATATATATATATTATATAAGTATAATAATATTTAATAAATATATTAGTATTTAATATTTTACACTTTGTAACGTAGTTTTGGATGGCAAACTTCAAATTTTCAAAACCTACCTTAATATAACTATATCATATAATAATAACTAAGTAAATTTCCAAGAAATGAAATATTTATCTTTTAGACCAGAAGAGATGATTTTTAAAATTAATTCACATTCAATACTACTGTATTGAGGATACCTCACTATCTAATAAACACTACTTTATGACTTTCATCTTGAAGGATACATTACAGGGAACTGAAGTGAAGTCTACTAAAAGCTGTGGTGTGTTCACTTTTAAGTGAACCATGCTTTTAAGATGCAAATGCTGGATTTTATAATCTTAATAAATAATTAAAGCTATATCTCTCACAGCCATTATCTATGACATTTTGTTTTGTGTTGGTTTCTGATAGACTCTGTTTTATACCTTGCTAGCTAATGCAGTATTCATCTAAACCTATCACATTTCTGTTCAGAAAAACCGTTATGAAAGGAAGTTACTGACCTTGTAGAAATGTGGCCTATAGCACAGCAGAGACTAGTAAGTATTCTACTAATGTAAAATGATTTTGAATTTTCAACCAAATTACATTGTAATAAAATGGTACTGTAAATAATTTAATTTTGGTTGTCTGTTTTATGTTTTAAGAAAAGCACATTAGCATGAAAATATACTCTATTATCCATTTATTGCTGTTCTTGTCTCCCTAATTCATGAAACAGTTGACCAATACACAGTAGAGACTTGAAACAGGTTTGTTAATTATACTGAATTAACAGGATTAAAAGGATTGTTTTAACGCTGAGTAAAACGATGAGAAAATTGAGACAATACATTGTTTTTCTAAGATCATTAAGTAAAATTAGTTTCTGAGTTTTTTTTCTAACTGTTTACTTCTAAGCATATCGTATTCATAATAAGAAGATATTACTAACAAGGTAAAGGAATGGAAAATGTCTGCCTATTAGTGAATAAATTAATTAGCTGTTACTCTTCTCATCAGAAGACTTTTGATAATGATTAGCATTTGATAGGTAACAAATACACATTTCTCTCTCTCTTTTTTTTTTTTTTTTGGAGAGGTTTTTGCTATAGGGCACGTGTGCTTGCTAGAAAGACAGAGAGAGACAGAAAGACAGGAAGTGAGAAATCACCCCCCGGGGGGGATGGCCACACTGCAATCCCTTCTCCTCCATTCTCCTCTCGGGATCTTGGGCATGCATGCACACGTGCCCTGTGTGAGTTTAAGCCACCGGGTCTGGGACTCTAACCACGGTCGACTACATGGGAGTCCAGTGACATAGCCATTACGCTAACTGCTGGTCCCCACAAATACACATTTCTAAGACATTATCAAAATATATAATCCAAAAGGTTTATATAAGAGCTAGTGGGAAATCAGTGAGGGAGTAGTCTGTTAAATTTAATATAGAATAAAATATTAAGCTATATTTATTGAAGATGACTAAATAGTTTACTTATAAGAAAAAGAAAGAAAAGACAAAAAATTCTCATAACAGTTTAAAAACATAAATCAAAAAAAAATTTTTTTTTTTTTTTGGAGAGGTTTTTGCTATAGGGCGCGTGTGCTCGCCAGACAGAGAGAGAGACAGAGAGACAGAAAGCAGGAAATCACCCCCCAGGGGGGATGGCCATGCTGCAATCCCTTCTCCTCCATTCTCCTCTCGGGATCTTGGGCACGCACACACACGCGCCCGGCGTGAGTTTAAGCCACCGGGTCTGGGACACGAGCTGCGGTTGACTACGTGGGAGTCCAGCGACATAGCCATTACGCTAACTGCTGGTCCCATAAATCAAAATTTTTGAAAGTTAATACTTAGTGTTAGATGAAAGCAAAACAAATAATATAATTATGGACAAATAGCAATTCTTAATAAAGCTGTAAATTATATATACAATTTTTAATAGTATTCATCACTATTAAATTTAATTTTTTTAATGCCAAAGAACATGTGCATACACTTAAGAAACAAAGAGAGTGAGAAGAAGTACCTCCCAAAGGGGCCTGGTCACACTGTAGTCTTGTCCTGCAATGTTCCATTATCTCAGGATTCTGGACCATCAGTGCTTGCCTGGTACGTAAGTCAGTGGAACTGGGACTCAAACCCTGGTTTGCATGCGGAAATCTGTCTTTCTCTACGCAGCACTTAAACACTGTGCTGTGGAGGTGGCTCAAGTTTTACTTTTAAGTTACAGAATATTTCATGTAAATAAAGTCTGTTTCTGATGGAAGTTACAATAGATCCTACCATTTAAATTTCAAATAAAACTACCCTCAAGAAATCTAGTTTCACTTATAAGTAATAATTGCCTAATTTGAATATACTTTGGAAAGATAATTTAAAATTGAATTGTTACAAGAAAGGGAAACAGCAATAATATTATAGCTTTGTGTTTTACTCTAATAACCATTTTAAATTTTAGCAAGAATGTACCTTTCCAATATTTTTGTGACCCATGAGATGCTGAAAATAAGCAATCCATTGGATGTTAGAAAGTTTCCAGCCTATTTAGATTCAGGAAAAGAAAATTTTATAGGATTTACAGACTGAGTCCATGCTTTATTAAATTTGTATTCTCCTTCCAACCTGTCTTTCACATCATTTAAGATCTGAAATTGAATTGGATTTCATTAAAAATATGCTGAATACAGGATTGAATGGAACAAAATGTTCTTTATCTTGTCTCCAAAATTGAACTAGTAATTTTTAATTTTTAAATAGCCAAAATTTGTTAGATGTTATATAATAGATGAAGCAAATTAGATAAAATTAAAGATAATATAAGGCAATGATTAAATAATTACTCTCATGGAGCCACAGTTAGACGTGGCTTTGCAAAAGCAAGATATTCTAATATCACATGCTGTGAGTAAAAGTGACTGAATTATTTTTATTAAACTTAAATACATTACTAGATATGACTACCTTTATTCATTCCTTGAGATAAAAGCAAAATACCTTTGTTGTTATTGCATTATTAAAAAAAAAATCTGTACTAGACCTAGAAAATGTTCCCATTCTCATTGTTTCATATTCTCTAACTTCAAAACATTCTCTGACTTCCAACACTGTTCTATAACACCTTGGAGTGTACATAATACTAACTGTAATTCTTTATAAAAAGGTCATTAATCATTTCAATTTAAAAAAATACAGATTAAACAACAAAAAATTCCTCCCAAATCCCATATCATCACTCAATGTCAAAACCAAAAAAGGATGTGAGGATTTATTGTTTTACATTATAGGAAAGCATTGACCACTGTTTCCATATTGTTCATCGATGTCTATATTTCTTATATGTTAAGGTCAATCCAATTATTTAGCTCACATATACAAATTTTTACACTTGTACATGAATTTAATGATATACAGTATGCCTACTATATGTTGCATACTCATATTAAATTCAGTATATAAACAACAAAATTTAAACCTTGACTTTAAGGATGCTTTAGTCTAGTAATTCTGACCTAATGGTTGTCTCATATTCAGATTATATTTGAGAACTGACCAACCATATCTTTATTATAGAATATTAAAAAATAAGTGATATTGCTATTTCTGGAGGAAAAACTAAAAAAGAGAAAACATTATACATTTTTTTATATAATACTTGTCAGTAGCCATATTTATAGAGAGGAAACATTGCACTTGAGCACTGCATTAAAGTCCTATGCACATCTAATCTACATGGTATATTATAAAGTACATGTAGAACAATATGAAAGCAACAAAAAATAAAGATATTAAAAATATTGAATATCTTTTATTCTATATCTAATATCTAGATATTAAAAGCATCAAGTAAAATAAGATTGTCTTGAAAGCATAACAGAATAATTTAAAACTTACTTCCCAGGTAAACAATAAAAGTGAGAAGAAAATGGCTTAGTATTTCTTGAAGGTAAAGGTAATGGAGATAAGTAAGTAAGTAAATAAATAAATAAATAATAAAAATAAAAAGAACCTACTAAAGTAGAATTTTGTATTCACCTAAAATACATATTTAGAATCAAGTTAATATAAAGACATTTCTGAACAAAGCAAACATTAAGAAAATTTACTGAGATACACATTAAATAATATGATTTTTCTTGAAGCAAAGTAAGATAATCCCAAGGGGAAAAATATAACTAAATTTCCTGTATGTTCTAAAGTAAGAAATAAAAATGTAGGGCTTGTTCCATGGCCTTGTGGATCCCACATGACTGATCACATAGTTTTTTTTTTTTTTTTGGAGAGGTTTTTTTGCTATAGGGCGCGTGCGCTCGCCAGACAGACAGAGAGAGACAGAGAGACAGAAAGCGAGAAATCACCCCCCAGGGGGGATGGTCACGCCGCAATCCCTTCTCCTCCATTCTCCTCTCGGGATCTTGGGCACGCACGCTCACGCGCCCGGCGTGAGTTGTAAGTCAGCGGGTCCGAGACGCGAACCGCAGTCGACTACGTGGGAGTCCAGCGACATAGCCATTACGCTAACTGCTGGTTCCCCACATAGTTTGAGTCCTGGATTCAGTGACTTGAGTAACAAGCCAGGCACATGTACATGTCTGTCCAAAATCCTAAAAGGAGGGAAAGATGGAAGAGAAGGGGTTACAACATGACCAATCTTCATGTGATATGCCTCCTCCTCTCCCTCTGTCTCTCTTTCTGTGGTAGCTTTACAAATCCTCTAGAAACAAATAACAAACACGCAAAAAACAAGCAAGTGGAAAAGAATTAAAAAAAAAAAAAAAAAACACCCCATGGATTAAAGAATAAGTTACAATAGGCAACTGGATATTTTTTTAAAGTTAAATGATCTTACACATAAATATGTGGAATTTGAATAGATACATGCTTAGAGGAAAATGTATAGTTAAATGCATTTATAGGAAAATACCAATTATAATGGAAAAAACAAAGGCCAACCCCCTATAGCCTGGTGATTAAAGTAGACAGGTTCTACATGGCCTTCTTCATGCTATTAATTTCTAAAGGACGGAGAAATGGATTTCAGTATACCCCATTGAGGAATACTTTGTCCTTTTTCCTCTCTTTCTATTTCCCTTTAGTAAGCACACATGCCTTTTGGCAAAATAAACAAAAATAAATAAGAAACTATATGTTAAAAAACTAAAGGTTTATCTTAAAATGTTAAATTAATATGGGCCCCTAAAACTCAAGGAAAAAGAAAAAGAAAGTAGTACAGTTATGGTATAAATGATAAGGAAGGAAAAGTAATACATAAAGAATAAGTAAGTCTTGAAGTTATAATAATTCCTTGAATAATTATGATATTATTTGGGAAAAAGTACTCTGGTGAGATTGATCGAGAAAAAAGTAAGAAGGTATGATATAATTAATGCAAAAATGCAACATCATATAGTTTTATGGATAATAAAAACTCATTATACTAAACAACATGACTACTCATTATATTTAAATTATTATGCATGCAAAATAATACCAAAATGAGATTCTTCATCATTTCACCTAAATAGTAAAATTAAATTAAAATTAAATAGTAAAATTATTGGTAAAGGTATGGCACAAAGAAAACTCTGACATCTTTAGCAAAACAAACTAGACACTATCATATGAGTAGTTAGTATTTGATTCCATTTATTTATAGTTTAAGAACATTGGTTGGAGGGATTGAATAAAAGATACATTAAGCATTTTCATGAAGGATAAAAATATCCTATTTCATTATTGGGATGGTGGTTTGATGGCTCATAAGCCATTGAAGTGTGTGCTTATAATCTTTAACTTTTACTTTATGTAAATTATCTCTCAATAAAATTAGTTCATTTAATAGAAAAAAAATAATAATAGTCATGTTCTTTCTCTCTCAGGGAAGAAAGGGATAAAATAAGCTAAAAAAAAAAAAACTAAATAATTTAATAGCCACTTGCCTGAATAAAGGAACTATCTCCTGGCCCATCCTTACAGCTGAAATATGCACATAGATGCAGATATTACTTTTGAGCAAGACTAAAAAGAAAAAAAATATATACGCATTTCACTTCATTGAAGAATGAGAACTCAAGTTTCTAAACTTTTGTTTTCCAAAATATAGCATTTAGTTTGTAAATTTCTGTTTACTTTATTTATATTTTAAGTTTTTATCATTGGGTGTGTGCACTTGCTGTGAGAGACAGAGAGAGGGAAAGTGGGAACTCACCTCCTAGGGGAACAGCCATTCTGCAATCCCTTCTCTTCCATTCTCCTTAGGTATTTTGGGTACGTATGCACACGCGCGTAGTATAATTTTGAAGTCGCCAGGTCTGGAACTTAAACCACATAAGCCATGTGTGAGATCGGCCCCTTAACCAACATGCTACTTGTGGGCCCCAGCCTATGAACATTTTAGAGGAGACAAAATCAAGTGTTCACATATTCATAAAAGAATTCAATAAAACCCCCTATGATGTGTGTCCTTTAAGCAATTAAGTGTTTTTATATGATAGAAAATGGAAAGTGGAAATTTACTAAATTTACTGAATCAGTGTTATGATTTTATGAAGTCTTTAATCCTAATCTGGTGAGTGTTGGTATACCTCAACCTGAATTGGTGATTTGACTTGTAATAATTGCTTTTCTCCACTTCTTTGGGGGCAGCAATAAGATATTAGGGTCACCTGTACATTGAAGTCACTCGCTGCATGGCATCGATAAGTTTTTAAACAGCTTTTTAGAGCATAATATTAAGAAAAAACCTTCTATTTCATTTAGATAAAACACACAAATTTCTAATAACTATATTATGCAAAAAATAATACATAAAATCTGAGGAGATCTGGAGGTCTTTTTTTCTATATATTTTTTTGTCTTTTAGAACAATGAATTTGATCATTAAATTTTTTTATACAAAGAAGACTGCAGGTTCCAATGATACCAGCTGAATACTCTACAAAATACTAAAAAATAGAATCTTGATGCCAATCATATACGAATTATTATATAAAATAGAAAATGGAAAAGTACTCAGATTAGTAAAGTGAAAATAGAATAGCCTTGTTACTGAAACCCAAAAAGAACTCATTTCACATCTAAAGAGTGTCTAAGTTGCCGCTTTAGCTTCACAAGTAAAACACTGAACATACTCAAAAAAGAACTTTTCTAAGATCTGTAAGGGATGTGAAGATATTAGGGCAAACCATTGCCTCCAAGGCTGAAAAGACAAAGAAGTGAATATAAGAAGCCACGCTTACCAAAGCAGAGATCATGAGCAAAAAATCTACTGTAGAAACAAATGCTGAAGTAAAAATACCAGAGCTCTAATTGATGAATTGCTGAAGGCTCATGGTAGACAACTACCAGAGTTAAAAATTTAAGGAGACCGTCACAGAAGTCCCAATTGTGTGAGATTTACCTCTAGGCGCTTGACCATGTTTTGATAGTAAATATCACCGAAAACCCCTCATGCTTCCGGCAGGGATTAGGGAAAGGGAATTATTTTGCAATATGTTAAATATGCTGTAGCACTGTTTTTCTTAATAGTATCTGTCCTCAGGAGAACCTATTTAATCAGAGCCTAACCTGCTGGAGCTGTACCAGAACCTAACTGACCTAGAAGAAAGAAAAACAAATCCATTCTAGCCCTCCCTAACCTTTTATGTAGGAGGGGAAAAATACCCCAATCCCTGCCCACTGCAGACATCTCCTCCCACCCATAAAGGTGAAAAACAAACAAACAAACAAACAAACAAACAAACAAAAAAAAAACCTGGGAAACATTTATGAAATTCAGAGTCCACAGGGATATGCTCACTAAAATCAGACCTAGTCATGTGATGCAATGGTTTCCCTACCAGATATCCCACTACACATTACTAAAGACCTTTATATAGCACTTGGCACATACAGTGTTCAACTATCAAGAAAAAAATATTACGGTGTGTAACAAAAGACAGAAAAAGAAGAAGACTGAGTAACAGAGGAGATAGAGTGGGCAACAGAATTGAACATTATATGGATTGAGAATTGTTAGATCAGAAGTTTAAAACAATTCTGGTTAACATGTTAAGGGCTCTAATGGATAAAGACGACATCATGCAGGAACAGACATAGCATGTCAAGAGAGATGGAAGTTCTAAGAAAGAACCTAAAGAAAGTGCTAGAAATCAAAAACGCTATAACAGAAATGGTGAATGCTTGTGATGGGCTTCTCCACAGACTACATATGGCTGATAAATTCATCTCTGAGTCTGAGGCTATCTCAACAGAAGTCTGAAAACTGAAAAGCAAAGCGAACAAAGACAACAACAGCAACAAGTCAGAGTAAGATATTCAAGACCTGTGGGACAACTAAAATGTGTAACTTATGTGTAGTGAGAATACCAGAAGAAGAAAGAGATGGGGAACAGAAGATAGTTTTGACACAAAAATGAATATGACTTTTTCCAAATAATGTCAAACATGAGATCATAGATCCAGAAAATACTAAACAGATTAAATGCAAAAAAATATGTTCCTAGACATATCATTGTCAAGCTACAGAAAATGCAAAAATAAAGGAAAAAAATCCCAAAATAAGCCAGAGGTGTTTGGGAGACCAAACTTACAGAGAAACAAAGATAAAAATTATATCTGACTCCTTAGAAACTTTACAAGCAATAGGAAAGTAGAATAAAATCTTTAAAATGTTGAGAGAAACAAACGGGCAATCTAGAATTCTGTTCCCTGTGAAATTATCCTTCAAAGGTGAAGGAGAAATAAAGACTTTCTCAGACAGAAAGAAATTGAGGGAATTTGATGCCAGTAGTCCTGCTTCACAAGGACTATTAAAAGGACTTTCAAAGTAAAATGATATAGGTCAACAAATTGGATCTACAAGAAAGGAAGAAAAGAATCGAAGACAAGATAGGTAAATTTAAAATAATAATTATTCTTTCTTATTCTCAATTAGCCTAACAGATAACAGTTGGCTCAGAATAAGAGCAATGTATTTAAATATGTATGTTTACATGTACATCTTGTATATGTGTATGTATATGTATATATATGTGCTATGTGTACTTATATATAAGTAAAATGTATAATCATAAGAACACAAAGGCAAGAGGGAGGAATTAAGATTACCCTGCTATTACAAGGTATTTACACTACACATGAAGTGACACAGTATTATTTAAAAGTGACCTTGGATTAGTTGTATAGGTCATCAGAAATGTCATAATACATTTTTCTATTTCTTTTTTTTTTAATGCTAAAATGCATCATGACTTTTCCAATGACTCAGTAGATGGATATTGCAAAACCTAGAGCAACCACTAGAAAAAGTAAAAATAAATAAATAAAAAGAAGCATAACTTATATATTAAGATAGGAGAGAAAGTAGAATCAAATAAATGTTCAACTGAAATCATAAACAATAGAAAAAAGTGCAAGACAGAAATAGAAAAGAAAACAAGGGCAACAAGCACCTAACAGTAAAATAAGATGGTAGATATTAATACTTGAGCAATAATCACTTTGAATAACAGTAGTCTAAATTCATTGAGTCAGACAAATTGTCAGAGTGGATGAAAAGTCAAGACTAAACAGTATACTGTCTATAAAAAGTCACTTTAAATACAAAGACACATAAGGTTGGGCCAGCAGATGGCAGGGCGGTGAAGGTGTCGGATACCACGTGGCTGACTGTGCAGCTGGAGTCCTGGTCCCAGTGGCCTGAAAAATGACCCGAAAAACTTGCTGGGTGCGTATGTATGCATGCCCAAAATGCCAAGAATAGAACTGAGAAGAAAGGATTTCTGCATGGCCATCTGCTTTGGAGGATACTTCACTCTCCCTGTCTCTGTCTGTCTCTACCTGGTGAGCACATGTGCCCTGTGACAAAGTCTAAAAAGAAGAAAAAAAAAAGGGGGCAGGGGAGACACATAAGATTGAAAGTAAACAAACAAAAAATATTTACCACACAAACACTTCAAAAGAAAGTAAGGATAGCTATATTAACTTGAGACTGAGCAGACTTCAAAGCAAAGAATATCAGAGATAAAGAAGGCTATTACAAAATGACAAAGGAGTCAATGTTCCAAGAAGACAATAATTCTTTTTTTTTCAATTTACAGAATGATTTATTAATTAATCATTGAAGAGATATGTCTTCCTTTTAAAAACTTTTTGTTTAATTTACATTGAATCACATATAACTTGAAAGTGTACAACATTGCTTTTTCTAGCATGAATAACATAAATATCAGTCAAGGGGCATTACTATATATATTATCATCAGCAAATAACTTTTCATTTTTTTGTCAATTAAACATACATTTTTTGTCTTCCCCTGTTCCCCTCCCTCCTTCCCTCCCTATATTACCTGCCCCCCCTCAATTAACCTTACCCTTACTATTTCTAGTATTTTCAGTTGCCCTCCCTGTTATTGTAACTTCCAAATTGAAGTCTCTGTTATAGAGCTCAGACAATTGGTATATATTGAGTAGGGATATACAAAGTCTGTCTTTCATAGTCTAGCTAAAGACAATTCTTAATATATATTCCTATCAAGCTATATAAAACAAGACATGCTAGAAGTATAAGGAAAATTTAATAAATCCACTGTCAAAATTGTAGACTTTAACACCACTCTATCAAAATGGGCAGATCCAATAAGCAAGAATCAGTAAGGACATAGCTGAACTCAAGAAAATTAATTGGATATAATTAATATCAATAAAATACTCTGTTGAATCAGAGCAAAATAAACATTCCTCTGAAGCTCATGGATTATTAATGAAGATAAGTCACATTTTGGATATATTAATAAATTGAAAAGACTAGAAATCATACAATGTCTGGTCACAGACTCAGTGGAAATAAAGTAGAAATCAATATCAGAAAGAGAACTAGAAAATGTCAACATAGATAGTAATTGATTTACAAATTTATTAACACTTATTAATAATACATGGGTCAAAGAGTAAAGCTCAAGAGAAAATTTAAAATGTTTTGAACTAAATGAAAAAGAGAGTAACTTTTTCCTCAAAAACACAGCTTAGAAGAAAATGTATAGCATTGAACGCACATATTAGAAAATAAGATCATCTAATTTCCCATTTTAGTAAATTAGAAATAAGAACAAATTAAATCCAAAGTAAGTAGAAGAAATAAATGAAAAGAATTAAATAAAAAATTAATACAATTAGAATTAGGAAATTAGTATAGAAAATTAATCTTTTGATTAGTATAGTGTAATATTTATAAGGTCAAGGTGAAAATCAAAATGAATATGTCAGAGTGTGTGTTATCATTCTAACTGTATTTGAACTAAATAAAATAGGCTGGGAATGATCAGGCATGCATTATCTTATTTCTGCTTTCCACTAAAATATAATTGATAGTTAGTATAGGTTATTACCAGGTAGAAGCATGTCCTCATTTATCATTGTCTATTTTTTTCTACCCTTCTCTTGAAATCTATCAGCCTCTCTTTGAAGTCCTTCAGCCAAATTGAATTGAATAAATCACCCATGAAATTTGATGTAAAATGTCACACAACCACCTTTTTACTTCAATATTAAAAAAAAAAAAAAAGCCAGGGTTTTCAGCAGCAAGTTATATTAGAAATGGTGAGGAAATCAAAGGTTTTTGATATACTTGTGACTCCATATTGGTGCATAAGCAAAATGGGTCTTATAACGCTCTGTTGGAATGAACACGTGAGTCAAGTTGAACATGTCATGAACATTTACAAAAAGCGATTTCCATCAATCCCTTCTGCATTCACATTTAGTACTACTTGAAGCAAGTTGCTGTTTTAGTCATGTATTGTCATATTCTAACAGCAATAATTTAAATTATCTGTTATAAATGATAGAAAATCACTTAGAGGTCTGAATAGAAAGCTACAATTTTGAGTCACTGAAGTAGAATAGTCATTGCCAAAAAACAGGATGTAAATTTTAAACACTAAAAAATCTCAAACGTAGAATAATGAAAAAAGACACTATATCAGTTTTCTCTTCTGAAAAACAGATTGATTTTGACCAAAACATTTTAGTAAATGAAATAAAGCAGAATAATAAATTACTCAGAAAGTATTTTTGAATGGCTTTAGATTCATAATTAAATAATGCAGTTAATTAGAATTAGAAGCTGAAAATACAAAAATAGCTGTCAATAAATATTGAAAACAGGTCACATTGATTGTTCTGTAGAATATTCTAACATACACAAATAAGTTCCCAGATGTCAGTAAGAAATGCTATGCACTGATTTACCAAAATTATATGATTTCATATATCTGGTTAGTATATAGTTTATAATTATACATACAAAATTACAGTATTATTAGATTATATTTTAGATATGTGTTCATATATACTTTTTTATGAACTTATGTTAGGAAACAACATTTGGTACATTTTGGGAGAGAAAAAGATGGAGAATACAAAGTGAGGACTTTTTTCAAGAAAATGAGAGATTTAAAAAGCAGTGGAGAAAGTGGACAGGCTTGTCTAGTACAAGTTTCTAGTGGAAAAGCTTTTACCTTTTCCCCATTAAGTATAATGTTAGGTATAGGTTTTCCATATATGGCTTTTATTGTGTTGAGAAATGACCCTTCTATACCAATCTTACCAAGAGTCTTAATCATAAAAGGATGTTGTATTTCATCAAATGCTTTCTCTGCATCAATTGAAATGATCATATGGTTTTTAGCTTTCTTTCTGTTAATATGGTGTATTATATTTATGGTCTTGCATATGTTTAAAGTTTATATAAAAGTCAGAAAAATCCTAGGTTTTATTGATCAAACTATGAGATAAAATGGTTTTGATTTCCATAAATAGAAATTTTTAAGTCAGTGAATTCAGGATATTATGTCTCAATGTTTCCAAGAATTTTATGAAAAGTAATTATCATAACAAAAGAAAGACTCCAGCATGAATTCTTGCAAAAAAAACAAAAAGTGTGAACAAAAAGTCAGCATGTAAAATTATTATTATTAACTGAAAAGAGATAAGTGGAACTAAATAAGTTTTTTTATTTTTATGTAAATAAATGGTTGCCTAAGTTTATTTTATATCTAAGTCTTGGGGGAGATTATTTGTAAAAACAAATTCCTGATCTAAATTAATGTTCATTATATTCAGAATTTTAAAATTTTGGAAAGTCTTCACTTGATTATATGAAAGGTTGGAAGTAAATTGCATACATCAATTAGTAGTATATATTTGATCCATAGAACTAAAAACTCTAAAAATAGTTGATTAGCAAGATGTAATTATATTTTTCTTCCATCTAGAAATAAAGAGATAGGGGCAGTGGCAGCTAGTATGATGGCTGCAAAGTTCTGTTACTTTCTACAGATAGTAACTTCTAATTTTCTGTTACTATCCTGATACATGGTTTTCAAAGTATAGTTTATAATTAAAGATGGGTGTTAAATCTCCACCCATCTCCTCTGTGTTCCAGGTAAGAACTTAATTATATATTAGGATCTTCAAATTTTATAGAAAATGCATATAGTAAAAAAAATTATGCATGGATTTCAAATATTTTTGTGGCAAAATAAACTCATTCTTTAATTCTAGTTTTCTTCAAACTCTTTTTGTTCTTTTAAATTTTGCCAGAAGGCACATGAGCTCAACAGAGAAACAGAGAGTGAGAGAGAGAGCGAATGTGAGAAAGCACCCCTCTCATGGGACATAGCTACACCACAATCCCTTCTTCTCCATATTTTCCTCCCGTCAGGATTCTGGGCATGCTTGCATACCCACCCAGCATATTTTTCAAGTTACCGGGGCTGGAGTGCTAACAACATGGTTGCCCATGTGAGATCTGACTCCTCAGACTAACAAATCACGACTGGCCCTCCACATATGTTTTAAAGTCCTCTCATCTGTCACCGTTAATTGGAATAGAACTGGCCAAGACTACAGTATATTTACTTCAACTCATTTTTGCTTCAAACAAAGTTATGATTATGTTACTAGGATTAAAGAGATGAGAAAGAACATCAAGTAATTTGTCATGTCATGTGACTGTAATAGAATTATTGACCTGAATTATGTTCTATGTATAAAAGTTTGACAATACACCCAGTTGAGTAGATGTGGAGAAATAGACATTTTCATTGTATTTCTGATGGAAATTCTAGAACTTGTTACACAGAACCAGTAATATCTAACATCACCACTACTAGTGCATTTACCTATAACCCAGGAGTCTCATTTCTATCACTCTCTTCTGAGAATTAATATCCACAAATATGATTAGACAAATAAGCAAAGTAATTAATTCACTTATTACTTGGATTAGAAAAAGATGAAAAACAGTTCACATGTTTATCAACTAGGCACGGGTTAAGTAAATTATGGCACCTTCATATAATGACCTAGTATCTACTAAAAAGATGAATAGAGAAGACTAAATACATTGATTTCCTGGATGTATTATCAAAATTATTAACTTAAAATAAGTAGTCCAAAACAATGAAAGGATTAGGAGTTAAGACTGATTTTTTTTTTCTTTTTTTCTTTTTTTCTGACATATTTTTGCTATAGGGTGTGTGCACTGATCATGGAGAAGAGAGACACAGGCAGAAAACAAGAAATAATCCCCCAGAGGGGATGACTACACCAAAATTCCTTGTCCTACATTCTCCTCTTGGGATTTTGGGCACTCATGTACACATGCTTGGCATGAGTGTCAAACGGCTAGGTCCAGGACTCAAACCAGCATTTGACCACTTGAGTCCAGCAGCTTAACCATTATACTACCTGTTTGCCCCAATAGTAATTTTAATATGTCTTTACCTTTGAATAATGTAACTGAGTGAAATATTTTTAAATTAAATAAAATGAGAGAAACTAAGAAATTAAATTATGAAAGAAAAAATGAAACTAAATATATATGAAATTAATGTTATACCTACACAGATAAGAGTTACTATAAGTAATTTTGAAATATAGGATTCTGCACACTTTGTTGTTGTTTGCTTTGTTTTGTTTATAATAAGAACAAAGCACCTCAAAGAAATTTTAAATTAGGTTCAGAGGATATATGTGTAGTAATATTGTTTTGAAATTATCTATTGAAGAATAATAGAGGTTAGTAAGTAGATAAGCATATCATGATTGTTGGGAAATAAGACTTTTAGTATAAGAATAAAGGAAAATATTTTTAAATTGAGAGCAAAAATGAATGATAAAGGGAGAATACTAATATTAGGTCTGAATTTAAAACTCCAGTACTTATATATGTTTTTACAAACACTGTAAGGTCCTAGAAGCAGTGATATTCGATATGTAGATATTCATTTCTGAGGATTATCAACTTGAAAAGAAAATATTGTGTCATCAGGAAAGTCATGATGCTTCTTTGCATAGAAAAACATAGAAAAATAATAATAGTTAACCTTGAGACTGTGTCTAGGTTTAGGGAGTGAGTAGATCAGCTGTGATTAACAAATTTCAATGATATAAGATGGTTTCCATATTCTTTGAAAATGCATATTGAAATTTTAGGAGTGGGTCCAGCTGGTGGTACAGTGGTTAAGGCTATTCCATCGTACCTGGCTTACCAAGCAGTTAAAGTTCCATACCTGGATGCTTAAAAAACACACCAGGCACATGTACGTGCATGCCAAAATCCTAAAACAAGGAAAGATGGAGAAGGGATTGTGGTATGACCATTCCCCATGGGAGGGCTTTCTTACTTTCCCTCTCTGTGTTTCTCTTGGGTGAATACATGTGCCCTCTGGCTAAATTTTAAAAAAACTTATGAGTGAAGTATAATGATGTCTGCAAATAACCTCCAAAAATTTGGAAAAATAATATAGAGACATGCATTTTAAAACTCATGAACTTTAGAGAGAGAGATCATTTCAAGAGAAATCACTAAAACTTATTTACTCTCAATACAAACTACTATAATTACCTTAAAAAAGACAAAGTAGAAATTCCTTATATTTTTAAACTACATATACCCAATGAACTGAAAGTTCATTCCTATGTATATCCTACAGAAAACATCAATATGTACACTAAGAAATATGTTCAATAATTTGGATAGATTATGATTAGTAATCATATAAGGTTGGAATATTTGTCCTCTCTAAAAGGAATAATAAAATTTATTTGTCAATATAACAGTGTTGAGAAATAAGGTCTTTAAGAGGTGATTAGGACATGAGGGTTTTGTCCTCATGAAAGGATGGATATTGTGGGGATTGGTTCATTTTTATAAAAAGGGCTGGGAACAGCAGTTAGCGTTAATGGCTATGTTGCTGGACTCCCATGTAGTGGACCGTGGTTTGAGTCCTGGACTCAGTGGCTTAAACTCATGCCGGGCGCATGTGCGTGTGTGCCCAAGATCCTGAGAGGAGAATGGAGGAGAAGGAATTGCAGCATGGCCATTCCTCTGGGGGATGATTTCTCACTTTCTGTCTCTCTGTTTCTCTCTGCCTGGTGAGCACAAGTACCCTATAGCAAAAACCTCCTCAGAAAAAGGAAAAAAAAAAAAAAAGGGATTTTGGCCCCATTTTTTTTTTCTGTCTCTCCCTTTTTCCTCTACCATGTGATGACACAGCAAGACGCCTCTTACCAGATTGCTGGCCTTTTAGTTTTGGAATTCCTAACTTCTAGACCTGTATGCCAATACATTTTGGTTCATTACAAATTGCTCACTCTCAGGTATTCTGCCATGGCAGGAAACATGGATTACTAAATCACTGCATACTAGGCAGAAATGTCCATTACCCATAGAATGAATAAATACCTTACAGTGAGTATTTGTATAGGGAATGCTGTACAGGAATAATTATTGGACTATAGCAATGCACATGTGAATAATGTTAAGCTGAAGTATCCAGACATGAGAGAACACACTGTATTATTTCATTAACATACACTTCATAGAAAGATTTAACTAAACAAATTTTATATAAGTCCGAATACTTGTGACCCTTGGGAAGTAAGGAGAGGACACGGATTCAGGGATTTTGCCAATTTGTGCTTGTTTCTTTTCTTGTTATAGGCCATGTATGCTCACCTGAGACAGAAAGAGAGAAAGAAAAAGAGAGAAAGAGAGAGGGAAAATTAGAAATTACCACCACCCCCCCCAGAAGGATGGCCACACCAAAATCCCTTGTCCCCCATTCTCCTTTCAGGATTTTGGGCATGCCTGCACTTGAGTTCACGTGATTTTCAGGCCCTGGCACCCAAAATTTGAACTGCACTTCTGGCCATATGGGATTCAGCAGCCTTAAGTTCCATGCCACCTGCTGGCCCGTCAAAGTTGTGTTTCTTGACCTGGCAGTATATGTTCTGATAACTCGCTGAGCTATGCACCTATGATGAGTTCATCTCTCTGTATGAGTCTGTATTTCTCAAAATACCCAACTCTCTCAGCACTCTGCCAACCTGTTTTTATCTATTAACATCCATGTTTAAGAAGAAAAAGATCCATATTTTCTTTCTGCTTTCTCACCTCCAACTCCCTCCCCCGCCAGTTTTCTATTTCTACATCGTTCATAAAACTTATTTTTATAATAATGTCCCAATAGATTGCCTAATTACCATAAACTGTGATGCATTCTAGAATGTTTTAAGGAGTGCATGAGCAATGAGGAATGAGCTAAAACTTCTATTCTCAGCCTAAGGACTCCCATCACATGATTGACTATGTGGGATCTGGTTACCTTCACCACCACCACCAGCTGCCCTAATTATAATTAAGTAGGGGAGGAATATGCTCTTCAGAACGTGGACCATCACTGCTAACAAATTCCTTATTTTTCTTCTGTTGGTCATTTATGCATACAGATTTGAAGTCAGAAAAAACAATCCAAGTTTAACAACATTTTCCTCCTTAGCTGTTTCCTTTATTTTTTCAGCCAGGTCTTTGGAGAAGCCCAGTTTTGATATTAGAATAATTTGTCTTGTTTTATTTTCTTATGGCTTTAGTGAGTTCCCATATCATTCTGTGAGTGATAAATGTTTTCGCTGTTTTTCAAAAGAGAAAATTATGTAATCTTGAGAAATCTGATAGGTAATGTGTAATGGGTATTATGAAAACACACCGTTTAGAGTATAATAAAGGCCCAAGGAAGAGAGCAGCATATTCTGAATTGGGAGAATTAGACTAGGGAAATTTTGCTAATACCCAAACTTTTATCAGAGTTTGTGAAGATAAACCTTTTTCAGATGGACATGGCAGAAAGATCAATACATGGAAAGAGCAGCAGTAAAAATGATGAAGATATAAAATGATGAATACAGAAATGGTCACTCAGAAAGATTCCTGAGAGTAGCATGGGGGAGAGAGATGGCACTGTGAATTATACTGGCCAGAAGAAACGGACTGGGGCTGCCAGTGGGTGTGGTGGTCATTAGGGGGCTGGAACCCATGTAACTGTGTGAGTCCTGGACCCAGTAGCTTAACAGACGAGGTGCATGTTCATGTGTGCTCAGAATCCTGAGAGGAAAAAGGATTGCAGCACCCCAGGGGGTGTGTTGTCACTTTTTCTCTTTCTTCTTCTTTTTCCTTTCTCGTTCTCTCTCTCTCTCTCTCTCTCTTTCTCTCTCTCTCTCTCTTTCTCTCTTTCTTTTTCTCTTTATCTTTTTCTCTCTTCCTCTCTCCCTGGTAAGTACATGCACTCTATAGCAAAATAATAATAATAATAATAATAATAATAATAATAATAATAAATAAAAGTGGTTTATAGATTAAATGTCACAGTTTGAATTTTTAAAAATGCAATAGCAGATATTATTTAATGCAGACGAGGCATTAAGTGATGTCCATAACCAAAAGAAATGGTGGTGACAGTGAGGAAAAGGATCAAGTAGAGCAGGAGGTAAGAATATGGCAGAGATGAAGAAACACTGTCACCTGAGCTATGTGGGCTAGGAAGGAGAGTGCAGTCATCCCCTTTGTTAGATAAAGGCATGCTGAAGAAAAAGGCTTTTGGAAGGAAGTTGATACGCTGAATTTCAGCATGCTGTTATACAGTTTTCTGTGCCATAGCCATCAGAAATCCAGCAAAGAGGCTTGAGTGACCAATAGAAATCTAAGCACTATCTCTAGTTTTCTAGAGAAATCAAAGCCCTGTGATTGGATGGGTTTCCCAGGGGAAACACAGGTAAGAGAGAAAAGGGGCAGATGCTGGGAAAAAGTTAAAGGCAATTTTGAGGAAAGTTTTATCCAAAAAATCTGAGGAAAAAAGTAAGAGAGATTATAAAAAGAAAAAAACAAAACAAAACACAAGAGCAGCAGGGAGATGGTGTGGTAGTTAAGACATTGGACTCCCACGTGACTGACAGTGGTTTGAGTCCCAGCCTGATGGCTTGCTTTCTCTTTCTGTGTGTCTCTCTGTCTCTTTTTGGAAAAATTAAATAATAATAATAATAATAATAATAATAGATAAAATTAAATAAAATAATTCTCTCCAAAAAAGATCTAGAAGAAAAACAAGAAAGAAAAACACAACCCAAGATATTTTTCAGGATAAATAAAAAAGTTTGACAATATCTATTTTTGCAGGAAGACAAAAGAAAGAATCTTGGTTGATTGGAAGGACAATGGAATGGATCACAACGTGATGGTATCCTATAAAGGATGTCCCTCCAATAAAATAAATGAATTTGAATAAAAAAACTATTTAAGAACACAGATTACCATAGTAACATTGTCAAGACAGATTTAATGATAGTTGCCACGGTAAAAGATTAGGAAGAATATGCTTTGAAGGATCTTGGCTCTAAAGAGAAGAGTGGAGATGGAATTTGGTACCAGTCAGTGGATGCAATAATTAATGGGGGAGTTTTTCCTTTAAATACAGGCTATCAGCTATAATGAAACACCAGAGCATGACAGACTCAGCATCCAGGAAAAAAATGTACTAAATAGTAGATCAGATCACCTAAGGGAGAAATGATTACACACGTGGTTGAAATTACAGAGGCAGATTATTCTTGAATGGGGAAATAAAAACACCTTTCCTCTGATATATGGGAGAAAAGTTGACATGGGATTGCTGGGTATGTATGATGTTAGATTTAATGGAAATATGTGCCAGTTTACTTTTCAGCACATAGGATTGGAAAACAGACTGCTGAGGGAGAAGAGATTGATATAAGGTAGGATAAGGAGCATATTATACATATTTTTTCTTGTTTTTGGAGAGGTTTTTGCTATAGCGCATGTGCGCTCACCAGAAAGAGAGAGACAGAGAGATAGAAAGCGAGAAATAACCCCCCAGGGGGGATGGCCACACCACAATCTTCCTTTCTCTTCTCGAGATCTTGGGCACACATGCACATGCGCCCGGTGTGAGTTTAAGCCACCAGGTCTCAAATTGCGGGGACTCAAATTGCGGTTGACTACATGGGAGTCCAGAGACAGAGTCATTACGCTAACTACTGATGCCAGGAGCATATTATATTTTAAGATCTGAAAATTATTTTTAAATTAAAAAAAAATCTTCCAGAGGCCACCTCTGCTTGCCAGAGAGAAAGCACCTTCCACAAGAAAATGGTCACTCTGCCATCGTTTCTCCATCTCTCTCTTTTTTCTTTCTTTCTTTCCTTTTTTTTAAGAGATTTTTTTACTATAAGGCATATATGCTTGCCTGAGAGACAGAGAGACAAAAAACGAGGAAACACTCTCCAGGGTGATGTCCACACTGCAATCCCTTTTCCACACTCCTCTTGGGATTTCGGGCATGCATGCACCTGCACCTGGCATCAGTTTTAAGCTGCAGGGTCTGGGACTCAAACCGTGGTCGACTATGTGGGAGTCTAGTGACATAAACATTGTGCCATCTGTTGGTCTCATCTCTCTCTTTTTTTCAAGATATTAGATACATACACACATGCCTGCTGTGTTTCTCAAGCCCGGATTTGCAACAAGGATGACGGTAACAGCGAGTTGAAGTTGTAGGAGAGCTGAAGTTTTAGGAGTCATCAAATGTATGGCAAGTGAGGTGCAGTTAGTTAGATTTTGTGGGCTCCTTGGAGAAGGGTTAATTTGAAAAATTTATTGGGCTCTGGGACATAGGGGCTGTTATGTAACAGTTGTTTGACCCCTACCGAGGAGGGCAATTAGAGATATCCAGCAGTCAGGAATACAAAAGCTTGGTAAGGGAAATTATTTTTCATGGAGTCAGCTGCTCAAGAACTGACTAGCCTCTACCAGGGCCTCAAAACTGGGTCAAGACAGCATATAAAAAGAAATTTTATATATATATATATATATATATATATATATATATATATATGTGATATAAATAATTGTGGAGAAAGGTAAGATTGGAGAAGGTATTGGCCAAGTGCCCTGGATAAACTAAAGAATATTAAATTAAATTAAAAACTGGCATTTCCAGACAATGTTCAGAGCACTGTGCATAAGTTGTCTCAATCTATACTATCACTTGAGGTAGTTACTCTAATATCTCAGCTTTACAGATGAAAAACTTGAGACACGGAGACATTAAGTAATATGCTCAAGGTCCTGTACTGGAGATAAAAGAGCCAAGACAGTCTGAACTGCTGAGTGCAGACTTTTTCTCCTCTCCTTGTTATGCCCACTAAGGGCTGAATGTCTTGCTGAAATTTAAATTTCATAGACTACAAAAGTGTAATTACATCTATGCACAGAACTTTGTGTGTTTTTTAGAAATGTTAGCAAGTCAGATGTGAGAAAGGAGAAATTACAGTTTATAGAGCAAATTTATGTAAGGAATGAAAGGATGCAGATGTAAGTGAGGGTTCGAAGGAACTCAATGAGTACTACATGATTTCATACCAACAATACAAGAGAAAGGAAGGTATAGGAATTTGTGTAATAAAAACAAAATACTACCTTAATTACTGTGAAAGGTGCTTGTAGAATATGGCTTTTCTTCTTCAACTAGTACAACCTCTAATTCCTTTCCCCCGAGTTAGATATATTTCCCTGTCACTGTTCAGCTGATTAAGTACAGAATCTCTTCAGCATACCATGGGTTTACATTCTGATGAACTCCATTGTAAATTGAAAATATTGTAACTCAAAAAATGCATTTAAGGTTGGTTCTGTAACAAAGAGATTAAGTGCTGTTTCAAGAGAGCCTTTTCCACATGGGGTTCAAAAAAAACCCACCAGCAATACACCCAGTGCATGTGCCAGGATCTTGGTAGGACAGAAAAATGGGAGAAAGGGTTGTGACATGACTTTGTCCCACTGGGGTTCTTTCTCTCTCAATTTCTCTCAATCTCTCTCAATCCATCAAGTGCGCTCTCTCTCTCTCTTTTTCTCTCTCTCTCTCTCTCATTCTCTCTGGTGTGCACATGCACCCTCTGACATAAAGAAAAATGCATTTACCATGGCTAAGCTACTGAGCATCGTAATTTAGCTGAGTATACACTATAGAGTATTATATGTTTACCCTTGTTATTTTATGGCTGACTGGGTGCAGCTGCCCAGCATTGCTAAAAAGTAGCAAACTATATATTGCTAGCCTGGGGAAAGATAGAAATTCAAAATAATACTCTACAGAGTAAGTATCATTTTAATACCATCATAAGTGTAAAAAAAAATGTGAGTCAAATCTTTCTAAGTTAGGGACCAACTGTAGGTGATGGTCTTCCACTTCACTGGTAAGCTTCTTTCTCTATGACAGACTAGATAATTATCCAAGATCTACCAATTAGGTTGGCTCCCAAAGGAGAAGAGACTGAGGCAAGAACACACGATCCTTCTCTTAAACACAAAGATGATTTACTTTTTTTTTTTTAAATAAAAATACATATGGAGTAGAGACAAGTTCAGAAATGTTAGTTTAGTAGAAGACCTTACACGGAGATGGGGGAAGCAAAAATCAATCTCCCTTCTTGTTCTTACCCACTTTGCGATTATGAACACAGATGAAGTAATTGAGTAAGTGTCCCGGCCTGCGGGACAATCCAACAGGCTACCTGAGTGAGAGAGCGGAGGTCTGGAACCGGCGCAGTGTCACAACACGGGAGCGAAACAGTGTCACAACTCTGAATAGTATACTGTCGCTAGTTTATTGAGGGCCAGAGAACATTCTTAAATACACAGCAGGGTGGTAATTTGTTGCTCAATATGTAAATGAAGGATATGTTTTGGACCAGTAATTGATTGTTTTGTCAGGGAGCATTAACCAGGGGGCGGAGCTTAGGGGTGGATTGCTGATATGGACCTGATTGAGAAGCTGCTTGCGGATGTTAGCTAGGTTGGGAAGCCTAGGGGCGGATTGTTTACTCCCGGAACAGGGAAGTCTGGAGGTCATCCTGTGAAAGTCATTTCAGCCATTTTGGTGCATGTGGCTCTCCACAATTAAGGAATGTAAATTATTGGAGAAGTTAGTGTAGTCATACTTAGAGTATGAATTGAGAGAAAATTGTGTGTTTGAGAGATTAGAAGTTCCTCTAAAGTAACCGGGATATGTTTGCAGTAAGACTGAAATGTAGAATGTAATCTTAGAGACTGTTGTAATATGGCTTTTCATTGGCTAGTTTTGTTTTGTTTTGAAATTGATTGTAAGGATATGATCAGAAAGGGCAAATAGGTTTTGTCTTGAGAGCTAACCCCAGCTGCTCGATGTTATAGTGTGGATATTGGTTTATCCTGTCAAAGGTTCAGGTTTTAGAATTTGGTCCCCAACATAATGGATTTGGAAGGTGGGGCCCAGTAAGCAATGATTATATAATGGAGGCATCGTTCCCATGAATTGCACAGTAATGTCTCATGAGACCCAATGAACTATAGCAATCATAACAAAGGGTTTTTCCTCACTAGAGTGAGTTGTTACAAAAGGAAGATACATGCCCCAGGTCTCTCTGCATACATCCATCATCCTCTCTGCTTCTGTTCGAAATGTGATGCCAGCCCACACCTTGGGACTTTACAGCCACCAAAATTATGTGTCAAACACACCTCTAGTATTTATGACTCACCCAGTCTTGGATATTTCTATACAACACAATAGAAGACTAAGAAACTTTTTAGACTGTTTACAGTATTATATTTTAAAAGAATTAAAAGGGAGAAAACTGGTCAAAGCCAATAAGAGGCATTAGGACAAGGGAGACATTTTCTACTTTTTGTTTCTGAGACCAAACGTAGCTTCTTCATGGCTCCTCCTTGTTGAGGAATTGAATTTCCTTTACTTTACCCAATCAAATGTGAATCGTAGGCCCATGTATGTTTCTTCACATGCATGTCCACCTTCCAGGAAAGAATAGGACCCAGAGAGGAACACTACCTCCAGCAAGAGTTTCTCAAAATTAACAAGAGAGATAGTCAAGCCATAATTGTGCCACAGTGGATGCTCATGCTTACAGTACGGGCCTTTGTTGTTTTGCCTCTTTCAAGTTAGTTGTTTGTTACTCTGGGATTATTTAGACTAAGAAGACAAATAAGTGCCTATCCCTGGTTTTAATAAGTATAGATGCTATTTCCTTCAAACAGACAGGAAAAATGTAATTAACTTGATTATAACTTCTGCTTTGCTCCAAATGCTGTAATGATAATTGATGTTAATGAGAATCAAAATAGTCATTCCTCAGTGACCATCAGGAGCCTAATTCCAGTCATTCCATTGCTAATAATATTAATATGGAAAGTTAAGCAGATGAACCCATTAAGCATATTGAAAACTCAGCAATAGTCTCTAAATAGATGAATAATGTAATGTGCTAATTCATCAAGACTCTCATTCTGGTAAGTTTAATTAAGCATTCTTTCACTTAAAATATACACAAGTCAGTTTACTATTAGGTCTCCTGAAGCACAATGCAAATGTACATTTTATTTATTTATTTATTTTGGAGAGGTTTTTGCTATAGGGCATGTGCACTTGCCAGACAGACAGAGAGAGACAGAGAGACAGAAAGTGAGAAATCACCCCCCCAGGGGGGATGGCCACGCCGCGATCCCTTCTCCTCCATTCTCCTCTTGGGATCTTGGGCATGCACGCACACATGCCCTGTTATGAGTTTTAAACTACTGGGTCTAGGGTGCGAACAGCAGTTGACCACGTGGGAGTCCAGTGACATAGCCATTATGCTAACTGCTGGTCCCAACAAATGTACATTTTATGAAGCAAAATTAAATAAATTACTTTGCTAAGGGTTACTTTGCTTTCCACACTTAATATATACTTCAGTTTAGAAATGCCCATTGTATGCAGGGAAAGAATTGTCATTCATGATTAGAGTATGATTTAAGTTTATAAAATTCTCAATTGGTCCCCAAATCATATGGATGTTGCCTCTTAAAAACATAAAAGAAAACAGATGAAAGCTGTGAAGTACATATACGAGTGGAAATAATGGCAGAGAAAAACGTAAGGAGTAGACAATCAATATAATGCAAAGAAAAAAGAAAGCTGTGGTAATTGAGTAAAAGAAATTTTTCATTGTATCATATTTGGTTTCCTGACCTTTCTATGGAATATATGTTGAAGGGCTCATTGGATTATTTTTAACAATTCATTACCCATCCCTATGTTTAAACCATGTGAAGAGGGCAGTCTCTTCAAGGAAACCATTGCATTTATATGAAAGAAGAGGTTTTTATGAACATATTATTGTTTTATTAGGGAGGAATTTACACCTACTCTTTAGTGTTTTTTTTGTGTTATATTTCATTTTTGCTTGGGTGTATTCCCAACTAGATTGCTCTTCTAAAATGAGAGATATTTCATTAACTACTTATATTTTCCTGTGTCTAGTATAGTATGTGGCACTGGATAGATGCATATTAAATGTTTCTGAGAACTCTTTAAGATTTATGTTTTTTTTAAACAATGTAAATTATAGGATTCATTTTATTTTATTTTGTTTTGCTTTTGATAGCTTGGGTAGGTTTGGAGTGGTCAATAAGTTGGTGATTGAAGAGTTTAAACTCTGAAAAGCATAGCTTTTCAGTGTGATGAGAAGATTCAAACCTTTTTTACAGATTGCATTGCTTTTTTATAATTATAATTGATTATTTCTGTCACTGGTATATCCCAATTTTTCATTAACTATTTCATGAACTTGCTTCATATATTGAAAGATAAAATTCATTAGGAGTTTTTTGGCAATTAGATTAATTTTGTTTAATAATTTACTCATTTACTGATATTTCTAGGAGAGATTAGAATCACATTTTGGTTTTATAATGTAAGTACTATTGTATAAAAAGAGACGGAACTCACTTGAAGATTTTTACTATCTTCCCAACACTAATTCAAGGATCTATTAAATAAAAGGTTGTCAGTAATACTGACATCTACAGTAAGAGACTAAAATAATTAAGTATCATCATCTATCAATAGGCAAGATAATGGGAAAATCTTAAGTATGTACTACAATAAATACTACTTAGGAATTTTCTAAAAGGATACTTCTATGGTTTGACTGTTTGTCTTCAAAACAAATGTTGAAATTTAACTGCCAATATATTGGTTTTGGGAAGTAAAGCCTTTAAGAGATGATTTGACCATAGAGGCTCTCTCCTTAATGAATGGGTTAACACCATTATTACAAGAATAGGCTCGTTATAAAAAGCCAAGCTTGTCCCCTTCTCCTAAATCTGCCTTATTTTCTACTCTGCTAGGTGATGATAGCATGAAGGCTCTTGTCACATTTCAATTCCATAATATTGGACTTCCTTTCCTGCAGAACTATGAACCAGTAAGTTTGTGTTTGAGCTGGCCAAGGATTGGTTCTGCAGTGTAGTATGCTGCTTTTTCAGACTGACCCACATGAGAGGGTTCCAGATTCACATTTGGAGACCTTCCTAAGAATTCCTGTGGCTGGTTGGGACTGGGGTTAGGAGATCATGTGGCCAGGACCTTGTTGGGGGTACTGCCTCTCTGTCCCTGTTTCTATCTCCATCACTCTTGCTGGTGGAGGAAATAAATGCATGCACTTTAATAAATAAAATAAATTTCTGTAAATTATAAATAACAATCTGTGGTATTTTGTTATGGCAGCACAAAATAGATTAAGACAGATCTTTTTTTTTTTTGGAGAGGTTTTTGCTATAGGGTATGTGTGCTTGCCAGAAAGAAAGAGAGAGACAGAGAGACAGAAAGTGAAAAGTCACCCCCCAGGGGGGATGGCCACACCGCAATCCCTTCTCCTCCATTCTCCTCTTGGGATCTTGGGCATGCACGCACATGTGCCCGGCGTGAGTTTAAGCTGCCAGGTCTGGGACTCGAACTGCGGTTGACTACATAGGAGTCCAGAGACATAGCCATTACACTAACTGCTGGTCCCCAAGACAGGACACTTTCAAGGATAGCTACAGGACTTCTGATATCATGAAGGCCAAAATGGTAGGACAGTACACGTGAAGTTTAAAGAAATTTCATGTGATTAATAATAAACATGCACAAATAGAATTTTAATAAAGTTTAGCGTTCAGAAAGGAGAAATATTTTTAAATGGTTGCTATGCGAGCCTGACTTGAATAAAAGCAGAATATTCAATACAATTTTCATATTGGAGGATTTGGAAAAATGGACTTTGGGAAATGTTTGGGATGTTCATGGAATGAAGAGTCTCTTCAAAGACTTAGGAGTCTCTTAAGAGTTCTGACATGGGAACCAGCAGTTAGCATAATGGCTATGTCGCTGGACTCCCACGTAGTCGACCGCAGTTCACAACCCGGTCCCGGTGGCTTAAAACTCACGCCGGGCGCGTGTGCGTGTGTGCCCAAGATCCCGTGAGGAGGATGGAGGAGAAGGGATTGCTGCGTGACCATCCCCCCGGGGGGTGATTTCTCACTTTCTGTCTCTATTTCTATCTCTGTCTGTCTGGCGAGCACACGCGCCCTATAGCAGTAAAACCTCTCCAAAAAAAAAAAAAAAAAAAGAGTTCTGACAGCCCTCTGGCAAAAAAAAAAAAAAAAAAAAAAACCTTAAAAAAAAAAGAGCGCAGACATTTTAATGATATTATAGATATCATCTAGAGAGAAAGATTGAGAAATAATATTTTTCTATCTCTGACAATATTTCACTACACTTATACACATATATATGCCCATGGAGCCATACACTTGTATGCTATCTCTTCTAAATGTTCAAATACACCTATGCACATAAGTGTATGTTTATGTGAATGTGTAAGTTCTCATGTACACACATGTATGTATGTGTATGTGAATGTCCAAGTCCACACAAAGTATGTATATGTATGTATATGACTTCAAGGCCAAAGAGATACACTGAAAAATGAAAGAAAAAACAGCAAATAGATTTTGTACCAACAAATTAATCTTTTGACATTCTTTCCCAATTCCAACAATCTTTTCCAAGGAATATTTTCAATTACTTTTAAACAAATGAAATAAATTAACTACTTTGTTCAGGTCTACCCTTTTTGTGCAGTGATATATTCCAATGGCTTTTTCTTGGATTATTTATCTATAACCACAATTTGCTAAAAACTTAAAAAGATGACATTTTTAGTCTCCACTTGAAGAATACTTTGATTAATTCAAATGGAGATGGAACATTATGAAATTGCAATTTGAAGACAATGTCAAAAAATTCAATACCATTTTCGGACATTTGCTTTGATTTTAAATATAGCTTTTGAATAGCTCAAACATTTCTAAAATCCAATTAACAGTAAACAACAGCGAAAAAGTATGTACTGCAATAATGAAATACTTTCTAATGTTGAACATCAGCTTTATAACAAAAAATTATGTTTCAGCTATTGTCAGTGTACAAAACAACTGTAGCTGGTATTTTGATGTTAGGATATCCTAACTTTTTTGATATTATTATAAGTTATATTTGTACTATAGACTGTAACTAATTACTTTCTTAATTAAGGGAATTTTAATTTAATGTAGTTTTATTAATATTATTATTATTTTAATTTACTATAGGGCATGTGTGCTCACCAGAGGGAGAGAGAGAGAGAAAGTGAGAAAACAAGCCACTGATAATGGGACTCAAATCATGATCAGCAGTGTGGGAGTCTAGTGCTTCAACTACCATACCACCTGCTGTCTCTAATTATGAGACATTTTAAATAAAATGCTTTATCAATTTTTTTTAGAGGTTTTTGCTATAAGGCGTGTGCACTGGCCAGACAGACAGAGACAGAGATACAGAAAGCGAGAAATCACCCCCTAGGGGGGATGGCCATGCCACAATCCCTTCTCCTCCATTCTCCTCTCAGGATCTTGGGCACGGACACACATGCACCCGGTGTGAGTTTAAGCCACTGGGTCCGGGACTCAAACCACGGTTGACTACGTGGGAGTCCAGCCCCATAGCCATTACGCTAACTGCTGGTCCCAGCTTTATCAATTTTTTTACTCTTATTACAATAATTATTTTATCTTCAATATTGCTTTTTTAAACAGACATTATAATAGCTTTCTAAGTCATCCCTGATGCTTCATCTTTGACAAAGGAATTTTGAAAGTTTTGCTTAAATTTCATGAATCAAACAGGAAAAAAAAGCCAAACTATTCTGTAATTAACAAAATTGGTTTTCTTTTTGGAGATTCCGAGGTCACAAGTGAAAAAATGGTATTTGTCTGTTTGTACATTTCTTCTTTTCTGAATGAAGCCCACAACATTGGTTTTAATTTTTTAATTTCAGTTTCTTTATACATTCAATCACATGTTCCTTATCTTGCAAAGTGAATATTCCATCATATGTACATTTCTCACCAGTCCAGTTAACAATACTATACTATAAAGTTATCTTGAATAGATAATAACCCTTTTCTTTGTCCCATAAATGACTTGCCTCTCTATTTTTCTCCTTAATGTCCTTCCTCAGACTCTACTCCTTCACCCACTCTCAATCCCACACTGTATCTGGTATTCACAACCATTTAAAACGTTTCTATATGCTTTAATCATTCAGTTTCGGGCATAGAGTGCAGACACTCGGTATATATTAAGTGGAGACATACAATGTCTCTCTTTCATAGCCTGACTTGCTTCTCTCAGCAGTAAATCTTCCACATACCTCCACTTTTTGTCAGAAGCCAGGGTCTTGGTTTTTATGACTGAGTGGTATTCCATAGAGTATATGTGCCACAGTTTTTCAATCCATTCATCTGTTCGTAGGCATTTGGGTTGGTTCCATATCTTAGCAATTGTGAATAATTCCACAATAAACATCGATGTTCAAGCACTTTTCCAACTAAGGATTCTTCTGTCCTTTGGGTAGATACCAAGGAGTGGGATTGCTGGATCATGTGGTAGTTCTATTTTTAGATCTTTGAGGAATTTCCAAATTGTTCTGTACAGTGGCTAGACCAATTTACATTCCCACCAGCAGTGTAGGAGTGTTCCTTTTTCACCACACCCTGCCAACACTTACCATTTTTTGTTTTTTAATCTTAGGCATTCTGACTGGGGTTAGGTGCTATCTCATTGTGGTTTTGATCTGCATCTCCCTTACCGTAAGGCATGTTGAGCATTTTTTCATATGCCTTTCAACTATCTGTATATCTTCCTTAGAGTGTGTTTTTTTCAACTCATTCTCCCATCTTTTAATAGGGTTGACCATCTTTTTTCAGGACAGCTGCTTGAGTTCCCTGTGTATTTTGGTCATCAGTCCCTTATCTGACACATAGTTTACAAAAATGTTTTCTCATTCTGAGGGCTGTCAATTCACACTAATTACTGAGTCTTTTGCCATACAGAAACTTCTTAATCTGATGTAATCCCACTTGTCTATTTTTGACATTATTTACTGTGCTTTGGGGATCTAATTTAAGAAGTCTTTGCCTACCCCAGTGTCTCCCAGTTTCCTCAGTGTTTTCCAGCAGCAGTTTTATAGTTTGACGTCTTAGGTTTAGATCTTTGATACACTTTGAGTGATTTTTTGCCAATGGTTAGAAGTAGGGTTTCAGATTTATCTTTCTGCAGGTGGATATCCAGTTTTTCCAGGACCACTTGCTAAAGAGGCTTTCTTTTACCCACTGGATGGACTGGAAGCGCACAACATTTAACAGTTACTGTTTCATATAATAAATGTGTAGTGGAAAACTTCGATTTGAAAGTGAATACAATTTTTTTAGTAAAAGGGTCATTATTTAAATAAAATGTCTAATTTCATGGGTTATTATTATAAATACACTTCCATATATGCATATACATAACATCATCTCTGAGATGAGTAGGTCTTTTTTTTGTTTTGTTTTGTTTTTTAGAGGTTTTTGCTATAGGACGCATGTGCTCGCCAGACAGAGGAAGAGACAGAGAGATAGAAAGCGAGAAATCACCCCCCCCCCCCCCCCCCCCCCCCCCCCCCGCCAAGGGGGATAGCCACGCCGCAATCCCTTCTGTTCCATTCTCCTCTTGGGATCTTGGGCATGCACGCACACACACCCAGCGCGAGTTTAAGTCACTGGGTCTGGGACACAAACTGCTGTCGACAACGTGGGAGTCCAGCAACATAGCCATTACGCTAACTGCTGGTCCCGAGTGAGTCTTCTTAAATTAACTACTAACTTTTGAAGTAAATACTGATGCTTCTTTAGCAGATTTGCTTCTTCTTGTTTTATGGAGTCATTGAAATCACTGAGTTTCCCACTGGGAATGAAATCACAGTGAAATCACTGAGTTTCCTGTTGTGAATGAAATCAATCTTCTTTAAAAATAGACATTTAGTACATTTAAACATGCACATTTGTTCTTAGTTCACTGACGCAAAAGCAGTCATAAAGGTAAAATAAATAATTTTAGATTTATAGAGCAATATGTGTATAAAGCACTGTAACAAGAAAATTAAGAACTACTCTCTGAATAGTTCTTAGCCTTGATTTCTTGCACAAATTTCTCATACACCTGCATTATTGTTTCTATTCTCCTTCATTGCCTGCGGACTGGAGATCCAATCTACTGGTTTACCAAAGGGTGAGGAAGGGGAGGAGGTTGCAATGGGAGTTATCAGACCTGCCAGGGAGAAGTATTTTATCACTGACATTGTTTAGAATGGTTGAAGCATGAAGACAATAAAGAGCAGAAAAGCAGACCAATTTTTAGTCAGGTTTATTACTGTTTTAAAAAACTCTATGGACAATGTACCACTTTATGGTACATCATACAATGGTACATTCTATAATGGCTTGCTGCATTTTGTAGATGAAGATACTTATCATAGCCTTGGTGTATGCTACAACTTAGTGGCCAACTCGGGCAGAAGTATTGAAGACTTCTATCATATTTAAGATAGGAAGGAGCTAGCTTTCTATGGCAACTGCTGCTGAAAGCTCTACATATGTAGTTAGAACAAAGGTATTTCATGGGGAATATCTGGGACAAGCTTGATTAAAGAGAGATGAGTTTTTGCTTGCCTGGTGATTTTTCAGACGTAACCCCTTGAAAACAGATCATCTCACATATGTGTCGTGGTTTCTAAAATGGGCCACAGAAGAGGCTGAAAGTACAAATTGGACATAGAAAAAAAAATTTTTTTTTTTTTAAGAGTCAGATTTTTGCTATAGGTATGTGTGCTTGCTGAAGAGAGTAAGACAGAGGGAACCAGCAGTTAGTGTAATGGCTATGTCGCTGGACTCCCACGTAGTCGGCCGCGGTTCGCATCCCGGACCCGGTGGCTTAAAACTCACGCCAGGCGCATGTGTGTGCTTGCCCAAGATCCCGAGAGGAGAATGGAGGAGAAGGGATTGAAGCATGACCATCCCCCCTGGGGGGTGATTTCTCGCTTTCTATCTCTCTGTCTCTCTGTGTCTGTCTGGCGAGCGCATGCGCCCTATAGTGAAAATCTCTCCAAAAGAAAAAAAAAAAAAAAACCGAGAGTGAGACAGAAGGCAAGAAATCACCTACCAGGAAAAATGGCCATGTTGCAGTCCCTTCTCTAGTTTCTTCTTACAATTTTGAGCATGCAAGCACATGTGCCCAGTGTATTTCAAGCCTTTATATCCAAGACTCGAACCCTGGTCAGCCATGTGGGACTTCAGCAGTGTAACCATTACACCATCTACTGGTCTCTCTCTGGGATTATAATACACCCTGTAAGATGATTTTTTTAAACACATTTATGAAAAAAAACAAGACCTTAGAGCCACATTATAATTTTTTTTTAATATTAAGGACTCTTGAGCGTATGTGTAAAGATATGTTAGTATAACCCTAAGTCTGGAGAATATAAGAAAATAAGCAGGGACCAGCAGATGGCATAATGTTAAGTCCCTGGACTCCTACAAAGTTGACCATGGTTCACGTCCCAGACCTGGAGGCTTAAAACTCAAGCAGGTGCATGTGCATGCATACCAAAAATCCCAAGAGGAGACTGAAGGAGAAGGGATTGCAGTGTGGCCATCCTCCCTGGGGAGGTGATTTCTCACTTTCTGTCTTTCTGTCTCTATTTCTCTAGTCAGTACACATGCCCTATAGCAAAAATCTCCCGCTTAAAAGAATCTATAATAAGCAGTCAAAAGAAAATCAAGAATAGCTATTTTTTTTCTTTGAAAATTCGCTGGAATCTACAGAATAACATTGTGATGGTTAACTTATGATTCTCTTATCCTACACTTCACAAACGGGCATAAGACTTAGCCATAAGCCTTCTTGAAGCTCCACTAGAGCCAACACATTCTTACTGACAAATCAAAGACTTGTCCAGACCCTTCGATCACTTTTTCCCTTTGCAGCTTTGGGGCTCTTACCTTTGGAAGCCTTATTCTTTGAGGACAGCCTTCCCAGGAGTGTGCTCACCTAACTCTATCTATCTAGCTAGCTAATCTTTCTATCTAACATCTCTGTATATCTCTATATCACCTGTCTATCTTTAATAGCTTCATCTATCTATCTATTCATCTATCTATTATCTATCAATCTTATGCTTTAAGCTATTTTTTCTGTTACTCTTTGAGAATTAATATGAAGGTATCATTTTGTTCTGTCAAAGCTCTCTGAGTTGGATCAGATTTTCTTGCCTTGATTACTAAAGAACTTAGATGAACTCTCACTATGTCTTTTTGTGTTTTCTTTATTTTTCTTTGTGAGTGGAATCTGCCTTCAATTAACTTATATTTTTTCCTTTAAGACTCCAGAAAGTCTGCACATAACAAAGCACTTAATTCTCATAATAAAAATGTACCCCTGCTTTCTTTTTCTTTTTTTCAAAGTGTAAATCAGAACCGGTTCCAAGGAAAACCAGAAAACATAAGTCTTTCAACTCAGTCCACCTTCCAGTTAAATTATATTTATCTGACACTGCCAGAAAATAATATCATTTTAATGAAGATGTTGGAAGACAATTGGTGTTCTAAAAAATACATAATAGGGAGTGCAATGACTTTTTGTCTACTTGAAATATTTCACTTTGTGTTTGTTTTTGTTTATTTTCACGCTTCTGAGCAATACTAACTATAGGAAAAGACATATGCTCTTGTTTACGTTAAAGTAATAGTAGAAAGGTTTAAAAGAAACAGTGATTGCAATGATTTATTTGTCATCTTCAAGTCCCTGTTTCTCCCCCTTCTTTTGTGTTGCTTAAGCCTTAGATTTCACTTCATTCCTAATTTACTATCTATCCTGACTTTCATTTTAACCTAGTAGCTCTAACTCAGTCTATTAACAAAAGGCATAAAGCTCAGACCCTTATTCAGCTGATCAAGGGATTCTCTGTGTTCTTTAATTGCAAGTGCATCTTCATTAGTTTATTATTTTTTCCCTAGCATGGGGAAGACATAATCTAAATAGATACTAAGACAGGTTATAGCCAGAGTTAAGTGAATGGAATACCAGTGTTGAAAGGTGCAAACATCAAGAATAAAATGACATTATTTAAAGTATTAGAACCCTGAGAAGCAGAATGAAAACAAGTATTTAGACCAATGTCAGCAAAAAACTTCTTAATGATGATGACTTCTTAATGGTGCTGAGTGTAGAACACTCTCTCCAGGGAAGAGATGGACTTTATCATTGACAGACTCAATAGCTTAACTTTGTAAACCATTATGCCACATCCTTTTGGGAGTAATATTCATTGGCAAGTAAGATGAGATGTTCTCAAGTTAAGAATACAAAATAAATTTATAACCCTGTTTCTATGTTGTAACCTTACTTGTGAAATTAAATTGCTATTTACTTTCCCAAATGATAATAAAGCATTTAGCTAAAATTCCTTCTTTAACCGTATTTGAATGAAAAAACAGCAAAGTTGATATTTTAGTGAGTACCTGCATAGAATTTTGCTTCCCTGAATATCTTGACTTATTTCCACATTCTCATCTGAGTAGATACCAAATTCTGGGAAACTACCACATTTTCTGGAAGGAAACTTGGAAGTCCTGATTCAAGTCAATTACGATCTTATGAGACCATAAGATCAATCACTAATACTTCTAGTGACAAGAAAAGTAGTACATTCTACCAATTGCTTTTCAATGAAGATGATAATAAATAATGTCAGGATTTCCAGAAGTTTGATGATCTCAGCAAAATCTTTCATTATATTCTTTGACTATGAACAGTAAGAAATTTTCAGGGTTATGTTATAAAATGAGGTTGCTTTCTTTCTGGAGAAAAGCCTTTTGAGAATCAAGGCTAGAGTTAGGCTGGAACAGAGTAACATATAATTTGACAGAATTCTATTATCCCTTTGACACATAGGGGGGAATATACTAGAAGAGGTATCCTACAAAATATGCATCACAAGGTTTTGCTTTGATAAATATCTTCTTTCAGTATGAAAATAAGATTCACTCTAGCAGCTTTCAGTTTTATAAGGTCCATTCATGGTAAGTGCCATATAAAGTGTACTATTTTTTATACCATATTTTTATTGTCCCTTTTATGTGTTTAGATGTGCTATTGTGTTACGATTTCCTACAGTATTCAGTACAGTAACATGCTGAATACATTTCTAGCCTAAAAATAATAAATTATATCTTCTAGCTTAGGTGTGCAGCAGACTGTATCATCTAGGTCTGTGTTAAGTACTTCATGACGTTTGCACAATCACAAAATTGCCTAATGACACATTTCCTAGAATATATCTTTATCATTGAGTTGTATATGACTTGAGAGTTGGGGAGTACCATGTGGATCACTTTAAGTTTAGTGTCAAATGCCTGAATGGCCCATTCAAAAGAAGCAGAAGGAGGGCTAATCCCTTAGGGCAGTGGTTAAGCCCTGTGCTTAGGGAACCAGATCCCACATGGTTGGTTGACTGTGGTTTGACTCTGGGCCTCTATGACTTGTAAGACATGTGCACAAAGGTTGATAGAATGAGGAAATGGAGGAAAAGAGATTGTGGTGTGATCACACCATACCGGGGATACTTTTCCCATCTCCTTCTTTCTCGCTTGCTCTCTCACTCTCTCCTGCATGCACATACACCTTCTGGTAATAAAAAATAAAAATAAATGAAGCTAAGAGCCCAGTCTCCAAGACTGGAGAGAAACCTCCAAGTTTGTATATCCAGGCACTGGTTGGAGCCATTTGGGTGAGGTATACTATTCAAACCGTGTCAAGGATGACTGAGCTTTACTCTGGTATTAAAAATTTAAACTTATATTTAAAATGGATGCAGAGGCAGCATAAAAGTATAAGCACTCACTACAATAAGTATACTGAAAGACAGTTGATTGAAAGAGAGCTGCCTTTGCAAAACTTGTTTTAAAATAACAACTAAAATCAATCACAAGATCAACTATTTATTAGTATTCAGAACGTGTTCCTAGAAAACAAAGAGCAAATGGTAGAAAGAAACTAAATTGAAATCTGCTAGGAAATGACATCATATTGACAAGGGCTTGAAGCATATCTATAACTATTACTTCGTTTGTTTTTCTGAACAGTATTTTTTTTCTTACAAGCAAAACAAAATTATGGTAAACATGAAAGAAAATGTTACTATAAAGTACCCTTTTGTTGAGGTAGTAATTTTTGTATAAATACAGGATTGATTGGCTGGTAAGTAGCCAACAGTATTGATTTCATAATAGCTTTATTTATTAGACATGGATTTAAACACTTTACCATTATACATCAGTAAATTGCAATGTAATTATAAGGATGATCACAATGAAGTAGATTTTATTTGTAACAATTCTAAACTACAGGACAGCATGTAAATATAATTATGCTAGCATTTGTTTGAGACCACATTTTTATTCAAAACATTAAAAATCTCTGTTGAGTTATTTCTTGTGATCAAACTTCCTGATACACCAGTTAATACATTCTTTTGATAACCTAAACTATTCCTCATTTCACTAATGTGAAATTTAGTTTCCATAGGCTGGAAAACACTTTTACAATTCAGAATTAGTTACATATCTAACTTTAGACTAAGTCGTGGCCTTTTTTTTTTCCCATTTCTAACTCTAGTAGCAAGTGATACAAACTAACATAGTCTTTAAACTGTAATCAACATGATCATTAAAATTGTAGTCAAGATTTGTATAGGAAACATAGTAACTAGTCATTTGTGTCTGTATGAAAACATGTGAAATGTGAACTGGTGCCCCAAGATCATTATGGAGTGTGTAAAGTTTACTTCATCAATATCCAGAGTCATCAGCCCCCCAAATTTATTCTGACATAAACAGAAGATATATTTAGATCAATTTATGAAGCAAGCAATGTGCTCTGCCATCCTCCACCCCTTCACGCTTCAAAGTCTGATGGTAGGCATGGCAGGATTTACTTGAGTTTCACAAAACGTAGCTTTCCCACTCAGTAGCATTAAGGTGAAACTCCTAAAAGATAACAACAAGCTAAGATGAGCTCATCTAAATGCAACCTAGTCATTCAGGTTTAGATAATAGCCACTGCCAAGATAATTTATGGTTTTCAGCATTTGTTAGCATTGGTAACACACCAGGCCTTAGCAACAGTATTAAGCCATGAGCTGACACAAGTGCAAAGTAATTTGCACAGACTGAGAGAGGAGAGCCACAAAGAACTTTAATAATGTAAGTTGTATTTGAACTTTGCCATCGCCCTAGTTTACAGAAGTTAATTCCCACCCTCAGTTTCAAAAGACAAAGATTAATTGACCCTCCTTATCTGAGTGCTCTTCGATTAGAAATGTGCTTTTCTCACCTATATCTTCTATCATACATGGTGGTCGCTCAATAAAAAGATGTGCCTTGAACCAATGCTTCCATTTTTCAGAAGAGCAATATGTGGCTACAGGTTACTGCTTTTGTAAAGCTATTACTTTTACTGTCAACACAACCACTGCCCTAAGATGTCTCATTAGGGTGAATAAATTGAAGTAAACAAACACAACAACTGGCTAGCCATGCTCCCATTCCCCAAAAATATCTACTGCAGTGACAAAGTATAGGTAAAGAAAAAAACTTCTATTATTTTAAAAGGAACTAGAGACTGGTAGTTGATCTTTACTAGTACCTCTAAAGTATGTAAGATCAGATGGAGAGAAACTAGTTCACTGGTGTTACTCTGAAAACCAGAGAAGGAAAACTTTTAGACGTGTATGGTCTATTAGAACATAAAAATATGAGGACAAAAATCTATCGAATTTAAAGACAAACCAAAAATTCCATGTCTAAAAAGGCAATTTATTTATGAAAGCTAGTTAAGCACATTATTTTCCTGTGTGACAGATTCATTTAAATTCCAGTTCCTGAGGGAACATAGATAAAACTTGAATGGAGCCAACACTAAAGTTTTGGCTTACGCTATCATTTACAGGTAAGACTTATAATTTGGGGGTTGATTTCCTACTGAGGAATGCTCAAATCCTTTAAAACATGTAGCCAAAGAGAATGATTAATTTGTATAAAATATTCAGCAAATAAAAACTGTCCAAGAAGCCCTTTTTAAGCTTATTATAATCAATATAGGGTCTAACTCTTTCAGGCAAACTCACATAATGGGTCGACCACAAGCTCTGTCTTACATAGGTAATATGTTTTTAGTTTTTAAGATATTGGGTGTACAAATAATTTTATTTCACATCTGCCTGTCCATTATTTAACCTTTCACACTTCTCAATACTCTGAGGGAAAAAAAATTATCCATATAATTCTGATAGACAATATTTAAATGTTATGGTTTGAATTATTTCTGCCTAAAGGTATGTTAAAATACTAACATCAAAATGGAATTTTATTTAAAAATAAGATTGTTGTGAAGAAATTAGTTAAAATGAGGTCATTCTTGGATAGACTGGGCTCCCAATCCAATATTACTGGGTACATGAAAAAGTATGGCCATGGGAAAACATAGAGAGATATTAAGACTACCACATGATGTTTGAGGCTGAGACTAGAATTATGCAACTGAAAAACAAATGATATCAAGAATTGCTGGTGCCACTAGAAGCTAAGAGAATAATATGGAATAAAAGGTTTTTAAAAGTTAAAGAAAAATGCATAGAACACTTTTTCTGTAGCATCTTCCGTGGTACATGGTCTTGACAACAACTTGATTTTAGACTTCCATTTTTCAGAATTGTGAGACAATAAATGAGTTTTTTATATTTTTCTTTGTGTATGTGTGTGTATGTGTGTTGGTTCAAGTTATTCAGTTTTTTATTTCTATTTTTTTAAAGAGAGTTTTACTATAGGGACATGTGTTCACTGAAGAGACAGAGACAGAGAGACAGAAAGCGAGAAATAACCCCCCCTCCAATGGCCTTTCTGCAATTCTTTCTCTTCCATTCTCCTCTCAGGATTTTGGACACAGATGCACATGCAGCCAGTGTGAGTTTTAAGTTACCAGGTCTGGGACATGAACCATGGTCAGCCATGTGGGAGTCCAGCAACATAATCACTACACCATCTCTTGATCCTAAGTTTGTAGTATTTTGTTTCGGCTGGTTCATAAAACTAATGTAATAAGTTAGACAAATATAAATAATACATATGTACATATATTTTACTATAAGACTTTCCGACCTAAATTTTTTTTTCTGTTCTTAGAGATTTTTGCTCTAGGACACATATGATTGCCAGAGAGACAGAGAAAGACAGAAAGAGAGAAAGCAGGAAGTCATCCTCCACCCCCAGGGTTGATGGCCATTCTCCTCTTGGGATTTTCTCCTCCATTCTCCTCTTGGGATTTTGGACATGCATATAAACATGCCCAGTAGGAATTTCAAGTCCTGGATCCAGGACTTGAGCTGCAGTCTACTACATGGAAGTCTAACCATGTAACCATTACACCATTTGCCAGCCCCCCAACCTAGATTTTTTCATCTCTTTCCTTTACCTTTAATTATGCCTCCATCATTTCCTCTATAATGGGAATAAAGTGTTGACTGCATCTAATAATCCCGAAAACATAAAAGCCAAGAGAATGTCTGGTTCAGACAGCCAACTAAATTCTTCTAACTTAGTAAATTCTGAAACTCTACTATGTGACCTTATACCAAGAGGGAATGCCACCAAAAGACATTGCATAAAGAGACAGACTGTGTGGAATGGGATTCACTGTGAGAGTGCCATCATATGAATTGGATAGACACAAAAATAAAGGCTAAAAAATACTTTGAATAAGTGCTTCCCTGTCACGTTAAACACTAGAACTAGCTAAGAAGACAATATAATTCTAAACTCTACTGCTGGATGACTTTCGGATTACTGTTACTGCTTCATCCCTTTCAAAACTGACATTGAAAATACAAACAAAACATTTAATAGATACAAAAATAAAAGAGTTATCTGTGGATGATAATACCTATGGTAATGTCTTTGACTTGACTAATATGCACTGTATTCATGCCAGGAAAAACCATGTTGTACACTGTAAAGAAGTATGGTGATTGAATGTAAATAACATAAATAAATAATTTTTTTAAAAAAGAAGGAAATATTCTAAGCCTAAACCTAGAAAAGAAAACCATAATCATATTTAGGTGACAGGAGTCAAGATAGTTAATGCAGGGAATAGACAGCCAACACATTACCTCAGTAACGAAACTCGATTTTCAGTCAGCTTTTCATCCAAGAAGGACTGTCAAATCAGTCTTCATCTTTCTGCGGATGGATTCTACCAGGGTCAGAGCATCTAAAACTCCAAATAGCAAGCTGGTTTATTATATTAGTACTCTTCATACTGTGGCATCATAAATCAACTTTCTCTTATTTTTTTTACTTAGTTTCTTCATTTCTTCAGTTTCATCTTTTGTGGTGCTGTTTACTTTGACTTTTCATCTTGTGTTTAACTTCAACTAACGCTATCATAATAATTAACATGAGAGAGAATATGGGCACAGTTTTGTGCTGACTCTATACCAAACAATTGACTAGGTACTGTGTAAAGCATCGTTTACAATTTTTTTTTACACATCTGAATATGTTTTTTCTATTGTTCTTTAGTCTAGATTTGTATTTGTTTTCCTGATTTTGGAATTTTTTTTTTGATGTCCTACTGTCTTCAGCTTTTAACACTGTATGTATGATAGCGCCATTATTTGCCATCTTGCCTCTGAATTCTTGCTTCAATCAGGAGCCTCACTCAAAGTAGTCTTTCATTGTAATCTGTGAATAATTGCTTAGGAAAAGTTCTGGGGTCTAATTAAATTTGACATTAATTGCTTTCTAACTCTGCGAATTGTTATAAATGAAAGTGAACAGCTCATGGAATAATTGAGGTTTCTTAGGAGGAAAAGTGATTCAAAACCTTGAGATTCACATTATGGTCTTTTATGCAGACTCTAACATCACATAGTAGAGTGAAATAATAAAACACAAGAAGCAGAAAAACTATCAGATATTGAACAATGTCAGGAAATTAAATCTAACTAAGTGCAAAAAATAAAAACCCTCTCTCTTCAAGTATCATTAAGAAAACGTGTGTTAAAAAAATAACTTATAAACTGAGCACTTTTCCTACCTCTTTAAGAAGAGTTGTACAAGTTTTGACTTTAGAAAATTCCTCAAGAGAAAAATTAATATATATGAAACTATAGTAAACTCTATTAAATTGAAACTGATGAGTATGCTGGCTACGAGTATAAATGTTAAGGAATGGAAATATCAAGTCTGCAAAAGAATGGAAATGGTATTAAGTGATTGTACGGACTCTCCAATGACTGATAACTATAAAAAAACTGAATTATTTATTTTATTCTTATAAATAATTATTTATTTCATTTTATTTTTATTATTTTATTTTAATTTGACCAGAGAGAGACAGAGAGAGAGAGAAAGCAAGTGAGAAAGCAAGAAATCAGGTTCAGAACTCGAACCCAGGTCCAGAACTCAAACTGCGGTCAACCATGACACCACCTGCCAGCCCCTGAATTGATTATTTTCAAAAGGCACTAGAAAACATCCAAGGACAGATAGAAGCCCCCCAAAACTTTACTTTTGAAAAATTATAACCAAAAGGAGTAAATATGATGAATTTTCAGCTTTCTGGTTATGATTATAAAAAAATATTATTAGCTGCAGGTTTACTGTTGTGAGACAAGTATCATGATGAGACACAAAATCTAAACATGAACTCTCCCTAAATTCAGAAAAATCAACTAAATTATATGGGCACAAAGGAGATTCCCAGCATTCCCAGAGCTAAATTTAATAATTTTAAATGATCATATTCTAATTTTTATCAATTAGTAAGTTATCATGGTAAGTTCTGTCAGTATAGGATGAAACCTGTGTTTTCCTACTTTTTTCCAAATGAGTGCCTGTCCCAAGCTTACATAGTTTGAAAAGTAAAATCATGAAACCTCATAGGCATGACCTTTCACAAGACTGGCAGAATATCTGCAAATTTGAGGGACCAGCAGTTAGCGTAATGGCTATGTCTCCAGAATCCCATGTAGTCGATCGCGGTTCGAGTTCCGGACCTGGTGGCTTAAACTCACACCAGGCGCGTGTTCAAGATCCTGAGAGGAGAATGGAGGAGAAGGGATTGCGGCGTGGTCATCCCCCCCCCCCGGGGGGGGGTGATTTCTCGCTTTCTGTCTCTCTGTCTCTCTCTTTCTGGCAAGTGTATGTGCCCTATAGTCAAAAAGCTCTCCAAAAAAAAAAAAAAAAAAAAAAAAAAAAATCTGCAAATTTGAAAGCCCTACAAATAAAGAAGTGGCAGTTAGAGAATACCCCCCTCCCCAATTTTGAGTAACATAGTTTCTTAGGTCCGTAGCTGTTCACCAAATTCCACAGAATTTATAAAAACAAAGAGTGTGCTGGAAATTACTTAGCATGGGCAACAAAAAAGACTGTAGTTCGGGTCTACAGAAGTTCATTACCAAATAACACAAAACAAAACAAAGCATAAAATCACAAGATAGAATACAGAGCTGCTACAATGTATGACTTACAATGCCCAGTTTTCAGTCCAAAAATTACTAGAAAAAAAAACATTTAAAAACCAAAACAGAGAAATGTGGCTTACACTAAAACAATGTGGCAGTTAAGAGAAATGGTTAACAACTGCTTGCCTACTTACTGGAATGATGGTTGAGAGATGGTTCACTCTCCCCTTACCGCCCTGCTCTATGCCTCACTGCAAGTCTGCCTCTCCGTTCTGGTGCTGCTATTTGAGGCTGCTTATGGGAGTGCTGATTTGCACAGTAACTTTCGTCCCTTTCCATTCAGACATTCTACTTCAACAGAACACATGCCACAAAAGAAATAACTTTAGGAAATGAGGCAATATGTGGCTTGTTGCATATATAAAATTACGGATCAACTGCTACACAAACATTCAAACTCTCACCAAAGTCATAGCAAATATCAACCCCACCAAAATCAAAAGTGACTATGAGTGTATATATGTTTATATTCTTACTCAAAAGTAGTGTTTGTGTATATATGTGTGTGTGCGTGTGTGTATATAAAATTATTGTTAAATAATATGAGTAATATTGGGTTGTCAGTGATGCATGATGCATTTTTGCAGGAAAAAAAAATATAGAAAAATATGTCATGCTCCCGATGACCTAAGATTTTTCACCTTGAAAGAGACACATAAAAGAGCTGGTTTAAGATTTGCTGAATTTTATGGCCAGCAGGTGGCATGGTGGTTAAGGTGCTAGACTCCCATATGGTGGACTGTGTGGTTAGAGTCCCAGACCTGGCACCCTGCTTTCTCACTCTCTCTCTCTCTCTCTGGTGAAGGCACATACCCTATAGCAAATTAAAATAATAATATAACAATAAAATTAAATAAATAATTATTTTAAAAAATAGAAAATATTTGCTGAATTTCTGTTAGAGGAGTAACTCTTAGACACTGTCGAAGAAAAATCAGAACTGAACAGAGCTAAACAAGCAAGGTAGATTATTCAAACTTTCAATCAATGGGGTAAGTTAGCAGAAAAAATTGGGGTGGAGGAGGTTAGTCTATGTGATGAGACTATCTGTGTTTGCTAATTAGCATCTATTGATAGTTTTCAAAAAGCCTTTCTAGGTCTTTGAGGGAGACAGACCTGCCTTGTCAAACTGGCAAGACATGGAGAGAAGATTCATATCTTAAAGGGAGTAGAAAAAGATGTTGAAATCATGAGTTTTCTAAAGTAAATGTTTTCGTATAAGGGAAATCATGAACATATTTAAATAACTTACTCAAGAGTTGATACAAAACAATCAATATTTTTTTAAAGAATTATTTATTTAATTCAATTTGTTGTTATTATTTTTTAAATTTGATCAGAGAGAGAAAGAGAGATAGAGAGAAAGTGAGAAATCAAGCCGCTAGGTCTTGGACTCAAACGGTGGCCGGCCATGTGGGAATCTCGTGCCTCATCACTGCACCACCTGCCAGCCTCAACAGTATGTTTATATATCAAGGAAAACAACATAGAAAATCAAACGTAGTGATATTTATGGAGGATAGATATTTCTTAAAAAGGAAGATTTTAGAATCTGCAGATAAAGTATTAGAATTATTAAACAGGGAATTACATCAAAGTCATTATACAAGAACCACTTGTATTTCTATATGTCAGCAGGAATCAGCAGAAACAAACATTTTAAAGTGCATTATGCAAAACATTTAATAATATTTGCAAGAATTTTAAACAGAAATTTAAAATTGTAAAGCATGCCTTCTGTTGAGTTTTCTGAAAACGAGTAGATTTCTCCTGGTGCTAGCCTGACTGAGAGACCACTATTTTCGAGAATACACCATTTATCTTCAAAAACTGTCAGACCTTGACTTTCCAATGTTTTCAGCTTCAATTCATTCTCCTAATAGCATTTTAAAGCAATCAATTATCTAGATATGCGCAGGAATATTAACTACTATGAACTGAGTTAGCAATGTCTCTTGCTCTTCATAATTATGTATCAGATGTTTGAATTCCAGAAGCAAAGATTTCAGCTTCAAGTATCCTAAATGCAATGTTGACTAGACAGATGCATTTCGTTGCTCAGATATACGTTTCTTATTCTTTTTTTCATGAGCTTTATTCAATCTTACAAATGTTCTCAGGAGTAAGGATAGAAACCGTTGATAAAGCATAAGGAAATTGATCAAGAATTATGAAGATTATTTCAATAAAAACATAATTAGAAGACAAATTGGTAGTATTACTTCTCATAATATTTATCAAAAATTCACAATTACAGTAATTTTCTATTCTGGGCAGGTAAAAGCTTATTGGGAAGGCTAAAATTAGAGAGAAATACACTGTATGACAATCCACTGGCCAAGGGGGACAAAAGATTCAAACCCTTCATGAGTTTAGATACACTACATATGACGAAATTGAGAATTCCCAAGTATGCCTTCTTTAAACTATACATAATCCATTTTATTCTGTGATATTTTCTCTTAATTGGGCTAATTTTTGTTGACTTACTGATAGCCTATTCTTTATTATGAAATATTCTGCATTATTACTATTATTACTTGGAGAGGTTTTTACTATAGGGCGCGTGCACTCGCCAGAAAGACAGAGAGAGACAGATAGAAAGCGAGAAATCATCCCCGCCAGGGGAGGAGGGTGATGCTACAATCCCTTCTCCATTCTCCCCTTGGGATCTTGGACACACATGCACACGTGCCTGGTGTGAGTTTAAGCCACCAGGTCCAGGACTCAAACCGTGGTTGACTACATGGGAGTCCAGCAACGTAGCTGTTACACTATCTGCTGGTCCCAGTAATACACTACATTTAGTACATACAATTTTGAGAGACCATGCAAAATGATTGATTAATGGTATAAGCTTCTATCTAAATATGAGAGTACTTCAAAAGGTTTGTGAAAAATGGAATTAAAATTAAAGTTTATGTTCCTGCCAAAAGTTTTGTAAGCCATGTACCTTTTCTTATAATAGGCATTTCCACACTTTTTAAAGACTCTGTTTGTATTTGGTTAGGGGTTAGGGATTCAGATGTACAATAGAGAAGATGTTGATGCTACGTCACATTCACTGAAAACTTACTTATAATCCCTGTCTATTTTCTTACAATTATAACTAATTGGGCTGCTTAACCTACTTTGGTAGAATCTTCAGATGTTCTTTACCCTTGCTTATGAAACTTCAATTCTTTGAATCTAGTCATCAGTCTATCAGTTTTTCCCCGAGAATAATTCATAATAAGACATATTCATAGTTTTAGGAAAAACATGCTATTTATCATATAATGTGTTTGACTCCCTTCTTCCAGTATATTTCTTAGGGTTTGACTTATTCAGCTTCAATACCACAGCATGTTGGACTCTAAGAATCCAGTCTAGAGAAAGCTGTAACACAACTAGTTTAGTTAATGTAAGGTGAAAAGGATGTGCATGCTACATGATATTTCTGGAGTGATTCTGGCCTTACAATATCACATGAATAAACGCTGAGACAATGAGGCCTCCTATCTCTCAAGGTCACTATCTCTAAAACCAAATTTATAGGAACTCTCAAATGTAAATCCAAGTTTTGAAATTTAAAATAATGAAAAACTTTCTCTAACATTGCTAAAGATGTGCTCAAGTGCAACTCCTAACTTCGACATTCACAGCATCTACTTTTAGGTTAATGAATTGGGCAGAGTTTATGCCAAGAAAACTACAGGTGTATTTGCTTTGCATCCTGTAATGAAGGGCTTTTCATGCTATGTTAAAAATTGACTTTTGTCAACATTATTGAATAGATGTTTCCCCTTTCTACAAGAAAATAATCATATTATTAAATTTTAAACACTACACTTGCCGAATAAATACAAGAACAAAAGGAAGTGGGTCAGCTAGTGGCATGGTGGTTTAGGTGGCTGGAACCCACCTGACTGACTCTGTGGTTGGAGTTCCTATCCCAGTGTATGGAAAAACAGGCCAGGTGCATGTGTTTGCATGCCCAAAATCCCCAAAGGAGGGAAACATGGAAGAGAAGAGATTGCAGTGTGATCATCCTCCATGGGGGGGGGATGCTTGCTTATTTTCCCTTTTTCTTTCTCTGTCTCTCTCTGGTGAGTGCATAAGATTTCTGGCAAATTAAAAAAACAAACAAACAAACAGAAAACAGAGCAACAAAAACAAAGCTATTTTCTGACAAGATTAATTGCTTATATTTTATTTTCTTTTTCTTTCTTCTTTTTCTTCATTTTTTCTTTTTATTTATCTTTCTTTCTCTTTCTTTTTAGTACAGGACATATACAGCCACTAGAGACTAGAGAGAGAGAGAGACAATGAGAAAGCACCCCCCCCCGGGGGGGGGGGGAGGAATAGTCACTCTACAATCCTTTCTCTTCTATTCTCCTCATGAGATTTGAGGCACACACATACATACGAACATGGTATTTTCAAAACTCAAACTACACATTCAGCCATTTCACATCCAGCCACCTTTACCATTATATCACCAGGTGGCCTTAACAACTGTTTATTTTCAATTTCCTTTACTTACCCATATGGTTTGTTTTCATTGATCACTCAAAAGTTTGCACTTTATAAAGGAAATAGATTTTATAAATTATGTAAATATGTGTGTATATGTGTACACACAGATACTTATGTGTGTTACCTCTATTTAAGTGTGTGTATATATATATATATATATATATATATATATATATATATATATTTATATTCACATATACATATATTTCATAGCATGTATCTTTGTTCATCCACTCATTTTTAGACTTTTGTGTTTCTGTGTTTAAGTTTGACTTTTTCAAAAACATGGAACCAGCTATTGTTTTTTGACCAATCTGAGTTTTTTCTTTTTTGCTTTAATTGCCAGAGGATGTCTGCGCTTGCCACACATGGAGTGTGTTCACACCGTAATATTTTTCTGCACTTCTGGTGAACATACTGGGCGTGCTCACATACTCAGACAGCCTGTTTTTCAAGCCTCCAGATTTCCATCTGTGGTTGGCCACGTGACTTCCAGCACACTGATGCTAACCACTGTGTCACAGGACAGGACTGCATTCTGATATCTGTAACCATTCTATGCATTGTGGTACAGCAATATATTTGGTATTGGTTGTATCATATAACTCATCATATTTACCCTTTTTTGAAGCAAAATCAACATATTTTAATTGTTCTTTTTTATCTTCAGAAATATATTTAATATATTTAAGTGCATATTTGCCAAAGGGCACATGCACTTGCGAGAGAGAGACAGAGAAGGAGATGGAGAAAGCACCCCCGGGGGGATGGTCACACAAGAATCCCTTCTCCTCCATCTCTCCCCATTTTGGGAATTTGAGCACACATACACATGTTCCCAATGTGCTTTTCAACCTGCTGTGGCCATGTGGCCAGGATTTGAACTGTACCATTGGCCAAGTGGGTTCCAGCTCTCTTAATCCAGTACATGTGTACCCTCACAATATTTTTATTCTAAAAATTAACCTTATACTCAATGCCATACACTCTATATAGACAATCTTTTCCACAAAATGTTATAATAGATATAAATATTTTGAATATGCTCTATGTTTGAAGAAAATATAATTTATTTTTAGAAAAAAGGCAGCCTTTTATAATCTGTTGGCTTGAATGTGTGGTGACATCACTTTTTAAATTGTTTTCTAATGGGGCCAACAACAATATTCCTTACACTGCAATTGCCTTCTTAATCAAAAAGCATGTTTAGCAAGTCCCAAGTCTTCTAATTAATACAAAAATGACTTAAGCACTTTAGTAAAACTATAGACTTGATCTTAAACACAGGCCCTTTAACACATTCTTAAACTTTAAAGCTATTCCAAATTTCTGATTGATTCTAGAATATGGAGTCTTTTGTGGGAAGGATACAAACATTTAGCAAATAGAACATAATATCCCTTAAATTATCCCCTAAATTTTGTAGACATTCCTTAGCACTTTCACTGGAATTTGGAAATGGCATCTCAAGGTTACGTGAAAGTTAATTTATCTCACTTTCTGTCAACTCTTTCTATTTTATCCTTGGCTTCTTTTGAATGCAGCTTGGAACCTGAAGAACAGTAGTCTTTTATAAAAGTCAGTCTTGTTGCCTAATGTCTAATGGTTAGATTTATCCCTGAGGAAGGATATAAATTCATTGCAAATGATACTTTAATGGAGCCTCACTTTTTTTGTCATGCAAAGAGACCCAAATAGATGTGGCAGCCAGCAGCAATTCCTATGGGAAGCGGTGCAACATGAAGCAAGTGATCTTGTCAGAAATAAGTAAATAAATACCTCAAGCTGTCCCATTTTAACAATTTCAGCCCATCAGAGAAATGCAGAACATGATTTACATGTTGTTGATAATCTTTTTAAAGAATGAGTCCAAGTGCTAGGGCTTGTTTGCACTTATTGTAATAGATCTGACAGGTATTTTATTCATGAGATGCTGGAGAAAACATTAGCTCCTCCAAAGTTGCAAAATGCTCATAAGTGAATATACATTCATTTGCTTTAGATAAATGACCCCCTTACATTGCCATGGGTTATGTTAATTTCTTGGGTGTCTCTTTTAAAACACTGTATGTTATCTTTTCTAGATATCGCTTTATCTACGTTTGATCATACCTTGTAATAGTAACATCTGTGGATCCAAATGAATTAATAGCGCTGTGAATTTTTAAAAAGGGAAGAGGAAGAAGAAGAAACACAAAAACGGTCTGAAAACACACTTGACTTCAGGCATCTCAGAAAATGATGGCAGGAAGCCACTTCACAGAGAATTCTTTAAAAATTAAGCACCTTTTAACATCACCAAATTAAAAGGGTAGTGAGTTTATTATAGTGGTCTTAATGAAAATTACCTGAAATTATTTAAAAACAAACACCCAAAAACTATACTGATCTAATTAATTAATTATTGAATTATAAAAGGATGGTGTGCTGCAAGCCATTTCTACAGGCAGAAGCTTAGAGAAGGCCTGAAGCTTTATGAAAGTGTTACCTGAGTCTAATGTCCTTCTTTTAAAAGCAGGACAGGTAAAGCTACTCATGAATCTATGAAATACCTCACTGGAGTTAACACTCTCTTCAGGGGAGAGAAGCAATTTCCATGGAAAGTAACTGTTGTAAACTTAATGAGATTCCAAACAGTTGCAATAGGAGATAACAGTGATTTCTATATTGGAGTTAATCTTTTCAATGGACTTTTCATTACAGAAATTTGCTATGCCATTCTTTATTTTATTACTATTGTATTACGAGATATATTATCCATACAGACAAGCACATAAAATAGATATATGCAATTTAAAGGATATTAATAATGTGAACATCTATGTACTGCAACACAGGTCAAGAAATGAAACATTATTAGTATCTCAGAAACCTCCCTCCTGTAAGCCCCTTCCCCAAACCAAATCCCTTCCTCCTTCTAGAATTCACCAATATTAGGACATTTGTGATAATCATCTTCTTAAAAAATATTTATGTTTAAATATGAATTACCAAGTGATAGAATTTAAATTTGTGAACATTTAAATATTTATCCCTGTTGTTGCATGTAGCCGTGATTATTTTTATTGCTGTACAGAGTATCACTGTATAGCAACATTAAAATTTATGTATGCCTTTGATTTGGTCATTTCCAGTTTTAATAAGGAATCCTGCGGGACCAGCAGTTAGCGTAATAGCTATGTCGCTGGAGTCCCATGTAGTCGACTGTGGTTCAAGTCCCGGATCTGGTGGCTTAAACTCACGCTGGGTGCATGTGCGTGCATGTCCAAGATCCCAAGAGGAGAATGGAGGAGAAGAGATTTTGGCGTGGCCATACCCCCTGGAGAGTGATTTTTTGCTTTCTGTCTCTCTGTCTCTGTCTATCTTTCTTGCGAGCCCACACATTCTATAGCAAAAACCTCTCAAAAAAAAAAAAAAAAAGAAGCAATACTGAGATGTATAGGTGTATACATTTGCTTGTTGGAGTGAGCATGGGAGATGAACTATACCTTTACTACTCAGCAGTAGTCTTCAAAGGATGGTTCCTGAAAACTAAAGTTAAAAGTACAAATATTGTGTTTTACTCCAGAACTACTTAGTCAAAAACTCTGAATTTTTTGCCCAGCAATCTGTTTTAACAGGGCTTCTAGATGATTCTGACACATTCTCAAGTGTAAGAACCACGCATACTTGAAAATGGAATTACTAGATTTTAAGATGTGTGCATCTACATCTTTTTAGATAATTTCAAATTGTTTTTCTTCTTTTCTTTTTAAATTTTGCTACAGAGCACATGTGCTTGCTGGGGAGAGAAAGAGAGAGAGAGAGAAAAAGTGAGGAAGTGAGGAAGTACGCCTGGGGGAACAGTCACACAACAGTCCCTTCTCCTTCATTTTCCCCTTGAGATTCTGAACATGCAAACACACTTGCCCAGTGTGTTTCTCCAAGCCACTAGGTCTGGGACTCAAACCTCACAGTCAGTCACGAGGGATCCAGCCACTCCAACCACCAAGACACCAGCTGGTCCCCAAATTTTTTTTCAAAGTGATTGTACCAATTGAAACTCCAGGATGCATGTAGTTCACATTTGTTTCAGACATGAAATTCCGCTGCCCAGACTGCCTTTCAAACTAAAGACTCACTGACTGAGTTATTGGCAGGGACATTATTAGATAACCCAGTGGCGGACCCCTTCTGGGATTGCCTTAGCTGCAGAGCTGCCTCTCTATGGCCATGCCCTTTCAGGGCACAGACCACATCCAGGGATTTATTCAAATGAAGGTGTAAAAGCGTGTCCTTTCCAGTATACTGCAAGAAACACTGGTGGAACTAGTAGGTTACCTTCAATGTCTGTAATGACTAGTTTCTGGAATTTCTTCACAGTTTGCCTTTTCTTTCTCTTCAGCATTATATTTTTCCCCTTTTCGCAGACATTAGTCCCAAGGATACTTCTTCAACATAACCTGAACATTGACCTCTGTCTCTGACTCTACTGCCCTGAAAATCCTAATTGCTACTGCATTCTCTGATACCTTTGCAATTTACTAAATTCAATGCTTTGTCAGCCTTTTAGAATTCCAAGGTTGTAATTGCTAATAATGTTGAGTTTTTTTAACTAGAATTCCTCATTTGTGAAGTTTATTTATTTAATGTGTTGGATACCTTTTTTATTCATTGGTAGAATTTTTATATATTCTATTAGTTGTTCGTCACTACAAGCTTTAAGATACACTTTCCTATTCTTACTTGCATTATCATTTGTATTATTATTGATAATGTACAATCATCAAATTTTAATGAAGTTGAATTTATAAATTATTACATTTTTAAGTCAAAATTGTATTTTAAGACATCTATTTCTAATCCAAGCACTTAAAAAATCTCTTATGGATTTTTTTTGGGGGGATTAAGTGGAATCTTGTAAAAATGATTTTCAAAACCATAGAAGTATTCATCATTATTAATTTTCCAGTCAGTAGAAATTATCTTACCCTTTATTTAATTAGTTACATTTTATGTCTGTGAATAATATTTTATGTTATCTCTATAGAAGTTTACATGACTTTGGTAAGGCCATTTTCTACTACTTTCTACATATATGTATATATATATATATATATATAATTATTTTATTTAGCTTTATTTATTTATTACTATTATTTTTTAAAAAATTGACCAGAGAGGGACAAAATCAGAGAGAGAGAGAAAGGGAAAATGAGAAAGCAAGTCACCAGGTCCGGGACTCAAACTACAGTCGGCCATGTGAGAGTCCAGCACCCTTAACCACCACATCACCTGATGGCCACTATTAGTATATATTTTTGTTACACACTTATATTTGGTCAGTATACATTACTTATTTAAGATATTTATTTCAGAAGCACAAAAGAAAAGGCTATAAATACAATGCGAAAAGATTCTGAAAGGTACAGAGATGATAGCATACAGAGGGTGGGCTATGGAATCCAGTGAATGACATAGTGAACTAAAGTCTCTGGCCATTATTTTCTCTCAGATATTACTGATGCGGAGTTGAAGTAAGAACCCAGAAACAAATAGATGTGCACAGAATGAATCCCAGATAAAGCCTTTTCCTTCCAACTAAAGGACAAAAAAAGCAGTCTTTTTTTTTTTTTTGTTTGTTTTTGAGAGGTGTTTTTGCTATAGGGCGCGTGTGCTCGCCAGACAGACAGAGAGAGACAGAGAGATAGAAAGCGAGAAATCAACCCCCAGGGGGGATGGCCACGCCGCAATCTCTTCTCCTCCATTCTCCTCTCGGGATCTTGGGCACGCATGCACATGCTCCCGGCGTGAGTTTAAGCCACCGGGTCCGGGACTCGAACCGCAGGAGTCCAGCGACATAATCATTATGCTAACTGCTGGTCCTAAGAGCAGTCTTGTAAGACCAAAACAAACGGAAAGCGAAAAAAAAAAAAGACAAGCAAATAAATAACCTATAAAATAATAACTCCTCTACTAAGCTAAACACTTCAGAAAAAAATGTATGGTCATTTTTCTCACCCACATCAGCAAAGGATGAGTAGGGAGTCTAGATTACTAAACCTACCAATTTTTTATAAGATGCCTCACTTTTCTAGTCAGGGAGGTGTCAGAAAAGCCTACCAGAGAGCCAAAATGGGCATTCCTCCTGGGGCTGAGACCTCCTTCTCTCTAGGTTCAATAATGAGGATGTGTCACTACAAGAGTGACCAGACACTCTTCCTCATTCTTGCTGGAGTGGTGTCATGGTGGACCTAGTGGAAAGTTAAAAGACTTCTCATGTCCAACCAGAGTTAAGGAAACTACCCCAGTCCCAGGATGTTAGAGAAGGCATGGTGGAGAGCTGTACTGAGACACTGCTTTTCCTCCTCTCCAAGCTGACCATTGGGAAGCCAGAGTTCCTACACGCTCTCAGTAAGAATGAGAAGCCCCATGTGGATTTCAACAGAGGCTGAGTTGGGTTTCTAACTTCTATCCTAATCTGGAATTAATAAAGTGTGTATCTTTATCTCTCTGTCAGAGAAAGCTTACTGAACATAGGATATTAACAACCTGCAGAACTTTATAATAGAACCCAGATGTCTAGGTATCAATAACAAAAAATCACCAGTTACAATAAGAAATAGGAAAACCCCAAGATGAATGAAAGGAAAATAATAGATGCCAAAAATGAGATTACAAGAAGCGAGAGTTAGCTTATAGATATTTTTACTGTCATAACAGTTTTATTAATTTTATTTTTTTCTTTAGAAAGATTTTTGCTATTTGGCATATGTGATCGCCAGAAGGACAGAGAGAGACAGAGAAATAGAAAGTGAGAAATCACCCCACCCCAGGAGGGCTGGCCATGTGACAATCCCTTCTCCTCCATTCTCCTCTTGGGACCTTGTTCACACACACACACATGAGTCCACCGTGAGTTTTAAGCCACTTGGTAAGGGACTTGAACCACGATTGACTACATGGGAATCCAGAGACGTAACCATTACGCCATATGTTGGTCCCCACGAAAAGAGTTTTAAATAAACAATTGTAAGAAGAAAAAAAAATCATAAAGGAAATGAAAATTCTCAGCAAAAGATATCAGATATAAAAAGATCAAAATGGAAATTTTATTTAAAAATACTTGAAATAATAGTCTGAATAACATAATGTATGAAACAAAGAAAAAAAATGGGAAATAAAACAGTAGAAGTTACCCAGTCTGACCAAGAGAAGAGAAATTAGACTTAAAACTATATATATATTAAAGGCTCAGAGATCTGTGAAACTAATAAGATACCTTATATTTGTGTCACAAGAGTCTGGAAAATAGAAAAAACAGAAGTAGGCTGAAAAAAAATACTTAAAATAAACCTGAAAACTTCTCATGCTTATCTAATGATAATAAATGTCTAGATTAAAATATCTGAACAAAATCCAAAGGGACAAAATTTTCTCCAAAATCTATACCAATTTACAACAAAGTCAAACTTTGTGATAACGAAAGCTGAAAAAAAAAAAAACAAAAATAAGAAACAAAAATCCCCAAAACAAAAAACTTGAAAGAAGCAAAAAAGAAACAATATGCTACCATCTACAGAGAAAAAACTATTCTAATTACAGAATTTGTCTTATCAGATATCTTCACAGAGGTGAAAAGATTGTGGGATGTTTTTCAAGTGTTGGGAATAAAAACGAACCCTCAAGTAACAATTGTATATCTAGTAAAAATAACCTTCAGAAATGAAAGGTAGAGAGAAATTAAGGTATTCTCAGGTAAAACAAAATGAAAATAAATTGTTGAAGGAAATTCAATCTAAAAATATTACTAAAATAAGTTTCCTAAACAGAAGGGAAGTGAAAAAGAAAGCAACTTGGAGCACCAGGAATGAGGAAATAACTCCCGGAGCATCATTTTTATTCTGTTCTTCCACAGGTTACTAAAATATTATAATGCACATATTTATCCAGTTCTAAATTTAATCAATCCCTATATCTTCTAATACTTTTATACATTTACACATCTATTAGAGCATTGAGTGAGTCCAAAATATCTGGCTCATCCTATTACTCTAATTAATCGATTTATATTCTATTCTCATATGTATTCATTTTGTATGTTTTGCTTTTTTATTAATTTATTTATTTTTACATGTTTCCTCAAACATTTACTTTACGTATCAAAAAATTTTAGCTCATACTCTATAGCCCCTGACAGTTAATAACTTTTAAAATTTCAAAATACTGAATTTTAAAGATAATGTTAAAATATTTCTTATATTTTTGTTTGTGACACTATAACAACAGAGACAGTATGGTTTTAAATATTTTTGAGAAAATATTTACATGTCAACTACTCAAACTGCTGAGAAGCCAATGCCCTACCAAGTATTCTATGATATGCTAACTGCTGGTAAAGTCTTTTTCTTCTTTCAAAGTCTTTCTCAAAATAATCCTCTGTTATGTATACTCTTTGTAATCTACTGATTACAATAGTGGGCTGGAAAATCCAGGTTATTTTGTTATAAATTCTTTCATATATCTTCTCTAATCTAATCTTCTTTGTCAGGCAGAACTATTTATGTTGCCAGGCCTCCCTGCTTGCTTGCTTGCTTGCTTGCTTTCTTTCTTTCTTTCTTTCTTTCTTTCTTTCTTTCTTTCTTTCTTTCTTTTTCTTTTTTGAGAGGTTTTTTGCTATAGGGCATGTATGCTCACCAGAGAGACAGAAAGCAAGAAATCACCCCTTAGGATGGCCATGCCACAATCCCTTCTCCCCCCATTTTCCTCTCAAGATCTTGGGCACACATGACCGGAGTGAGTAAAAGCCACCAGGTTCAGGACTCGAACTGTGGTCAACTACATGATATGACATTCCAATCAAAGCCCTGTCTAATAATGAGTATTTCCAATTTCTGATTCAATGCAACAAGCATTATTGAATTTATGCAAATAACTTTTCTACCACAAAATAAGAATACTCCCAAATATTTTCCAGTTGCAGACAGATCAGGAAGAAAGAAAACTTTGTTTCCATTTAAAGAAACAAACAAGATAAATATTTTAACAAATTACTAAACCTATCTACAACTCAAAAGAAAGTAAAATGCTTAAATTAGGAAAACAAAGCATAGTAAAAAAAATCAGTAATATTTCACTTAAAAGTCATAAAATTCTATTTTGCCAGTTCAGTCTTATGATCAAACTCTCTTCTGCTGAATATACAGTGTTACTATAGTCCAATCTTTCCATTTAAATTCTGGAAGTTAACATTCACCCTTAGAATTGATATTTCTTGTCTATAGCATTAAATTTATCATTTTCTTGGTTGCCTTTTGTTCTCTTATTTCTGTATGTGTCTTTAGTTTTCCTGGTAGAGCACTCCTTTCAGAACTTCTTAAAGAGTGAGTCTGCTAATGGCAAATTCTTTCAGGTCTTGTTTATCCCAGAATGTTTTTATCCTTTCTTTCCATATGAAAGATAATCTTGCTGCTTATAGTATTCTTGTCTAAAACTGTTTTGCACTTAACACTTTGAATATATTTTCCCATTCTTTTCTTGCTCGCATTGTTTCTGATGAGAGGTCTGAGGTTAACCTGATTGGATAACCTTTATATGTAATCTGATGTTACTCTCTCTTGCTGATTTTAGTATCTTGACTTTGTTGATTTGGCCATTCTGGCTATGATGTGCTTTGGAGATCATCTTGGGTTGATTCTATTAGGGATCCTTTATATTTCTTGAGTCTGGATATTTGAATGCCTCTCTACATTTGGAAAGTTTTCTTCCAAGATTTCATGGAATAGATGATCAATGCCCTTATTGGTTTCCTCACCTTCTGGGATACTGATTATATGGATTTGAGGGCGCTTAATGCTGTCTAGTATTTCTCGTATAGTATTCTTACTTTGGGGGGTTATTTTCTCAGGTTCTTTTTTATTGTTTTTTCTAGATCAGAGGTTTTGCCTTCAACATCTGCATGGACTAATCTGCTTTTAATACTTTTGAGGGAGGTTTTGATTTCCAAAATGGCAACCTTCATCACTAATAGTTCCATTTGATTCTTTTTTATGGAGTGTATTTCCTCTTCAAGGTCACGGAAGAACTTCAACATCTCCTGGAACTTGTTGTCTCTTTTTTCCTGCATCTTCTGGAGTTCATCTCTCAGCTCTTGCATCTTGTTTATTTTGTCACTATGAATATTCTGAATTCTCTATCAAACATTTCCAAGAGTTCCACTGCTCTGTCTGTGGATGATGAGGGATTGTTCTTTTCCCTTAGGGGAGAGATTTTTTTTTGGTTTCTCACGTTTCTTGTGCCTCTGCAATGGTTTCTGGTGATTCTGTGACAAAAACTCTCCTCCTCTGTGCTTGTCTGAATATTTCGGGAGTCTAGAAGATGGAGTTTAGAGCATAGCTTCTCTGAACTGGCCAGGACACACCTCAGCTTTAAAATCCATTTTTTGCTTTTTAATTATTGAAAATCCAGCAAAGAAGCAATGTTTTGAGAAAAAATAAAGCAGAGAAAGGAAGAAAAGGAAACAGAATGAGACCAGGAGTAAGACTGAGAGAGATGAGAAAGAAAAGAAGGAACAAAGAGAAGGCAAAAGAGAGAGAGAGACAGAGAGAGAGACAGAGAGAGAGAGAGAGAGAATGAATTGGTCTACCTCCAAAAGGTAGTAAATGTATGTGGACTCCAGAGTACTGTAACATATGCAGGTGAAAAAATCAATACAATTTTAATTTCTTTGGGATGTTCTACTTTTTATTAGTGTCATTTCTGAAGATTCTCTCTTTTTATCAATGCCCTCTCCATTACAATTAAATATGTATTTTTATCCTCTGGTGTTCCACATATATTTTTACAAACCTATGTACTATGTGACCTTTTGGCTCTCTCATAGAAGAATTGAATATATTAAATTTTTTCTCTATCAGCACACAAATTAGAGATAAAAAATCTTCAGTTTTCTAATCAGCAGTTTAAATCCATCTATACTGTTTTAAAAACTGGAATGGGATGAAAACTAATGTATGCAAAATGTGTGAGGATTAAATATGCTAAAGTGAATTTTTACAGTTAACATAGAGAACAGTTATGAGGAAAATAAAATCTTTCAGTTTGTCTATTCCCTTTGTAAATCGTTTATTTTCTTCTCATTTCCTTAACATGAATAAGCACACTTTTTCACAAAGCATTTCAATTTATTTAGTCCTCAGAATAAATAGATCTTACTCTTTTGGTGAGTTGCCCAGGAGGTGGTGACAGAGGAGTTCATACAAGGGACTGCCCCAAAGCCATCCATGATGGGGCAAGTTGGGACGGCAAAGGAAGAATCACTAAAGCTGCTGGGGTTGGAAGGGGGACTGAGAGACCCAACTTACTTCATTCTGATAAAAAAGTGTCACATCTTGTCCTTGTTCTTCCACTGTTCTCCAATCTGTGCTTTATCTATGTTGATTTATTTTAGTGCCAAGTAATTTGAATTACTATCTTGTTTATTACACCACATTTGTGAAAAGTTTTGAACTCAAATGAGAAGTTCCTCATCTTCTCAAGAGTAGAACTACAGATTTCCCTACATTCACATGTCTTTCTCGTCATTCATCTAACCAAAGAGGAACTGCCTTGGATCACTGAAAAGTCAATCTCTTCTATGAGCTTTTGAGACGATATATCCCATGCACTTCAACAATCTTCTACTAAATGTATTAACTACTTTTTCTTCTTCATTTAACCTTTCCTCCTAATGTATTCAACATTTGAAAGAAGAGACATAGTGTATCTTTGTATCTTCTATAAATCAAACACATTGATTTTACTTCCTATGTAAGATACTTTCAGTGTTGACTTCTAAATAATGGATGGTCCCACTACAGACCTCTTCCATTTTTTTCTATTTTGCTCCATTTTATGTGATACTGTGACTTTCAATAAGTGTCCACAGATGGAAAATGGATCACACTTCTTACCACTTCCATTCTCTCTCATCTACTTCAGATTCTTTGAACTCTGTGATAGTTTTGAATCGTTTAAATGTTCCAATTATAGTGCTTTAAGATTTGCCTATGCTGGGACCAGCAGTTAATGTAATGGCTATGTTGCTGGACTCCCATGTAGTTGACAGTGGTTCAAGTCCCGGACCTGGCGGCTCAAACTCAAGCCGGGTGCGTGTGCGTGCATGCCCAAGATCCCAAGAAGAGAATGGAGGAGAAGGTATTGCAGTGTGGCCATCCCCCCGGGGGGTGATTCCTCATTTTCTGTCTCTCTGTCTTTCTGGCAAGCGCACATGCCCTATAGCAAAAACCTCTCAAAAAAAAAAAAAAAAAAAAAAAAGATTTGCCTATGCTTTTCCAATTCACTATGAATGTTGTTCTACTTGATACCTGCATAGCTTGCCATCTAACTTCATTCAGGTGTCTTCCCAAATGTCATCTATCCTGTCTAGATATAGCTTACAGGTCCAAATCCATTAGACTACAGTAACTGATCTCATTTCCAATTTTTTATTGGACTTTTCAATATTAACATTGCACTTTGTGTACACCTGTTTATTTATTATATTTTGGAAACTTAAGGCATAAAAACCTTTATAATGATGATAATATTTACTTCATAGGATTATGTAGAAGATTAAATGAGCAATATGTAAAAAAACCTTTGTTTTATAAATTTCAGCTAATTTTTATTATATTTTAAAATTTCTTCAATTAGAATATAAGCTCTAAAAGGGTATTTGATTTCTTTTTTTTTTTTTTTTTTTTTTTTTTTTTTTTTTTTCAGCTATAGCTCCACTCCCTAAAGCAATGCCTAACAATGGTCAACAAATATTCATTTTATTCATTCAATGGCTCTCAAATGTGCATCTCCTGCCTAAACCTACCCCCAAACTACACTTGACTATATCAAATGTCTATTAGAATTCTCTGTCTAATAAAATTAGATTCATATCTATGTGGCTAAAGTAGAAATACTGACTCTATTCTTTTCTTAAAAATCTTTTTCACCATCCATTTTCTTAGAGTCATCTTTAGCTATTTTCATTATTCCTCAGCCCACTATATTAACACTACACTAAAACACAAAAATATATTCTAAACTGGTCACTTTTCTTTCTTTCTTTTTCTTTTCTTTTTTTTCTTTCTTTTTTTTTTTTTTTGAGAGGTTTTGTTTTAGGGCACATGCCCTATTTATTTATTTACATAACTAAGAACCTATTTTTCCCATCAATGAATAAGCTTTTTGAGGGAAAAGATCGGAAATTTTCAACCGTCTGACCATAAGTTTATAAAAAAGAGGACTAGCATACTGTTGAAACTCAGTAAGTATTTGGGGTTGACATATTAATTGAATCAGCTGGAATTTTCTTTATGTTTTGAAACAAGCTAAAAGAATTTATATATTTTTTTTAAATTGTTCCTAGACTATTCATACTCTTGTCTATCTTTCTGAGTTTTTTCCTTATCCAGTCCAAGTTATTTTTTTCATCTCTCATGACTCCAAAATCTACTTCCTTCTGAATTTACTCACTTGCCTATCTTGGTCATGTACATAATTTTGTCCTTAACACCTACATGTGCATGAATGTATACATTTCGGTAGCCCAGATTTTCTATATGAGTTGTGAAACTTCTATCCCTCTGCCTACTTGAAATTTCCTGTTAGATGTGACAAAAGTATGCAATACTCAAGATATCAAAAATTTAAAATAGTGAATGGCACAAATATCTATACTTCTAAAACAGCAGGAATCATTGTTGAATTCCCTTTGCTCACTTCTCCACATTCAAATCATTGAAATTCCAGTACTAATTTTGAATCTTTTAATAAACTAAAGTACAACACAGACACAGATCATCTGTACACCGCTAAATAAATGATCATGCAATGAGTAGCACTGGAAAAGTCTACTGATTCCTCTTTCTAGTTATTACCAATCCATCTTTAACGAAAGTAAATATTAATCTGATTTCCAATACCATGAGTTATTTTTGAGTGATTTTGAACTTTATAACAATATAATGGAATCAAATAATGTATATGTTTGATCATTTACGTTTTAATAAGCATATGTTTGCAACATTCTTCCATTGCTTAAGACATCAATTCATTCTGTTTTCACTGTTTTAAATTATTCTGTTATATTAATATGCAAAATTTAATTATTCATTCCTCTGTTATTGACTTTTTCTGTTAAAATTTTTGCTATTACCTTGAGACTAGAATAAACATTTTTATGCAAGTCTTTTTGGTGCACGTTGTGGGTGTGTGTGTGTGTGTGTGTGTGTGTGTTGTATAATTTTTTTTAAATTTTTGAGTTTATGTAGAAGTCTAATTCTTTGGTTATAGAGAATGCACATATTCAACTTTGGTAAACAATGACTAGTTTTACTGATTTATTTACTCTTAAATATATTGTAATAATCTCTTTCTCTTCACCCATACTCTTACAATTTTCAGATAAAAATAGCAAAAACTATCTAAGTGGCCTAAATGGTCTTTTGAATCAACTCAGGTTTCTCTTCAATGATTGTCTTACTATAATCTCATAAATCCTTTTGGGAATAGCATTTATGACCTTCACTTACACTTCCATCACAGGATATCTTAATATGCTCTGCCCTACTCTCCATGCCCTAATTGATTGTACAACCACCAACACCACTACGGCATTTGCCTCATCAACTCTTCCTATTCTTAAGTTATTCCCTTTATTTGTATACACTTACAGCACAGTGTACACAATGCAGTTACAACTATTTTTATATTACTATGATTCTTTTATAAATACATCTCCTTATAATAAGATTATAAGCTCTGTGATATCAGGAATTTTGTATTTTTCTCTCTTAAATTTTAATCTCTAATCTCAAGACCTATTCTTAGAACATAGTATGTATTCAAAATAGATAGCTTTCGAATGATTGTACTTGTGCATGAATGCATGGAATAATTAATGCTATTAATACTTATCCTCCGTGGAGAACTTTCCTCTATTCTCTGTCTACTCCCACTTTGCCTAGTTCATTACAATTCATCTTGTATATCTCAGCTTACACATTGTTGTTTCAGATAACTTTCTGAACACAAATTTCATTACCATGTCCCTCCACTCAGTTTTAATTTATTCTTTATGCTAATTTGGCACAGCATATTCAGTAATAATTTCTTTCTTTTGTCTCTCACTAGCTTGTAAGCTACTTGAGGAAAGAGCTTGTTTCAGGTTCACAATAAAACACTCCTTTTTAACAAAAATATCAAAATAATATTAGAAAAAAGTTGACTATTTTTTAATTAAAATTAACTAATATCTTCATCTTTATTTATTTTAAAGGTATCAAGTGATTCCTTACATTAGTCTCAGATTTTAAATAAGAATTGCTTCATGTATATAACAGCATAAACAGCAATTCATTTTCTAAGAGCCATATGAAGGCAAACAAGTAGGAAAGAAAGAAGAGAAAGATGAGTGAGAAAAGAGAAAGAGGAAGAGTAAAGAGGAGCAGAGAGAAGGTTTGGATTGCAAGGCTAAAACTATCTTCCCTTCTCTGCTCTTCTCACCAGTACTCACCTCGGCCTTCAATATCTCCAAATGTCATTGCTTTTTAGCACCAAAGTTCCAACTAAAATAGTGTTCTAAAATATCAAAAAAGTATATTATTTTGCAATATCTCTAACTCACCCTAGAAATAAAAAACTCCAAGAAATATTTTTTGCAGGTTTTTATACCAGTTTTTATCAAGGTCGATGGTCATACAATTGACCTATATCTCTGAGATATGGAAAATTCCACATTTCTAGAAATGACTGAAGAGTTGAGTAGATCAAATAAATAGGAAGATAGATATAGTTTATACAGCTTTAATTTTATATTTATTAAGATTTTATAGGGACCAGCAGTTCGCGTAATGGCTATGTCGCTGGACTCCCATGTAGTCGACTGCGGTTTGTGTCCCGGACCCGGCGGCTTAAACTCACGCCGGGCACGTGTGCGTGCATGCCCAAGATCCCGAGAGGAGAATGGAGGAGAAGGGATTGCAGCGTGGCCATCCCTCCGGGGGGTGATTTCTCGCTTTCTGTCTCTCTGTCTCTCTCTGTCTGTCTGGCGAGCGCACGCGCCCTATAGCGAAAAAACCTCTCAAAAAAAAAAAAAAGATTTTATAAAATTGTCTCAAATTCATTTTATACAACTTGCTAAGTTATGAAAATGAATTAGTAATATTGATTAATGTAAGAATAATATTTTCAAATTTTTAAGAATTTTACATATTTCATCTCTGCTTACTATCTACCATCAACAAATAAATATTTCTCATGAAGATAATCCTACAACTGCTATGAATTGTTGAAGAGAAGGATAATTTTTATTCTCCTAGTTTCATTGACATATCATTGATAAACTATAATTCATATATTTAAGGTGTAAACATAATTTGATATACATATACATTGTGAAATATTTATCACAACCAAGTTAATTAACACACCCAGAATTCACATATTTATGTGTGTGTGTGTGTGTGTGTGTGTGTATGGTGAGAACACTTAATATTACTCTTTAGCAAATTACCCGTGTACAGTACAGAATTATTTACTACAGTCTTTATGATGCATATGAAATTCTCAAAATTTATTTATCTTCCCTCTGAAAACTGGTATCTTTGACCAACAACTCATCAGTCTCTTCTCTCCTAGCCCCCGGCAATTACCATTCTGCTCTATGCTTCTAGAAGAGTCTTGATTGCAACAAGGAAAGCCAATGTTGGTCACTATAAGATTTATGTCTTTTATATCAAAGTGATAATTTTTCACAGATGGCAAAGATGATACTACTTAATAGCATGGCAGCTACAGTACACACAGAAGAGTAATGGTAAACAATCTATAGTTTATGGGGACATTATTAGAGTGATTTAAGGGTTAAGAAACCTCTGAGAATCTAATGATCAATAACTGTCAGTATTTATATTGATTAACTATGTATATAGCACATGGTAAAGTAATTGAGGATCATACTATGAAATTTATTCTCTGAACATCAGAAATATCATTAAAATTGAAAGGAAAAAGATGAGACTGTCTCTGGTCTGATTTATGCTATAATGTTCCAACATTAATGATTATTTTCAGAAAGGATCAAAACTTGTACTAAAATTATAGTCATAAATACTTCCTCTATTTTATAATAAAATGAAGTTATTAATTTGCATTTGAAATTTTTACTCTTAAGATGTTTATTAAGGTAAATATAAAAAATACAATATAAGCAAAGTGATATATAAGTCAAATGGGTTAGGTTGAAGAAAAAACACAAATATTAGGTTATCAAGAAAGTCATGATGTATTTTATGATGTATTTTTCTATGCTTTTATTTGCAAAAATGTGTCATGACTTTTCCAATGACCAAATATTTATTACTGATATTCAGTGGTATTTAATGAATCAAAAGTTGCCATTTTAGAATATTAGAACAGCCTAATAAGAAAGCAATGACATACTCTTACTCCATTCATTGTAAATTATTCATCAATATAATCTCAACACAAAAAATTCTCACCACATATTTCTACTCCTATTACACATTGTATGGTTATTTACTTTAAAATATTTGGCTTTATCTGAAAAATGCATTTTTATTCACCTCATGAACTTAATTTAGGAAACAACACTTAAGTACACTTTTGTCATTAGGATGATATACCTCTAGCTTTCCTCATGATTTTTTCAAAATTTGAATGTAAATTGTACATCATATACATTAAAATATTGAGGAATACAGAAAATGTATTTCTCTTTTCTTGAGTGTGAGTAGAAATCATAATTTTGTGTCTGTGATTATAAATTGTTACAGTATGAGCCTGTGATTTCTAACACAGCTGCTCAACACATTTCAAACTGAGGTCGTGATAGGTCTTTAAAATAAAAGCAAATAAAATGCAGAAGTCCTCTAACTTTGGATAACCTTATCCTCCCTTTGGTCACATGGCATAGTGAACATTTTTGCTAGGAGTCAAATAGACAGAACTAACATTTTATAGTTCTCAAAAATGATACTCTGAATATGTAAAATCTGCTTTAGTTTTTGCTCAAGGAAGGTCAGTTCCAGACCTGTGTCCAGATGTCCTAGAAAGGAATCTCTCCTGATCTTTGAAATTCTGTCTTAGGCATTAGGTTTTATTATCGATTCTTCCTATAGTTGCTAATCCCCAAAATGTTATTACATATTTTAACAGTAGCTGGAAGCTTGGTCTTAGTGTATTCACTCAAAATTTCTGTGTTGATATGTCAAATTTGACAGACTCTACTGTAAGAAAATATACAATCATGGTAATATTTACCAATAGTAAGATCAAACTGCATAGATAATATGATTTCTTCATAATAGAATTTACTAAAAGTAAGAAAAAAATGTTAAATATTAATACATAAAAAAACATGTTTACTTTGGCATGTGAAAACCTAGATACACAACGTTATGAAAAATCACTCAGATGTTGGTTTCCCAGCTTTGTCCTCAGAGAGTCTACACGCGAGGAAGCATGCATGCACCTCCAGGGTTGAGAATCAGCTACTTCAGCAGAACATTGCTGTCAGAGAAAAATCAATGGAGGATCATATACACATGACCCTTCCTTGAATTCATCAGTAAAGGAAAATTAAAAGATATCTTTAGCCAATTTGAAAATGATTAATTGTATGGGTAAAAACCCTGTATGATATATTTTAACATCAGCCTGCAGTCAAGAGGAAGACAAAACAAGAAACATTTTGCCTGTTCAACCTAGAGCTTCTCAGGATTTAATTCTGATTTTTCCTTTCCAGAAGTCTCATGTCTAAAATCTCTGAGGATTTCAACTGTAAAAGTAAATTCCTCTCAGGAATAAAACAAACAAATCCCTCCACCCCGAAAAAAAAATAGAAAACACATAAGATGTAAATTAGAATTTGAGACATTTCTCAGCTACCTCTTCTGCCCATGCATGAAAACTGATGGAGCTGGACGACGAGCTCACCACCAGGTGGCAGTGTAAAATACAGTGAAATTACTACCAGTGGACTTTGAGGGCAAAACTTTCAGGACCTTATTTTATATAAATTGCTACACTTCCCAAGACTCAGATTCATCCTTTCATCAACATCAAGATCTACTACTTCACAGGCTGTAATAATCAAAGTTGGAAGTATCACCCCTTCCTTCTCTTTCCAGTGTATTTCTCAGCATAAACCAAATGTGGCATGTGTTGAAATGTGTGGAGAAAGTGATAGGAAAGGGAATGTGAAGAAAATCTCCGATCTGGAGAATCAAAGAGGCACTATGTAATCAGGGATGAAGGCCAATATGAAGGAGAAAGATTTGCTGGGTGCCAAAACTCCCGCTAAGGCAGTCAGGCCTTTGTGTCTCAGTTCTCTTGAGTCCATCCTACACCTACTGTCTACTTGGAGCACCTGGGCATGCTCCTCGATGGGGACCATTTCTTTCTTTACGCTAAGATCCTTTCTATGAGATATGTAGTACAATGATTAAGACAGAATTCATATGCTTTTGGGAGTCAGTGGGATTTGCTTAGCCTTTTGTATCCTCTTTGGAGTCCAAATAAACATTACGTTATCTCTAGTTCTGGCTTTCATCTTCTCAGCCAGTCCTGCAGAACAACAATAACCTGTCCCTCTAGCTAATTTTCCCTTTTTCTTTTTAAAGTTTATTTATATCATTTATGTGAGAGAGAAAGAAAGAAGAGAAAGGTAACCTTGAAATTATCTCATCATGCTTCAATCTACTCCCACCTTTCTAGCTAGGTAGGATGACAGGCGTGCCCATAGTGTGCCAGTACATTAAGAAGACCCACGATTTGAACCTCTGCCTCTGTGGCTCAGTATCACACTGTGACACTGTTTCAACCGGCATTGTGGCTAGTCTAACCTAAGTCTTCTTTACCTTTGGCCTTTATACTCTTCCAGTTCTTTTTTACCACCGGACTCCATACATTCTAGGGCTTCTGGGGATCTCTTTGGCACTCTGTCTAGTCAAAGACCCTATTGAGCCTCACCATCTTTTAATGGACCCCACGTCTGGCCTATTCTCTGTCTTCTCTCTGAACATGTTATACCTTGCCTACAAAATGACTCCACTTACCATCATCACTTGTTTTTTGTTTCTTTCTTTCTTTTTGGTGGTTCCAGAGGTACCTCTACTTGGCCTTTGCATTGTACGCTAAATAATGTGATGGAATGTATAAAAGAAAATGAAATAAAAATAAGAAAAAGGAAAAAATGTCGCATTCTTACATTTATTTTTATTGTTTTCCCCACACAAGCCGGTGTTTCTATTTCCTCTACCTACAGGTGTTCCTCTACATACAGAGGTTCCTCTACATATAATTGGTCCCTCCTGATCCTTCACTATTTCTTTTTGCTATAGTAGTCTTTCTTATGTTTTTAAACAATGTCCACTCTGCCATTGTATTCTCTACCGTTTTGAATCCTTGCTTTGTATCCCTCTCTCTGTCGCTAGACACTTGCTTGTTGTTGGGTCTTTACATATATTTATTTTTATTCTTTTCAACTTCCTACTGGGCACCTTTGCCACCAGTGCCATTTTAATGGAGATTTCACACTTGTACTGGACCAACCCCTCAAGAGTCATTTAGTTCTGCTTCTAACCTTTTCCTGAATAAGTTGGTCCATCAGGACTCTGTGCCAATATCCAATTTTTCTGCAGTCGTTTCTATCACTGATGAGGTTCAGAAAGTGGTAGTGCATCGCCTTCAAGAGTTTTATCCTATTTTGGAGGATTCTAACAGATTCCAAGCATCTCTGACACTGATGCAACTCTGGGAAAAATCAATAAAAACATTATAGACATAGAATAAACAGGTTCTCAAAGTTCTCTGCATTTAGCAATGAAAGTGATAAGAATATAAAAATGGATTGGAATCCTTGTGAGGTTCACAGCAAATTTCCAGTTCAGGAATGACCTAGTGAAAAGTATGAAATACATCCTGGGAACTAGGAGTCCAAAACGTCACCTATTATGAAGCTCACAAAACTATCTCGAGAAGGTTCTATGAGAAAAAACATGAGGGAAAGGGAAAACCTCCAGCAGAAGCATCTGAAAAATGCCCTGAATGTGTACTTGGGCCTGAACGTACCTGACAGTATCTCTAGCACTGTTTGTCTTTGCTAGAAACAAAAACACATGTTTTTCAAAATGATTTATGCACACTAAAAAATATTTTGTCAATAAAATGAAAAAGAAAGACAATAAAATCATCTCAGTTGATGCATTAAAAGCATTGGATAAAGTAAAATATACATTCATAATAAAAAAATACTCAACAAACTAGATATGGAAGACATGTACCTCAATACAATAAAGGCCACATATGACAAACCCACAGTTAATATTACACTAAATGGAGAAAAGCTGAAAGGAGTCCAAACAGCTCACTAATAAACAAACAAATAATATGACTATAAAGTGGGAAATTGATCTGAACAGACAGTTCTCAAAGGAAGACATAAAATGATTAATTAACAGCTCTAACTAATGTTTAATCACTAATCATTAGGGAAATGCAGATCAAAACCACAATGGATATCACCTGACCTCAGTTAACATGGTTATTATCAAAAAATAAATAATGACCCGTGCCAAGAGGAGGGAGAGAAAGAGGATGTAGGAAAAAGAGAACTTTGGGAGAAATGCAAATTATTGCATTTGTTATGGAAGACAGAGTGCCTATTCCTTAAAAAACTAAAAGTAGAACCACCTATAATCTAGAAATCTGATTACCAGGTATATATCCAAAAGAAAGACAATTAGAATGTCAAAGTTATCTGTACTTTCCTGTTTATTTTAGCACTATTTATTGTACAGTAGCTAAGATATGAGATCACTAAATGTCCATCAAGGAATGAATGGATAATGTGTTGTATATACACAATGTAATAGTAATCAAAGGAAAGGATGACATGTGTACTTCGAGGTAACACCAATGAGCTTGGAAGAAATAAGTGAAACAATCTAAGCACTGAAAGAAAAATACTCTATGTTCTCACTCCTTTGTGGATGTTAAAAGATTTCATGGCATAAAAGAGGAGAGTAGAATTGGTAATCTAAGATCTTTTGATACTAAGAGAAGGGTGAGGAGAAGACAGGGAGAAATTGGTAAACAAAGAAAATATAGTAGTTACCTAAGAGGAATGACTTCTGCAGTAATAAAGCATGGTAGAGCAACTACATTAATAACAACTTAATATATATTTCATAATAGCTACAAAGAAAGAATTTTGAATGTTTATAGCCCAAAGTAATGATAAATATCTGAGATGATGGATATGTTTATTGACTTGATTTGATCATTATACATTACATGCATGTATTGAAAAATCACTCCATATTCCATAAATAAGTACAATAATTCCATGTAAATCAAAAATTATAAATAAGTATTAGGAAAATAGTTTACAGGTAAACTCCCCAATTTAAAAAGTATGTAGATATATGTCTTTTGAGATTTCCTATGATGTTGTTCACACAGTACAAGGTTTTTACAAAAGTAAGTAAACATGTAATATTTGATCATAAATTGTATCTATATTATTGAAAAATTATCTGCTTATCCTGATTATGATTGTTTCAGCAGATCAATACACCATAGAAACCATTTCTCTTCCCTTAACCTCTTTAAAGGGCCCTTTGTTTAACTGTATTCTTTTCATTTTTCCACAGACTTATGTAGCCATATTTCAGGATCATCTCTAAACCACATGTGTTGGTAGTTCAGAAGCCATTTCTTAATTTTAGCATATTATCTGGAGTAGCTAAGAATTTTCAAAATATCAAATTTGGTTCTGTGTTAACAGTTGCTTCTTATTTTTTTTTAATCTTTCTTTACTTACATTTTACTATGAATAGAAGAAAACAGAAAGCATACTGGATTCTTTGCTTGGACATCTCCTTTGTTACATTATCAAGTTCATTGTGCACATGTTCTTATTCACGTAACTGCATATGACAGTGTTGCTGTATTTTCTGTTATCACATAGCTAAGTTGTACCTTTCTACAATGTTCAATAACATGTTTCTCACTTTATTTAGACCCTCAAAGCCCAGATTTCTATTTATGGCCTGACCAAAGTAATTTAGGCATTTTCTGACATGCTCATCAAAATCCTTCCAACCTCCAGCGCTGTCCAGTTCCAAAGCTGTATCTGCATTTTCAGTGTTACTAAAGACATCACACTATGTCCAGGGTCAAATTTCATTTGTTATCTATTGCTGCGTAATAAATTACCCCCAAATGTAATGGAGTTAGCCACAATATGTACTACTTCCCAATATGTGCAGGTCAAGAATTCAGGTGCATTTGATCTAGGATGTCTAAAGGCTGTGAACAGGGGATCAGCCAGAGCTGCTTTTATTTCAAGGTTCAACTGGGAAAACATCTTTTAAATTCTCTCCCATGGTTGTTGGCACAATTCTGTTTTCCATAAACTATTTGTTTGAGGCCCCCTTCAGCCACTGGTGTGTTGACATTTTAGCAGACAACTCACCATGGTAAGGTAGATTCCTCAGTAGATCAAAGATAAACAAGATATGTCACAGTTTTCTGTAAGTTAATATTGAAAATGGCATCTTATCTCTTTTGTTGTATTCTATTTATTAGAAGCAAACTGGAACATCCAGGCCGTGCAAGGGTTTCCAAGGGCATGAATACCTTGAAGGTAGGATCAGTCAATGCCATTTCAGGAACTATCTGCTACAGAACCGAAACAACTTTGCCCATATACTGTTGCAAAACGCGCCCAGTTTTACATTATGCCACAAGAGATTTGACAAATATTTATTCAAGGATGGCCATCTATATTCATGGAATTAAAAATTTACATGCTTATCATTTGATCAGTTTTCTTGTGATAGAAAAGAGCAGACACGGTGAGAATAATGAGTAAAATGTCTCTAAATATATAGAGACTTCGAAAGGAAAACAAAGAACTGGGTTGTACACAGACCTAACTTATTTAATTTTATGAAATACCAACACAAATCTTTACTCTTACCACTTAACGTTTCTCTGTCTTTTTCTATTCTTTTTCCTTCTCTTTACATCTTTCTCTCCTTTTTATTAGAAAGGATTTTGCTATAGGGAGTGTGCGCTCGACAGAGAGACAGAGTGAGACAAAGAGGCAGAAAGCAAGAAATCACCCCCCAGAGGGATGGCCATGCCATCGTCCCTTCTCCTCTAGTCTCCTCTCAGGATTTTAGGCAAACACACACACACACACACACACACACACACACACACACACACACACGGTGTAACTTTTAAGCCGCCAGATCTAGGACTTGAACCACAGTTGACTACATGGGAATCCAGCAACGTAACCATTCTGCCATCTTCTAGTCCCACAACTTTTCACTTTCTATTCCCCAAAGAAGATAGGGGTTTGATTCCTGTTAAGATAAAAGATAAAGCTATGAATCAGATAAGCTTAGGCTTTTTATAATTTGAAAAATTGCTTTAACCTTTTAATTCTTCAGCAATTCTGTTTGAGTGCTAGTATATATGAAATGGTTCAGTAGATGCATATAATCAAAATAATAGGTTCTGCAATATTTTCCTTGGTATGAAGTCTAAACACATGTTGGAAGGTTACACAGTAAGTGAGAATTGTTATTTCTCTGGAAAACGGAAAGAGCGAAATATGAGATATGTGGGTAATATTTTTTGTTTCTGCTCAGTTTGGAACTTCTGAGAAAATCTTAATGAAACTTGGGACCTGGGCTAGAAGACAAGCCTTCAAAGTTAATTCATGACCAAATAGGCAGTGAGAACTCCAGATAGGTTATGTGTTACATTGCAAGGGAAGATGAGTCTCAGTACCATAAACATAACCTTTGGTTTTAGCTTTGGAAACAACTGCTTTTATTTTTCTCTTGGAGAGATTTTTTTTTTTTTTTTCCTTTCCAAGTGTGAGGGCTTGGGATTTTTCTCATTACATTTTAAGGATACTCCCTCAAAGATGAGGGTAACACCTGCCTCTCTCGTATAAGCACCATGATTACTATTTGTTTGTTTGTTTCTGGGTTTCTATTTTTTCCTGAAGTAGGCCCATTTACCTGCAGTGCCACATCTGGTTCTCACTCCATCATCCAAGGGGTAAGAACTGGAGAAGAAGGAAACCAGTACAATTTTTTCCTGCAAGTAAATGACACTCTCTTTTACTCCAGATCTCATGTCTGATTTTGGAATAATATTAATAAATAGATGTGTTTATGGTATGAAAATGCTCAGCTAGAGATATGTAGGGGCATTTTAACTGTATGTGTATTTTGTTTCTTAGCAAAATGAGGTCTGAAAAAAATATAACTAAATATTAACATGTCTAAAATCTGGTTGGGTATACAATGATCAGCACATTAATCTGAATTTTAAAATAAGCAAACAAAAAAAAAATAAGCAAACAAAGAAATATGTTTTGGCAAAAAAATTAATAGAGTCCAGAAACAAAATATGTATATTAAAGAAAGTTTTGACCTTGACAGTCTTCCATAGTGAAAATATGAAGGCAGTAATTTCACTCAGAAGTATATAAGGAAGTATCTGCTCTTCAAGATGAACAGCTTTGTACTGACAACCTTCTGGGAAATAATTCATTCTGTACTTAATATTCTGATTTAAGTTCAGCTTCCTTAGAAGACTATAATTTTAATTAATGAGTGTTTTTTTAATAAAATTATCACTCTTTTCTAAATAAATCTGATTCAAAAATCTTATTCTTAGAATTAATTTTGAAACTTTTAAAATACATTATTTAGGCTGTAGATTAATATTGTCTTATAAAATGAGCTGGGAGGTCAAATGAGTATTCACTTGTGCAAGTTATATGTCACAGGATACTCAGGAAATCAAAAAGTCTTCATTAAATAACTATAAGGAATCATACAGTTTTATCTGTAACAGAATATAGTGCTGATTTTCAAATGGAAACCTCTGTAGATTGGGAGAATTACCCTTGAATAGTTTAATTACTAATCATGTAACCACAGTCTATCTATTAATTACTTGGCCTGCTCCCAAATTGCATTGCCAGTCATTATTTTTAATTTTAATATGATTGAAAATTTACCTATGGGGATCTATTATGGAAAAGGAAAAATTTAATCATATAGCTCAGTGACTCTTAAGTCAGTGGTCAGCATACCTCGTGAATCAGTTACTAATGCATTCAGCCAGAAAGATTAGAATATGAAAGTTTATCTAAATTACAAAAAAGAGGTCAAGATACATACAGTCCAGTAGTCACACTATGTGATGGAATTGTAGACCCTCTTTGATATCTTAATCTTTATTCTACTATTTAAAGTGCCAGCATCTATTCTCATGTTTAATGTTTCATGGTCTCTAGATGGCTCTTGCTGCCTTAAATTTTACATTTGTATTACAGGTAGATAGAGGATGGCAAGAGAAGGCCAGTAAATATTAAACCCAGATGGAAGGGTGAACTTTCTATCTGTCCTCTGTTTAATTTCATTGCTATGAATGTGCCACATGAGTGTCCTAGTTGTGAAAGAGTCTGAGAATATTGCCACACTGTGTAAATTGGGAGTTAGGTTCTGAAGAATAGAAAAGGAGACCAGCCAAGGCCAGAGAGCTCCTTGGGAATTCTGTTGCTCCCTCACCACTTGCAGGTGCATAGAGCCCTCTTGCTTCCAGCTCCTTCCTCCCAACAGCATTCCCAGCTCCTGTATGGCAGCTGCTGAAGCCAGTGAGACCTACTGAGACCAAATCCCCTTAAAATTGCACTGCCTCCACACTGCTTCCAGCTCAACCCCAGGTGAAACTGGTTTTCAAGAAACTAGGAGGCCACTAGAATATCCAGATCCAGTGACAATAGTGCAGAAATTCAGAAGAAACTTATAATCTATCCAGTGATGACCAGAAACAATTGCAGAGGCACAAGAAATATGAGAACCCAAGAAAATACCTTTCCCTCAAGGGAAAAGAGCAATTCCTCACCATCCACAGACAGTACGATGACAGACAAGAACTCGTGGAAATGTCAGATAAAAAATTCAGAATATTCATAGTGACAAAGCTAAATGAGATGCAAGAGAAAAGAGACAACAAGCTACAGGAGATGAGGAAGTCCTTATCGTAAGGGAAATGCAGATAAAAACAACAATGAGGTACCACCTAACCCCAGTCAAAATGTCTAAGATTAAAAAAACAAAAAATGATAAATGCTGGTGGGGGTGTGGTGAAAGGGGAACTCTTTTACACTACTGGTGGGAATGTAAATTGGTCCAACCACTGTGGAGAATAACTTGGAGATTCCTCAAAAATCTGCAAATAGATCTACCATATGACCCAGTAATCCCATTCCTTGGTATCTATCCAAAGGACGGAAGAATTCTTCATTGGAAAGGTGCTTGCTCATCGATGTTTATTACAGCACTATTCACGATTGCAAAGTCATGGAACCAACCCAAATGCCCTCGTATGGAGGAATGGATTGAAAAACTGTGGCACATATACTCTATGGAATACTACTCAGCCATAAAAACCAACAAAACCCTGGCTTTTGACAGAAAGTGGAAAAACATGGAAGATTTACTGCTGAGTGAGGCAAGCCAGGCTATGAAGGAGAGACATTGTATGTCCCCACTTAACATACACTGAATGTCTGCACTCTATGACTGAAACTGATTGACTAACGGCTCTACAAACACAAGAGATGGGTGTGACTGTCAGATGAGGTGTATGTGGAGGAGTGGGGCCTAACGAAGGACATTTGGAGAAGGGACACGGAGGTAGATCATTGACGGGATGCGGAAGTATGGCTATTGGTTGAAGATATTTTGATCAATGGGACTGGGGAGAAATGTTCACATATTGAAATGCTCACATTGTAAGCTAAACAATGCGATTGAATGTATATACAAAAAAAGAAATAAAATTTAAAAATTAAAAAAAAAGAAGAACTAGAAACCATTAAAAAGAATGAAATAGAACTATTAGAGATGAAGGCTGAAATATGGGACATCAAAACCCCTCTCAAAAGTATTGAAAGCAGGGAACCAGCAGTTAGCATAATGGTTATGTTGCTGGACTCCCACGTACGCAGTTCGCGTTTCGGACCCGGTGGCTTACAACTCACGCCGGGCGCGTGTGCGTGCGTGCCCAAGATCCCGAGAGGAGAATGGAGGAGAAGGGATTGCAGCGTGACCATCCCCCCTGGGGGGTGATTTCTCGCTTTCTGTCTCTATGTCTCTCTCTGTTTGTCTGGCGAGCGCACGCGCCCTATAGAGAAAAAAACCTCTCAAAAAAAAAAAAAAAAAAAAAAAAAAAAAGTATTGAAAGCAGATTAAAGCAGAAGATCAAATCTCAGATAATAGAAGACAAAACCTCTTACTTAGAAAAAAACACTAAATAGACTGGAAAAATAACCAAAACAAAAAATGAAGACAATAGAGGGAAATACTGGACACCAATAAACACTCAAACATCTGAATAACTGGTATCCCAGAAGGAAAAAAGAAAAAAGAAACTAATAAGGTCATTTATAATCTCCGCAAATTCCTGGAAGAAAACTCTCCAAATCCAGAGAAGCACTCAAACATCTAAACCCAAGAAATACAAAGGACCCTAAGCAGAATCAACCTAAGAAGAGCCTCTCCTTGGCACTTGATAGCCAGACTGGCCAAAACCACAGATAAAATACTAAAACTGGCAAGAAAAAACATCAGTTACTTACAAAGGTTATCCCATCAGGCTAACATCAGACCTCTTACCTGAAAAAATGTAAACAAGGAAAGAATGAGAAGACAAAACCTGAAAGAATTTACCAACACCTGATCAGTTCTTCAAGAAATTCTGAAGGGAGTGGTATATCAGGAAAATTAAAAAGACAGACAGAAATAAAAGAACAACAACAACAACAAAAGAAAAAGAAACTAAAAATAATGGCCAATTCAATGGTAGGGACAAGTCCAGAAATATCAGTAACACTGAAGGTTAATGGATTAAATGATCTAATTAAGACACAGATTGACTGAAAAAAAAAAAAATCAAACAAAAAAAAAAACCCTTTATCTGTTGTCTACAAAAAACTGACCTTATGGATAAAGACATACATAGACTAAAAGTGAAGGACTGGAAAAAGGTATTCCATGCATATGGAAACCCAAAAAGAGCTGAAGTTGCAATACTGCTTTCAGACAAAATAGACTTTAAGACAAAAACTGTAAGAAGAGACAAAGAAGGGCATTATTTAGTAGGAAAAGGGCTAATTAATTAAGAAGATATAACACTTACAAATATCTATGAACTCAACTCAGGAGCACCCAAATAAGTGAAGGAAAGACTGCTAGATCTAAAAGGAGAGATAGGTTGCAACACATTAATTGCTGGGGATCTCAACACCCCACTATCTCCTTTGGACAGGTCATCTAGTCAAAAAATAAACAAAGATATACAGCATCTAAATGATACCATAAATCATACCATAAATCAAATGGACTTGACAAACATCTATAGAAACTTCCACCCAAAACCCATGAAATATGCATTCTTCTCATCCCCACAAGGAACCTTGTCGAAGACTGACCACATAATCAAGCACAAAACAAGTCTTTACACATTTAAAAGCATAGAAACTGTAGTCAGCCTCTTCTCCAACCATGATGGTATTAAATTTCATATTTTCAGAAAAAAAAACTAAAAAATACACAAATCTGTGGAAACTAAACAACCTGTTTTTGAATGATCTCCCAACTAATGAAGAAAGTAAGACTGAAATCAAAAGATTCATGGAAACCAAGGTTAATGAATACACAGGTTTCCATAATCTATGGGACACCAAAAAAAAAAAAAAAAAAAAAAAAAAAAAACAATCATAAGAGAGAAGCTCAATCAGTGCTCATAAGAAAAAGATGTAAAGAAGACAAATAGATAACCTAACATCACTTCAGAGAATTTGAAAAACAACAACAACAAAATTTAGAAAATGCCAAGAGAAGAGAAATAATAAAGATTTGAGCTGAAGTAAATGAAATAGAAAATAAATGAACTATACAGAAAATAAATGAAAGCAAAAGCTGGCTCTTTGAAAAGATAAACAAGATTGACACACCATTAGAAAGGATCCAGATACATCAAATTTGGAATGAAACTGGTAATATTACAAAAGGAAAACCTGGATAAGACAGACAAATTCCTGTACACATATAGTCTACCAAGACTGAACCAGAATGACACAGAAAGCCTAAATATACCCATAACAAGCAATGAGATTGAATTAATAATAAATAACTTCTGAACAAAGAAAAGTCCTGGTTCAGATGGCTTACTTCCGAATTTTACAAAATTTTTAAGGGAGAGATAACCCCCCCCATTCTACTCAAAGTATTTTAAAGATCTAAAAGGATGGAATACTCCCAATTCATTTTATGAAGCCTCTATCAGCCTTATCCCCAAAACAGAGAAGTACATGAAAAAGAAGGAAAACTACAGACCAATATCTCTGATAAATATAGATGTAAAAATACTCAAAAAAATACTAGCAAATTGTATACAACAACATATAAAAAAGATTATACAACACAACCAGGTAGGTTTTATTCCAGGGATGCAAAGGTGGTTCAACATATGCAAAACCATAAACATAATACACCATATATACAGAGAGAAAGATTAAAAACTATATAATTATATTAATTGGTGCAGAAAAAGCATTTGTTAAAACACACACACTTCATTATTAAGACTCTCAGCAAAATTGGCACAGGAAGGTCATTTTTCCACACAATAAAAGCTATTTATGAAAAGCTCATAGCTAATATCATACTGAATGAGAAAAACCAAAAGCTTTCCCACTAAAAACTGGTATAAGACATGCTGCTCACTTTCTCCACTCCTTTTCAATATAGTTCTGTAAGTCCTATCCAATGCAATCAGAAAAGAGAATAAAATAAAAGGCATTTGAATAGGAAAAGAAAAGGTAAAATTATCTCTATTTGCAGATGATGTGATTGTATATATAGAAGATCTAAGGTTATTTATTTAAAAAATTCAGGAAGTAATAAATGAGTACAGTAAGGTAGCAGGATACAAAATCAACATACAAAAATCTATAGCATTTCTATACTCAAACAACAATCAGACTGAGGGAGAACTGAAGACATTAATCCCATTTACCATAGACACAAAATGTATAAAATAACTAGGAATAAATTTAACCCAAGAAGTCAAAGACCTCTACCATGAAAACTATGAAAAGATAAAAAAAAAAAAAGGAAAAAAGTTGAAAATGACACAAAAACATGGAAGGACATCTCATGTTCCTGGATTTGAATAATTAATATAATCAAAATGGCGATTCTACCCAAATTAATCTACATATTTAACACAATGCCAATCAAATTACCAGAGACATTATTCAGAGATTTAAAAAAGATAGTCATAGAATCTGTCTGGAATCCTAAAATATCCCATGTTTCTAGAGCAATCCTGCCCAAGAAGAATAGAGTAGGAGATATCTCACTCCCTGACCCCAAAATATATTACAAAGCTGTGATAATTAAAACAGCATTGTATTGGCACAAAAACACACAAGGATCAATGGAACAGAATAGAGAACACAAATATACAGCCAAATGATTTTTGGCAAAGGATACCAGTGGGAAAAATAAAACATCTTTAGTGAATGGTGCTGGAAAAACTGAGTATCCACCTGCCGAAAGATGAAACTGGACTCTATCTCTCACCATTAACAAAAATCAACTAAAAGTGGATCAAAGACCAAAACCTAAAAGCTCAAAATATAAAAATGCTGGTGGAAGACACGGCGAAATTCTGTGAGACATTGGGGTAGGCAAAGACTTATTAAATAAGACCCCCAAAGCACAGCCAATAATCTCAAAAATGCACAAGTGGGATTACATCAGATTAAGAAATCTGCACAACAAAAGACATAACAATTAGTGTGAATGGACAATCCTTGGAATAGGAAGATACTTTTGTAAACTATTCCTCAGATAAGCGACTGATAGCCAGAATATAAAGGGAACTCAAATGACTTACCCAGAAAAAAATGATCAACCAAATTAAAAGATGGGAAAAGGACCTGAACAAATTAACTCTCTAAGGAAGACATACAAATATCCAAAAGGCATATGAAAAAATGCCCAGCATCCCTCATCATAACGGGGATGCAGATAAAAACCACAATGAGATAACACCTAACCCCAGACAAAATGGCTATGGTTCAAAAAACAAAAATTAGTAAGTGCTAGTGGGGCTGTGGTGGAAAGGGAACTCTCCTACACAGTTAGTGGGAATCTCAGTTGGTCCAGCCACTATGGATAACAATATGGAGGCTCTTCAAAGTTCTAAAAATAGAGCTACCATATGATCCAGCAATCCCACTTCTGGGTATCTACCCAAAGGACAGGAGAATGCTCAGTCGAAAAAGCGCTTGCACATCAATGTTTATTGCAGCATTATTCAAGATTGTTGAAACTTGGAACCAACCCAAATGTCCACAAACAGATGAATGCATTGAAAAAGTGTGGTACACATACTCTATGAAATACTACTTAGTCATTTAAAAAAAAAAAAAAGATCTTAGCCTTTGGTATAAAGAAGATGAATATGGAAGATACACTGGCTAGCGATGCAAGCCAATCTCTGAAAGACAGACATTGTGCGTCTCCACTTAACATATACTGACTGTCTTCACTCTGTGGTATAAACTGCAAGATTGGAGGATATAGAAGAATGGAAAATGGTTAGGGATACTGAAGACCATGTGGGAAGAGAGTGAGAGATGCAGGAGAGTGTAAGGAAAGAAATTAAGGAGAAAAATAGACAAGAAATTTATGGAACACAGAAATAGATTATTATCTGTTGATGATAATGTGTATAGTATCCTGAACTGGATAGGCATGAAGTGTATTCATGTTGGGTAAATTCACTTTATAAATTAAGTGATGTATGCGGATTGAATCTATAAAATAAAAATTTTTTAAAGGAGGAATAGAAAATTAATATTGGATAAACAACCAAATGACATAAAAATTAATATCTTCTCTGGGTTGAGGACCAGCAGTTAGCATAATGACTATGTTGCTGAACTCCCATGTAGTCGACTGTGGTTTGAGTCCCCGACCCAGTGGCTTAAAACTTATGCCGGGCGCTTGTGCGTGAGTGCCCAAGATCCAGAAAGGAGAATGGAGGAGAAAGGATTGTGGCTTGGCCATCCCCCCTGAGGGGTAAATTCTTCTTTCTGTCTCTCTGTCTCTCTCTGTCCTTCTGGTGAGCATATGCGCCCTATAGCAAAAACCTCTCAAAAAGAAAAATATTCTCTGGGTCATGATGATTATAGAAAATGTCTCATTTTAAAAAGATTTATTTATATACAGTAGAGTTTGATGAGAAATATTGAGAACTCACTGTGTTTTAAAAAGTGATATCACGGGCCAGCATGTGGTGTGGTAGTTGGGGCACCGGATTTCCACATGGCCAGCTATGGTTTGTATCTGGACCTGACAGTTTGCTTTCTCACTCTCTCACTCTTTCTCTGTCCCTCTCTGGTGAGCATGCATGCCCTATAGCAAATTAAATAATATAATAATAATTTTAAAAATAAATTAAATAATTATTTTTAAATAATGATGTCAATACTTTATCTGTTAAATAACTTTAAACAAAAACTTTATGCAGTGAGAATCAATACACTAAGCATATGTGAGTGCTATGATTTGAATATGTCGCTGTAATCTATGTGTTGGAAATTTAATCCCAAATGGGACAGTGTTAGAAAGGGATGCCTAGGGGCCTGCAAATGATGTGGTGGTTAAGACATGGGACTCCCACACGGATTATCACAGTTCAAGTCCTGGACCTGGCAACCTGAAAATCATGCTGGGTGTGTATATGTGTACCCAAAATCTGAGGAGGAAAGTGGAAGAGAAAGGATTGCAGCATTGCTATCCTCCTGGAGGTGTGTGTGTGTGTGTGTGTGTGTGTGATTTCCCTCTTTTCCTCTCTCCATCAGGGACACATACCTTGTGGCAAAAAAAAAAAAAAAAAAAAAAAAAAAAAAAAAAAAAAAAAAAAAAAAAAAAAAGAGAAAAGGAAGCCTAGTAAGAAGTGATTTTTAATCTTAGTCATTCTGACTGAGGTTAGATTGTATATCATAGCAGTTTTGATCTGCATCTCCCTTATAATGAGGAATGTTCAGCATTTTTTATATGCCTTTCAGCTATTCACATGTTTTCTTTAGAGAGTGTTTTTTTCAACTCACTCTCCCATTTTTTAATAGAGTTGATCTTTTTTTTTTTGGGGGGGGGGGGGACAGCTGCTTGAGTTCCCTCTGTATTCTGGTTATCAGTCCCTTATCTAACACATGGTTTACAAAAATATTTTTTCCCATTCTGAGGGTGAAGAAGGAGAGTCTGAGGAAGGACATTAAGAAGAAAAATAGAGTGGCAAGGCATTATGGGACAAAAAAATAGGTTATCTGTTGAAGATAATGTGTGTATAGTACTCTTAACTGGATTGGTGAGAAATGTATATATGTTGGAATATTCACTTTGCAAGCTAAGTGGCATAGTTGGTTAAATGTATAAAAGAAGTTGAAATAAAAATAAACATAAAAAAAGAAGTGATTGAGTCTTGATGACAGAACTGTCATGAATGGATTAAGGTAGGTTCTGCTCCATAAATGGAGTGATGCTGCTATCCCAGGAGTGGGTTTGTTACGGCAGGCATGGCATTGTTACAAAAGTGAGCTCTGTTATGCTTGCTCTGCCGTGCCTTGTGGTCACTTAGCTGGTGGATGCAGATGCAACAAAAAGCCGCTCACCAAGTGTCCACACCATGCTCTTAGACATCCCAACTTCCAAAACAGTGAACAAAATAAACTCCTTTTCTTTATAAATTACTCAGTCTATGGTATTCTGTTGTAGTAGCAGAAAATGAACTATAACAATGAGGAAACTAAAGCTTAAATAATTTGCTTATGATCATTCAGTTACTAAGTAGGGAATTTGAGAATTAAAAATAGCTATATAATCCTTAATATCCTGATGTCTTAGATTGTTTTATGTTTCTGTAACAGAACACCACAACCTGGCTTATTTATGAATGATAGAACTTTATTTGACTTAACGCTTCTGGAGACTGGGAAGTCTAAGAGTACGGGGCTGGGACCTGCTTGGCAGCTGCTGAGGATCTTCTAGTTGTGTTATCCCATTGCAGAAGGGCAAATGAGCACACAAAGGCAAAGGGAAAAAATTGGGCCACATTTTATCCTCTTTATCAGGATCCCTCTCCAGTGATAACTAATTGGATTTCACGATGATTGCATTAATCTGTTCATGAAAGCCCTCATGATCTAATCACCTCTTTCTTAAAGGTCCCACCTCTTAATACTGTTATGTATTTAGGATTAAGTTTCTAGCACACAAACTTTGGAAGAAATATTCAAATCATTGCACCTCATCTATACAATCGAGAAAATAATAGCATGCATCTCATGGTGATGTAGGAAGATTCATGCATATGTTATTATATATATACACACACACACATACACACACACATACACATACATAGAAATACATATAAACTATTTAAAGCATATATATACATATATGTGTATATATATACACATACATATACATATATATACATATAAACTATTTTAAAGCATCCTTGTAGTATGTAAATCTCCTTACAAATAGATTTAATAGAACTTTAAGATAGTTCAGATGAGCACTGAAGCAGAATCACTATAGACTTTTATTTCCCTGTGGATAATTTAAAAATAAAATTATTGCTAAAGTATTGAAGGGCATAAAGATCAATTTTGCCATTCCTAATACAAATATAAAAAACTGTCTTGTTAATTCTTCACAAGAGTCAACAAAATCAACAAGCCAGTTTTTCCCATTTTCATTATTTAGAAATGAAAAAAATTACTACTTTCCATTTAAAAATAATTATCCAACTTAAAAGCCCTAAAAACTGACAGAAGACGGACCACAACCCAATCTGCTGATACTAAATTTTAATACTGGTGCTTTAAATATAATTTGCAATGAAAACTATAATGACAAGATCTTACCTGCATCTTCTTGTTGATCCAGGAATTAAATAAGAAAATGAGCACTCATTCAAGCATGCATGAATAAAAATACAATTCTCTCTTTTGGCAAATAGTTTCTTAATACTCTAATTGTTTATTTGAATACATAGTGTCTTTGTACAAAGAATACTTATTTGACTTTTAGCTCAATAGAAGGTTACTAAAACGCAAACTCTTAGTTCAAATATTGTTTATCCAATTGATTTGCTGAACAGCCTTGGGGAAATGGTCTAACACATTTGCATCTGCTTCCCCACTTGTAAAGAAGTAAAATGTTTATTTTCTCATCTCACATAGGTTTTATATGGACTAATTAGTCAAGTTTAATTAGCAAGTAATGACACGTTTCTATTAGTTACTTCTATAGAACAGAGAATTGACTAGTTATGCTTCTAAAAATCTGCTAAAAATTAGTATTGACTGAAAAACAATACAGTTTTGTTGTATGTTAGTTTAGTACATTCAAATGTCATATTACCAATAAAAAATAAATACTCAGTTGGATATGCTTTTAAGAAATAATTACTTTGTGTGTTTCTAGTGAGTTCCAGGAAGATCAGAACCAAAAAGATTATTACTAGAACTTATTTCCTATAAACACTTGCAAAAAATCATGGAATACAGACTCTTGGCACTAAAATGTACCTTACAGTGCCTGGAATCTTACTATCCTCTTAGGCTTAATTTGTTTGACAAATCCATATTCTCTAAATATTTTTACATTTAAACATATATGATATAAAATTTTATTATACATGTCATTATGTATACACACATACCCATGTATTGGTGTATATATAATCATGTATTTATTAAAGTGTACAAAATATAAATGTTATAAATTATAATTTGGTCAATTGTCAGAAGGTGAATTAACTAGTAACTTCAACCTGAGTCAAAAAATAAAACATTCTTGAACACCTAAATCCTTTCCAAACTCTTTTCCAATCTACATCACCTACACCTTTCCCAAAGCAAAACTGCCATATAAAATACAAAATGCAATATCTATTACATACTTAGATGCAAACATTTTTATTTATAATTCAAATTTAACTGGTGCTTTGTACTTTTTTCCTTCTAAATTCAACAATTCTCTTCAAACTGATTTCTTTTTATAGTGCCCTTTTTATGGGGTGGCATGGTGGTTAAGGTGCTAGACTCCCACGTGGCCAACCACGGTTTGAGTTCCAGACTTGGCAGCTTGCTGTCTCACTTTCTCTCTCTTTCTCTCTCTGATGAGTGCACATGTCTTAAAACAAATTTTTTAAAAATTAGATAGTTTTAAGAAAAACCTTTTTAATTTTAACAGTATAAATTAGTGGCCTTACAAAAATTATGTAAAATGTAATCAATGTATTGTCAGTAATTTTGTTTCTTATTTCTTTTATTCTTTATTATGTTTTTGAGTTTTATCTATTATTCATTTACATTGTCATAGAATGCTATTTGTCTGACTATACTACAATAAATTTTTCATTATATTGTTGATGGGCATTGGAGTAGAATGGATTTAGGGTAATCGTAATTAATGCGAAAATTCATGTTCTTGTACTTTTATGTCTTGGTACTCATATATGTACAGTTTCTCTATTTCTCTCTATACACACACACACACACACACACACACACACACATTTTTGAAGTATATATTATAAAAATCTATTCACTTAATAGGCTTATCTTTTATTAATTGTTCAGTTTGTGGTCAACGTAATTTTTAATAAGAATGCAATTTAATATATGAACTTTTTTATTGTTAGTTCTTTTTGTTATGTGTGTAAGCAGGCTTTTTTCTAATTTACTGTTAATCATAGCTTCAGAGTGAAACTTGATTAACTTGAATACAAGCTTATACATCTTTGCTTTGTATTTTTTTCATAATGCTATTTTTTAATTTACATTTAATCATTGTCCATCTTTACATTGTACAATGTGGTTTTATCCCAGCATGAACACAATGCACGTCAAAGACACTACCATATACATTGTCATCAAGAGATAAGTTTTCATTTTTGTTTCTATTGAATGTTTTGTTGATACTTAATGCTAATATTAAAACTTAATTTCTGAGACCAGCAGATGGTATAGGGGTTATGTCACTGGACTTCCACATGGGTTGACCACAGTTTAAATCCTGGACCTAGTGACTTCAAAATCATCTCACTGTGTCTTTGTCTCTCTCTCTAGTGAACGCACATGCCCTAAGGAAAAACCTCTAAAAATAGAAAGGCAATTTCTGGGAGAGCAGATGATGTAATGGTTACATTGCTAGGCTCCCACACAGCTGACCGAGGTTTGAGTGCTGGCTTAAAGCTCATGCCGGGTGCATGTGCAAGCACGCCCAAAATCCCAAAAAGAGAATGGAGAAGGGATTGTGGCATGGTCATCTCCCCTCAGGGTTGATTTCTCACTTTCTCTCTCACCGTCTGTCACTTTCTCTGGTGAGTGTATGTGCCCTAAGGTTAAAAACCTCTTTAAAAAAGGAGAATAAAAAGCTTAAAATCTTTATTTCTGGCCAGACCAGGTATAGACAGCAGCAGTCGTCTTGGTCTCCCAGGGAAAGGAAGAAGTTGCAGGGTTGTGCAGGGTGTGGAAAGGCGCAGGGAGAAAAGGAGGAAGCCACTGCTGGGCAGGGTGGATACTGACTGCCAGCCTGCCTGAGTTGTGGAAGTGGGAGCCACAAGTGGTGGTGGCAGCCCAGAGCCTGCTGCTTTCTTGCTACTGCTTGGGCTTCCCAGCTCCTCACAGGCTAAGAGGACAACCTGGTCGTGAATGGTCAGGTAGCTCCAACCTCTTGCCACGAACCCTCTGGTTTCAACCAGCCCAGAGCAGATGGCAAACATTGCAGCAGCAGGCAAAAAAGATGTCTGAATGGCTGCCAGCCTGCGTGGTAGACTGCTGCAGGAGATAGGAAGTCAGGATATACCGGCAATACAGAACCGCAGTTTACCATCCCTTCCTGTACTGCTATTAAGAAATCAGTTAAAGTGGGTGCTAAAAGGGGACCAGCAGTTAGTGTAATGGCTACATCACTGGAGTCAACCATGGTTCGAGTCCCGGACCCAGTGGCTTAAACTCACGCCAGGAACTTGTGCATATGTGACCAAGATCTCTGGAGCAGAAGGGGTGGTAGTGTGGCCATCACCCCTAGGGGTGATTTCTCGCTTTCTGTCCCTCTGTCTCTCTCTGTCTTTCTTTTTTTTTTTTTTTTTTTTTTTTTTTTTTTTTTTTTTTTTGAAGAGGTTTTTGTCATAGGGCGCATGCCTTGCCAGACAGACAGAGAGACAGAAAGCGAGAAACCACCCCCAAGGGGGGATGGCCACACCGCAATCCCTTCACCTCCATTCTCCTCTTGGGATCTTGGGCATGCACGCGCCCAGCATGAATTTTAAGCCACCGGGTCCGGGACATGAACCACGGTCGACTACATGGGAGTCCAGCAACATAGCCATTACGCTAACTGCTAGTCCCATCTCTCTGTCTTTCTGGCAAGCCCATGCACCCTATAGCAAAAAACTCTCAAAAAAAAAAAAAAGTGAGTGCTCAAGCTCAAAGGAGGGTGATGAAAGATGTTGATGACCTAGACTTTTTCATTGGTGATGAGGCAATAGAGAAACCTACATATGCAATAAAGTGGCCAATTTGCCATGGTATGGTTGAAAATTGAGACTTGATGGAAAGGTTTATGGAGCAGGTTATCTTTAAATATTTAAAGGCAGAACCTGAGCACCGTTATTTTCTTTTGACTGAGCCTCCACTGAATACTTTAGAAAACAGGGAATATATTGTTTAAATAATGTTTGAATCCTTCAACGCTCCAGGCTTGCACGATGTTGTGAAGCCTGTTCTTGCCTTAGAGGCATTCTGGACCTCAAGACAAGTAAGAGAACAGATGTTAACTGGTATGGCAATAGTGAAGATGGTGTCACTCATGTCATCCCTGTGACTGAAAGATATGTGATTGTCAGCTGCATTAAACACATTCATATGGCAGGATGAGATATAACATTTTATTTAGCAACTGCTAAGAGACAGAGAAATAGGAACCATCTTTGGAAACTGCTACAGCAATAAAGGACTGCTATAATTATGTCTGCCTAGATTTAGTTAAAGAATCTAAGTATGACACAGGTGGATCAAAATAGATTAAACAGTGTACTGGAATCAATGCTATCTCAAAGAAAGAATTTTCCACTGACATTGGTTATGAGAGATTTGGGGGACCTGAAATCTTTTTTCATCCTGAGTTTTCTAATCCAGACTTTACACAACCTACGTCAGAAGTTGTCAAGTAATTCAGAACTGTCCTATAGATGTCAGATATCCTTTCTACATGAGTATTATCCTCCCTGGAGGTTTGACCATATCCAGGGACTTTGAATGTCATTTCTAAAGATTTTTGGAAAAAAAAAAAAAAAAAAAAAAAAAAAAAAAAAAAAAAAAAAAAAAAACTGTAGAAGCCAGGTTGAAATTAAGTGAAGAATTGAGTGGTAGTAGATTGAAGCCAAAACCTATTGATATATAAGTCATTACACGCCGCATACAGCAAAGATAGTATGGTTTGGAGAATTGATGCTTGTTTCCATGCTGTTTTGGGAGGACTCCAAATTTAAGGGTACCTGTCCGTGATATTTATCAATTCTGAAGAATGTACTCAGAGGTCTAGCTGAGAAAGACAAGAGTTTACTTACTAGGGAAGCTCCACTGATGGCTGGGTGGAGAATGGTCCGTACTGTCAGCAAATACAAGCTTGGGTTTTCTACACCAAGGACAAAGCATTTATAAAGTAAAGACATACATGGTTTAGGGGTTTGAATACCATATCAGCTTATCAATTAATAGCATCAGCAGGGTATGTCTGGGTTAGATTCTGGGGTTTAGTGCCTCTACTCTTGCGATATTTACCATGGGAGAGGTATGATGCATACCTCCAGAACAGCCCTAGCCATAGGCCAGTTCCATGAAATTAGAAAATGAGGGGCTTATGTGGTCCAGTGGGCCAGCAGCCAGATCTCAGAGGATGAAGGCAAAGAGGGAGGGGAAAGAGAGCTCGATGTGTAGAGTTTACTCTCACACACCTAAGTTCTACCAAGTATGGCACACCAAAAAAGATTTATGAAAAATTTGGACCCAGCATTTGTCATCACAATTCAGTGTTTGAAGTCATGTCATAAAATTGACTTCCTAATAATTGGGGTTTGGGAGTTGGGAAAGAGATTATCTTTCTCATTGCCTGAATGGCTCGTTTTGAAATTTTATTTTATTTTATTTTACATTCAATCACATAAATCACTTAACTTGTAAAGTGCATGTTCCAACATGAATATATTTCTTATCAGTCCAGTTGGAGATGCTATACACGTTATCATCAATAGATAACAACCCATTTCTGTGTCCCATAAATGTCTTGCCTCGCTATTTTTTTCCTTCATGTCTTTCCTCATACTCTCCTCCTTTTCCCACCCTCTTCCCACACTGTATCCGGTATCTATAACCATTTTCTAAGTTCCTATGTTCTCTAGTCTTTCAGTTTCAGCCATAGAGTGTAGACAGTCGGTATATATTAAGTGGAGACATACAGTGTCTCTCCTTCATAGCCTGGCTTGACTTACTCAGCAGTAAATCTTCCATATTCATCTACTTTCTATCAAAAGCCAGGGTCTTGTTGTTTTTGAGGTTTTAAACCATGATACATTAATATTTATCAATATCTGCACATTGATACACTTATTAAAACAAAGAACTTCATTTAAGTTTGGCATTGTCAGGTTTGCTCTTGTACTCACATGTGGCTTATTCCTTTATGTCCTACTTCTCTGCTACAGATGAATAGAGCTGTAAGAATCTTTCCTCCTTAAAAGACTCTCAATTTTCTCAAATTTAGCTAATCAGAGGCCCATGGTTTCTTCAACATTCTTATGTGTTAAAAAAATTATTTGATGCCCTAGCTTCCCTAAATTGCTATCATTTTTAAAATGGAAGCACCAGTCTTTGGTGATTTTCTACATTCTTATCATAAACTGAAGATTACTAGTCTCTTTTGAATCTATAGTGAATCTTGCAAAAGTTTACTATTATCAAGAGAGAAAAGCAGCTAATAGCAAAATAGTGTTAATATAATCAGCAGATTGTGTAATGGTTATGTCACTGGACTCCTATATACTCAACAGTCCCGGACCTGGCAGTTTAAAACTCATGCTGGGAACATGAGCGTGCCTGCCCAAAATCCTAAGCGGAAAATGGAGGAGAAGGGATTGCAATATGGCCATCCCCCAAGGGTGGGGGTTTCTCACTTTCTGTCTCTCTGGAGAGTCCATGCGCCCTATAGCAAAAATCTGTCAAAAAAGTAAAGGAAAGAAAGAAAGAGAGAAAGAGAGAGAGAGAGAGAGAGAGAGAGAGAGAGAGAAAAGAAAGAAAGAAAAAAAGAAAGAAAAAAAGAAAGAAAGAAAGAAAGAAAGAAAGAAAGAAAGAAAGAAAGAAAGAAAGAAAGAAGATACTGTACCATGTATTGTAACCCATTTCCTTTAGTTAGAAGTTTTCACTTTTGGGACTAGCAGTTGGTGTAATGGCTATGTCACTGGACTCCCATGTAGTCGACTGCGGTTTGAGTCCTGGACTCGCGCATATGCATGCGTGCCCAACATTCCAAGAGGAGATTGGAGGAGAAGGTATGGTGGCGTGGCCATCCCCCTCTGCGGTGTGATTTCTCACTTTCTGTCTCTCTTTCTCTCTCTGTCTTTCTGGTGAGTGCACGCACCCTATAGCAAAAACCTCTCAAAAAAAAAAAAAAAAAAAAAGTTTTCACTTTCAACAAAACAAAACAAAGAGAAACAACAATTAAAATAATACCACATTAAAAGCACATTTCATTATAATTGTATGCCTATATTTTATAGAGAAATAATTTATAATCATTATCGTTGTTGGTGAGTTTCTGTTTTCCAGTTCTAAATGTGCTTATGTTGTGCATAGAAGGCTCGTTACTTAGAGTAACTGTGTGTGGACACTACAATTACATTTGCCAATCAAGCCACAAATGCTATAATTTGATTAATTTATTCAAAACTCACTTGTAGAAATCAAAGGGATCTAAAGAGAACTCTTTGCAGCTGTGGGCATATTAACAGCTAAGTTCCACCCACTCTTCTCAACCAACGAGAATTGTTATAAAACAACAAAATCACTCATTGCTGTTTGTTTGTACAAGCAAAGTGTCTAATAATATTAATAAGAGAGATTTGAAAAATATACAAAATAGCACCAGTGGAATCATGATTAAATTTAAAAATTCAAATAAAAACTTGAGATGACTATTTAGGCAATCCAGTAGGAATGAAGGTAGAAACTCCAACTACGTTTTTTTCTCAACTTAAATATCTAGTCTTTAAAAGTAATCTTTTATTTTTTTTTATTCTAAAAATACTTCAAATGGAACTCTTTTTGTTGAGAAGTTTTATATAGTGCAATTAAGTGGCTGATAAATTAAGGAGCTACAATCATGGGTGTACTAAAAGATGAGTAATGTTCAGTGGCTTCTTGATGGAACTATATAAGACTTTCTAAGAGTGGTAAAGTGAATAAAGCAAGCTGGCATGAATAGAATATTTGAAATACATACTCATTTGCTTACAATCTTGCATATTCTGTGATGCTTTCTCTCTCTTGGTAATTGTTCCATATGAAAACCTAATGTCTGAAGTGCAGGAAGCATTTCACAAATATTCACTAAAAAAATAATAAATGATTAAATGAATCGTCTGCTACACTCCAATGACAGGATAATTTGTTTACTTTTTAGGTTAAATTACACTGATAGTTTTGCTCCATTATGGAGATAGATGCTCTGTTTCTGAGGGAAATGGGAAATAGGTGTAGGTAAATCTAGAACTATTAAGTTTTTGTATCAATAAACTAAAGTCTTCTTTAATTTCAAAGGTAACTCTAACACTCATTTTATTTAATAATGTCTTTTATTATTTATTACAATTATTAGTTTTTCCTTAAATGAAAAGTTAAACATTCATTATTATTATTAACTTTTAAAACATGTTGACTAATTAGCTAAAATAATTGATTCCTGACAATGTACAAAAAGAAACAATAAAAATTTCCAAAGAACCTCAATAAATTTAAAAGTAGATTTATATAGATTTAAATATTTATTAGCTTCTCTATTTTACAAAGAATTCTGTATATAGAATATAGTTATTATGTTACTAAGGTTTTGCAATCTGTACCTTTACTAATTTTTGAGGGAAAGAAAGACAAATGGTGATTTCTATGGTGACCCATAAAATCATCATGAACTACAGTTTTGATATTATGTGAGGGAAAAAAAACACCAACAGCAATCAACTTACCTATATAACTAATAATAGCATAATACTAAATAATAGGGCTAAGTTCTTTGTATATTTTATTTAACCAGAAGATAAAACAGTAATTGACTGGCAATCTATAAAATGATTTGAATTTGACTTTAAAGTCACTGCTGATGTCTGTCCTTGTAGAACCATTTGGCTTTCTTGTGCCATCAAAAGGCTTATTATAAAAGTCTGCATTAATTACTAAATTTATTTATTCAACAGCTTTGCTAAGAGCTTTCTACATCCCAGGAAGTCATTATAGTTTTTAAGTGAACAGAATAGATATTTTCAGGTAATGATAAATATTACCAAGAATGTAAAACAAATAGACTTTGTTTTTGATGAGGTTGGTCAAAAAGGAATAAATTGACAAGGCACCAATTTATCTGACCTGGATGAATAGAAGAAACCATCCACTTAAAGCGTAAATGAAGGAATCAATAGGTGAGTTAAATGAAGGAGATTTAAGGAAGAGAGAAAAGGTCAATGTTTGTTTCAATGCAGTGAGTGAAATGTAGGTCACCATGAGATAAAATCAGAGACCAAATAGGGAAAACATAAGATGAAGATGAAGATCTGCAGTTAGAATTGCAAGAGGAGAATATTAACTCCTAAGTAAGAAGAGCCCAAAGTTTGGCTTAAAATTTAAATAGACAACTCTGGTTAAACTGAAAATTAAAAATGAAAGCTGGGAGAGTCCTTAGGAGAGTATTGCAGGCATTTAGGTAGAGATCCTAGTGACACAGACGAATTGTAGCAGTCTACAGTAGTTTGTCTCGACATGTTACAGAACCGGACTTTGTAGGATTTGTTCACAGATTGGGTTAAAGTGAAGAAAGTGCTCCTCTACTTAAAAAATGACCTACATTTGTTTTGTTTCTCCAAGTGAAGAACATAGAGCATGGAAGTGATAAAATTAATAAAAATATATTTTCTTTTAATAAGTCTCTTCGACATTTAAGGAGCAACATGACTATTGGGAGTTTATTTGATAGTTGGGACAAAATCATGTATTTGTTTGTGCTATCACTTTACATAAAAATGTCAGTGGTGAAGTATGAAACAGCTAATTTGAAAAGAGGATCAGGTACATAATTATGTTTCCTCTGTATTAAAATCACTATCACTTCTCAAATTATTTACATAATTGCTAATTTTAATGAGTATCCTTTATTCATTATATTAAACTCGATCAAATTTACATGAAAATTTAAGCTCCAGAGCCAGCAAGTGGCATGGTTGAGATGCTGGACTCTCACATGGCTGACCTGGCCAGACCTGGCCACTTGCTTTCTCACTTTCTCTCTCTCTCTCTCTGATGAGGGCATATGTGCCCTATAGCAAATTAAAAAATAATACTAATAAATAAACTTAAATAAATAATCTTCAAAATAATTAAACCCTGTGCTAAAAATAACACTAATAATGGAATCAGCAGATGGTATAATGGTTAAGTCACTGGGCTCTCCTGCAGTAGACTGTGGTTAGAGTCCCTGACACGGTGTCTTAAACTCACACTGGGCACGTGTGCATGCATACCCAAGATCCCAGGAGAAGAATGGAGGAGAAGGGATTGCAGTGTGGCTATCTCCTCCGGGGAGGTGATTTCTCACTTTTTATCCCTATGTCTCTCTTTGTCTCGCTGGGAAGTACACGCACCCTATAGCAAAAATCTCTCTCTAAAAAATAAATACCTCTAATAGTAATATTATGGTATATAGATACATTTTACAGGAAGTATTTATCTTTTTGATCATTATGCATTATTTGATGAATTGTATGTGTATGTGCAAACAACTGTAACTGTTTATTTCCTAATTCATTAAGAGTACGTGTGTGGATTTGTGTGTGTATGCATGTATGCATGCACAAAGTGAAACTAAAAGGACTTGTCATGTCACTTATTGGCTAAATATAAATATATCAATAAAAGTTGCAGACTATGGAATAGTTGCATTCTAGCAGCTCCCTGGGATGTTTGGAAATGTTCAGTTACAAATGGCTTCTATTCATGAATTGTGCCAATTCTACCTTGTATTTAGGGAAAAAAAAATTGTAAAGTTTGTTGAGAATTATCTACTATAGAAACTAAGAGGAAAAAAAAAAGCTATTTTTAAAATAAGATTTTTTTTCCACAAGTGAAAGAGCTTTTTCCACAAAAGATGCACATATGTGGAGCAAACAGAGTAGCTTCGGACTAACTAGGGGAAGAGAGAGAAGATCAGTAGAAATCAGCTACAATAAGACAACAACAAATGTAGATTTATAAAAGTAATGGAAGTGAGGGCAGTATTGAGAGGCTTGCAAAAGACAGAAACAGGATCTTACATAGTAGAACGGATGTCTATAGAATATGAGTGGGCAACGTGTCAATAAGACATTGCCAAATGTTAATGTTATGTAAATGTATCTGCAACAACCAAGACTAGCATTAGAAACTCAACTGTTTGGCAATGAAAATTAGAAGTGAGAAATAGGAGCATGTAGGAATAAGTTTCAGGAACAGCCTGTGGCGTGGTGGTTAAGGTGCCTGAATTCCTCAGGGCTGACTGACTGAGTCCTACACCTCGTGACTTAAAAAACACATGAGGTGTGAACCAAGTAGGTACTGTGGTGAAAGTGCTGGATTGCCACATGGTTAAGCACAGTTTGAGTCTTGGGCACAGAGGCTTGAAAATCATGCCAGGCATGTGTGCATGCATGCCCAAAAATCCTGAGAGAAGAATGGCAGAAAAGGGATTGTGGCACGGCCATCCTCCTGGAGGGTGATTTCTCACTTTCTCTCTCTTTTATCTGTCTCCAGTGAGTGTACACACCCTATGGCAAAACAAAACAAAACAAAACAAAACATACATTGTGTACATGTGTTCAAAGTCCCAAGAGGAGAATAGAGAAGGCATTGCAGCATAGTCAACCCCCTCTGGGAGTACTTTCATTTGTTCTTCCTTTCTCTCTTTCTCTTTCTCTATTTCCTGGCAAATACATGTGCTTTATAAAAACAAACAAATAAAACAACAAAAAGAGAATGAGTCTCAAAATAATTATCTGACAGTGTGTTGCAGAAAAGATCTGCAGAAGAGTCAACTTGTTTGGGACATGCTATTCATGGCTAAGGAAAGAGACAAAGACACGTTAAAGCCACTGGGTCAAAAATTATGTGGGAGTCTGGTGAGGTAAACTTTACACTATCTGCTGGTCCTGAGAGTTGATATTTTGACAGTTCAGCATCTAAGACTTTCCTTTCTCTTAAAAAAAATAACTTTTTCTTTTATTTTTAATCTGGCAATGCTCATTCATTCACTTTACTCATTCTAGAATGATATCCGTAATAATAATAATGATAAAACAATAACTGGTTCATTAAAAAGATATTTTAACATAATATGGAAATTTTTAACTTGTTATAATATTAATTACACAATATTAGCATGAAACCAATATGTGACTTTATTAAGGAGAACTTAAACAAAACTTTGATCCAGAATCATACTGAAAAGAGTATTTATTGATGACAGAGAAGAAAATAGAAGAGAGGAGGAGAAAGAGAAGGAGAAAAATTTATAGTAATTGAAATGAGTCCTATGAAAACTAATGGGGGATATGTTTTGTGAATTTTCAACATGGAAAACATGTTTATCCTCTTCAAATAAACACTTTCAAGTAAGATAAATGTGTAGTAGTCAGCCTACAGAAATTGTTTTGGTCTATTGTGCCAGTGATGGTGAAATCCTCGTTAAAGAATATTGAAAAAAATCTCCATACTCCTGCTTTGGTTTCTCTAAACAAACTGCAACCTTAATTATTATAGAAGTCTGCTTTTTGGTTGGTTGCTAGGTTACAGCCAATCACAGCAGCTAGGCTTCAGTCAGTCACAGGCATCCCACATTTTAAACTGTGTTAATGCAGACAAACTTCAGAAGATAACCAGTCCGTTTGTTTTCCTACCTCATTCCTTTTTTTATTTTTATTTATTTATTTATTTTTATGTCACTTTCTCTTTCCTGCCCAAGTCACTTTCCCTTTCTGGAACTGAAATACTGTGTGACAACGAGGCTATCCAGAGTTGCTTAGAGGTCAGTCCTGGAAACTGCCCTATTCTACTCATGTTAAGATTTACTTAATTAAACTCCCTTCAATTAAATGGTCAGAAAGTTTTTTCTTTTAACATCATAAAAATAAAGATTTAATCATGCTTTGTCAAATCTTGGCAATATTAAAATTAAGAAACATATTTTTAAAAGAATAATAAAACTCCTCAGAAAAAGTCTGCTTCAGTTACTTTAAAAAAAAAAAAAAACATTTTCAAGAGGCACAAACATTGCTCTACCCTCACATAAAGAGAATAATGAGAAAACAATGTCACTAAGTAATATTATCTATACAGGTGAGATTTCCTGCCAGGTACCCTTGCTCTGCCTTTTCTAAAGATCATTCTTTCCTTTACTCTATCATCTGATTTCCCTGAGAGATTTCACATTTTTATGAAAGCATGCATTCTTTTTCTTTTTTTAAGAATTATTTATTTTATTTAACCAATCATCATCATTATTCTTCAATTTACAAGAGACAGACAGGGAAAATGAGAAAGCAAGCTGCCTGATCCTGGACTCGAACTGAGGTCAGTGGGAGTTCAGTGGGTCACGTGGGAGTTCAGTGCCCTAATCACCATGCCATCTACCAGCCCTAAAAGTATGTGTTCTTATCAAGTTTGATTAATCCACCACGTGTCCTGAATAGAGCTAACTACTAAATATCTTCCTTAGGATGGTGGAATTACAAAGACGAGACTGCCTTATGCTGTTCGGTGTTTGAAGCTGTGAGCTACACATTTCTGGAGCTGTTAGGTCATGCTTACCTCTGTAGATGCCAGAGAAGCATAGCTGCTCCTTCATTGCAAAGACGGGAATAAAAGGTCTTTAGAAATAATTGGAAATAAAAGCAAAAAGCATCTTCATGTTTTCAGTTTCCGGTTTCATTTGTTTCTAAGTCCCGATCATTTTAACAGGTATATGAAGAAGCCAAAAAATATATTTCCAAGAAACGAGAGATAAACAACTGTGTAACAAACACATAAAATTTTGGGATGCCATATGACATCCACACCAGCCACATAAAATGCAATAATTTCTCCGAGTCAGACATTCCAGTAAGCTACTGGAGGGCGAATGAGAATGAAATAGAAACCGGCTACATGGCTCTTTCCAACTATCTGCTGCAAGTTTACTAACTTTTATAGGTTGAATGTATCTCCCAGAATTTATATGTTGAAGTTTTAAGACCCAGTACATTATAATATAAGCAGATTTTAAAATAAAGGTCTGAGAAAGGCGATGAAGTAAAATGAGTTATTTTAGTGTGCCCTCTAATTCAATCTGACTGGTGTCCCTGTAAAAAAGAAAACATGGATACATGATGATACTAGACACGTATATACACAGTGAGACTGCCACATGAGGGCATCAGAAAAACATGGTCATCTACAAGCCAAGGAGAGAAATTATGAAATGAAGTCAATGTTGTAGACACCTGGCTCTTGCATGGCCAGCCTCCAAAACTGTTAGGAAGTAAATTTCTGCTGTGCGAGCCATGCAGTCTGTGGTACTTTGTTTTGGTGGTGGACCTAAAAACCAATGCATCAATCAAATGCTAGGACCACAGGATAGCTAGATTTATGAAATTGGTTTGCTGATGGCTGTGTGTGTGTGTATGTGTGTGTGTGTGTATATATATATATATATACATATATATATATATATATATATATGTATATATATATATACAAAACCAAGAATAACTAAGGTCATCTCAAATTAACTTGGAATCTGGAATTTAGTTTTATAAAAACATTTAAATTGGTAACTTGATCACCTGTTCAGGGAATATATTAGAATAAACTTGAAGTTGAAGTCAGAAGAGTATTATACTATATATTTTTTCCTGTCTAAAATATCTACAAGTACAATGCTAAAAACTATTTATTGAAAAAAGTGTAGAAGATAATTTCTAGTGCCACGATACACACTTACAGTATTCAGTAAAGCTGACTGTAGACTTTCATAGATGAAGAGGTAAATGTGATCTAATGGGGTTCAGCAAGGTTAGCTATGATTGAGATACTTTTTTGACTTCTTTTTCATCTATGTGTACAGAAAATGGATTTAAATTGCAAATTAGTATGGTACTTTTGGGAAGAGTTTGTAATGCTAATTAATTTCTCTAAATCCACATGTAACCTTTGATTACATAAATGCAAATTTAGGCATTTATCTAAATCATAGGTGGAATATCCAAATGTAAAATACTTAACACTGCATATAATGTTATATACACACATGTACATATTTCTCTAAGTTTTTTTAAAAATATCATATATTGGGACCAGCAGTTAGCATAATTGCTATGTTGCTGGATTCCCGTGTACTCGACCACGGTTTGAGTCCCGAACCCAGTGGCTTAAACTCACGCCGGGCGCATGTGCGTGCATGCCCAAGATCCCAAGAGGAGAATGGAGGAGAAAGCATTGTGGTGTGGCTATCCCCCTTGAGGGGTGATTTCTTGCTTTCTGTCTCTCTGTCTCTCTCTATCTCTCTGGTGAGTGAACACGCCCTATAGCAAAAACCTCTCCAAAAAAAAAAAAAAAAAGATCATATGTATAGTAAATTATAAGGTAAAATACGGGAATAATAATAAATAATAAAATTCATGAATTAGTTTAGAAAGAGAAAGTAGAATATGATTGAGCAAGTAAATATACAAGCTACTTCTAAGATAAAAGTTTCTTGTGTAGTTTGGTAGACAGATATATGTGTATGCATTTTCTCATTATTCTTTTATTTATTTATTTATTTTGGAGAGGCTTTTGCTACAGGGCACATGTGCTCGCCAGACAGACAGAGACAGAGAGACAGAAAGCGAGAAATCATCCCCCGGGGGGATGGCCACACCACAATCCCTTCTCCTCCATTCTTCTCTCGGTATCTTGGGTATGCACATGTGCCCCGCGTGAGTTTAAGCCACCCGATCCAGGACTCGAACCGCGGTCGACTACATGGGAGTCCAGCAATATAGCCATTATGCTAACTGCTGGTCCCTTTTCTCATTATTCTTTAAGAAAATTAAGTTAATTAATTTGTATATATGTATTATATTTTCTAGTACCAATTGAAATATGCATGTGCCATGTACATGTATATATGCATGTGAATGTGTGTATGTGTGTGTGTGTATACATGTTATGGTAAGCACTAATAACAACAAAAAGACTATTCATGTTATAACCAGAAAGCATAAATATTCAAAAAGATTATTTGGAATAATTAAATAATTATTTATAGAAAAAGGAACAATTCACTAGGAAAACATTACAACCCTAAACCTTTATCCACCTAACATTAGCCTCAACATATATAAAAGAGCAGTATCCAAAAGCAATTAGAAATAGACCGAAAAATGTGCCTTCACATCTATGTTTATTGCAGCATTATTCACAATTGCTAAGACATGAAACCAACACAAATGTCCATGAACATATGAATGGATTGAAAGTGTGGCACATATACTCTATGGAATACTACTTCTCCATAAAAAACAAGACCCTGGCATTGGATAAAAAGTGGAAGAATATGGAAGATTTACGGTAGAACGAATCAAGTCAGGCTATGAAGGAGAGACATTGTATGTCCGCATTTAACATACACTGACTGTCCACACTCTATGGTGGGAACTGAAAGGTTAGAAGATATAAAAGCATTGAAAATGGTTATAGATACTAGAGAAATGTGGGAATAAGAAGATGAAAAGCAATTTTTTTCTTGATTTTATTTTTTAAAATACACATTTTTTCACAAAATAATGATGAACATATTGTATTGCCCCAACTTGTAGATGAGGATATTGAAACTACCCAAAGTAATTGGGGAAAATAGGATTTGAACTCAAACCAATCTTTGTCAGATAGTACCTTTAAAAGTGCTGCACTGCTTCAGTTCATGTCTGTGTGTGTACATGCACTTGTAGTTTAAAAGGACTTACAAAAATTGCTGTTTTGTAGTCTTAATAATTTTTGTTTAATTTTATAATTCTCTTTGTTGCATAATATAACTGATTATATAATAATGTATTTTAAGCTGAAAGTTTTATCTAAATTCTATAAACTTCATGTGTCTTCTTCAATAAAATATACATATATTTTATCCTTATCTGTCAAAAAATAGGTATACTTGAGAAGCACCTATTATTTTGATTGTACTATAGGATACTTGCAAAGTATCTGAAAAATCTAATATCAATCATTTAATCAGTCTGCAGTACTTTTTTGAGGCCCTAATGAAGACATCGTGCCTTTGACACTGGCAATGCATTTTCCAAGCTTACATTATTAAATATTTTCTCTGTGTACAATCAGTGTAGTAACTGCAATGTAATAGAAAACTGTAAGGCCATTTAGTAAGGGTCTTTCATGTTCTTATATCCTACCACATATTATTAGGTTTGAATTTGAAGATTGCCTTAGAATTTTTCATTATGTAGATCATATATTCCTTAAGATTTTCACTCATACTCCCTGTCCAGTTTCCCTTTCTATACCAGAATTTTGCTGCCAGAGTTCAAAATAGTCAAAATGCAAATGAAAAGAACTCCTGTGTTTAAAGTTTCTAAGAAGAGAACTTTTTAATATAAGTTCTGTTCACATGTATCAATAGAATAATTTAGAACAAAATCCATTAGTGTTTATCTTTTTTTCTATTTTCTCAGTTATAATAACCCCTCCTTTATTTCCTCTTATAATAAAAATGAAACCAGAAGTAGGTACCCACAGGAATTACAAGCATTTCCACACTTAATTGAATACTGGAGCATATAATACTTCACTATAAATTTCTTGATTAAATTTTCTGCACTTTCTGACAATTGCCTTTTGTCATTTAAATACTTACTGTGAAAGGGCAAAGAACAAATTTAATTTAGCATCTAATTCTGAGTGAATCCGATCAGTGTTACAGAAATAGTCCAGTTAAATAAGATGAGGTGCGTTGGGTTTATTAAGGCCTAACTCCAGAGCATAAGCACTCTCCTAAAAGAAACGTGATTTGATGTTATAACACTAGTTGCATGGTTGAGAATACATTTATAAAGTACTTGTTTCTTAGGATGTACATTTAAATAGAATAATCCTAACCTGCCCATTTGATGGCTTAGCTGTGCCTAATTAAGAATGCCCACTGGCCCAGAAGCCAAGTGGGATTCTCTGCCATGACCAGTTAAAGTTTATACATATCTTTTAGTATGATTAATTTGTGTCAGTATAGGCTATTTTTCATTACTAGTTTGAGTAAAACTCTTTAAAATCTGGGACCAGCAGTTGGCATAATGGCTATGTCGCTGGACTCCCATGTAGTCAACTGTGGTTCGAGTCCCAGACCCGGTGGCTTAAACTCATGCTGCACAGGTGTGCGTGCATGTCCAGGACCCCAAGAAGAGAAAGGAGGAGAAGGGATTGTGGTGTGGCCATCTCCCCTGGGGGGTGATTTCTCGTTTTCTGTCTCTCTGTCTCTCTGTCTCTCTCTGTCTTTCTGGCAAGAGCATGCACCCTATAGCAAAAACTTCTCCAAAATAAAAAAAGAATCTTAAAAATTTAATGAAATGGTCCCTTAGATTGTTGGAGCGCTTAGAGAATATGTGTATGTCTGTGTGCATGTGTGCTATTAGTGGGTGGAGAGTATATATATTCCTGCTTACTTATTCAAAGCATTATATCATTTATTTCAAGGGAAAATTTTTTTCCTATAACCTACACAGATTTAGAAGTTTCAAGAAATAATGCCATTTTCAGTGGTGAAGACTTTTATTTTCTTATTTTTTTAAAAAATTATTTTATTCATTTATTTATTTATTATTATTATTTTTTTTCACATGAGCTTTGCCAGAGAAAGACAGAGAGAGAGGTGAGAGAGAGAGTGCAAGCTGCCAGGTTCGGGACTCGAACCATGGTCGGCCATGTGGGATTTCCAGTGCCTTAACCACCACGCCACCTGCTGGCCCCAATTTTTAAAGAATTTTTAATTTTATTATTATTGCTATTTAATTTGTTAGAGAACATGTGTTCTCATCAAATACAGAGAGAGAGAGAAAGTGAGAAAGCAAGCCATTTGGTCTGGGACTCGAACTGCGGTTCAAACAGACCATGTGGGAGTCCAGTTTCTTTCTTTTTTTTTTTTTTCCTTTCCTTTCTTCCTTTCTTCCTTCCTTCTTTCTCTCCCTTCCTTTCTTTCTTTCTCTCTCTCTTTCTCTCTCTCTCTTTCTCTCTTTCTCTCTTTCTCTCTTTCTCCCTCCCTTCCTTCCTTCCTTCCTTCCTTCCTTCCTTCCTTCCTTCCTTCCTTCCTTCCTTCCTTCCTATCTTTCTTTCTCTCTTTTTAAGAGAGATTTTTACTATAGGATGTATGTGTTTGCTGGAAAGACAGAGAGACAGAAATTGAGAAATTACCCCCACATGGGATTCTCTTGCTACAGTCCCTTCTCCTCCATTCTCCTCTTGGGATCTTGGGCACACACATGGGCCAGTCATGAGTTTTTAAGTCACTGGGTCTGGGACTGGAACCACGATAAACTATGTGGGAGTCCAGCAACGAAACCATTATGCCATCTGCTGGTTCTGGGAGTCCAGTTTCTTGACTATCATGCCACCTGCTAGCTCCAAACTTTCTTTTTAAAAGTTCATTTTCATGTTTATTAATTTTTAATCCATTTATTTATTTCTTCCATGAGAAAGATAAAGAAAGAGAGCGAGAGACAGGTAACTACAACAGATTCCAGCTTGTCCAGGTCACAGGCATGCTTACATACCTGCCAAACTTCGGGAGGTCGCAGAAAGCAGAACCCAAAATCCAGGACCTTTCCCTGTGTGTCAAGTTGTCCATTGTTTCAAAGCTCGGCCCACACAGGGGTTTGGGAACATTGTAATAATCCGTTCTTGTCTGTAACTCCATGCTTGACTTGTTTTGAGAGACACTTGACATCCCTGTCATGTTTTTCAAGCCACCAGGAACTGGTTCTGCAAACTTTTCTTGAATTATTATTATTATTTTTTTTAGCTAGTCATTATTGGTGTACAAAAACATTACTAATTTTTGTGTGTTGATTTTGTATCTTGCAACTTTAATAAATTTGTTTATAAATTCTAAGTGTTTTTAGGGTCTTGTTTGTTTGTTAGGTTTTGCTGTATATAAAATCATATTGTCTGTAAACACAAACAATTTGACTTACTCGCCACTTGGCTGTTCTTTAGTCTTAATCTTGCCTAACACCTGGCTAGGATTTTCAGTATTATGTTGAACAGTTATGGTGAAAGTGGTCAGACATTTTCCAGTTTTTAGATGAACAGCTTTCAACTTTCCTCCATTCAGTATTATGTTGGTTGTAGGTTTGTCATCTATGGCCTTTGTTGTGTTGAGGTATATGCCTTTTATACCTAATTTTTTGAGTATTCATGTTTTAAGAAGATACTATATTCTATTAGATGCTTTTCCTACATCAGTTATGCGATCATACAATTTTTGTTCTTCATTTGTTGTGATATATTATGTCAATTGATTTACATATGTTGAACCATTGTTATATCCTCGGGATGAATCCCACTTGGTCATGGCTAATCTTAAAGTCATGAATTTAATCTCTTAGATGCTCAAATATTATTGACCAATTTTGCATCAATATTTATCAGGGATTCTGGTCTGTATTTCATTGTTGTTGTTGTGCCTTAGAATGATTTTGGTGCCAAGTGCCTGTTCAGTAGCTTTGGAAAGGTCCCCTTAGCATTCTAGAAGGGGTAGTCAGGTCTTCAGGGACCCTGTTCTTTTCAGACTCCTAAGGTGACATCAGCCATTTTTGGATGGGTTCTGGTCTCCTACCTTCCTACTTAAGGAACCAGGACCCTCACAGCTGCCTGCCTGGGCTGCCTCCAGTCCTGCAGGTGGAAGTGGTGGTTTAGTTTCCTTTTTGGAGATACTATTTTCATTTTTTGTGAGATTCTTAGTAATAAAATGGTACGTTTCTATAAAGAAAATAATGGTTTTGGTATGAAGGTAATGTAGAACTTATAGATTGGGCTTAGAGGAATTCCTTCCCCTTGAATTTTTTAGAAAAGTGAGTAAAATTGCTATTAATTTTCTTTAAAAGTTTGGAGCAATTCAGCACTGAAGACATCTGATCCTGGACTTTTCTTTGTAAAGGAACTTCTTTGTATTAATTTAGTATCACTACTTGCTACTTTTTAATGTCCTTCTTTTTTTTTCACTTATCCAGTGATTGTTCAAGAGCATGTTATTTAGTTTCCATATGTTTGTACATTTTCAATGCTTCCCTTTTTATCGTTGTCTAGTCTTATTCCAGTGTGGTCAGAAAAGGTATTTGATATGATTTTGATTTTATTAACATTTTTGAGACTTGTCTTGTGACTTGTTACGTGATCAGTCCTAAAGAAGCAACATTCCTTGTGTCCTTGTGTTGATGGGGAGAACGTTGAATGTCCTAAAGCTGAATAAAATGTTTTATAATTGTCAGGCTCATTTGGTTTATAGTGCAATTTAAATTCAATGTTTCTTCGTTGATTTTTCTGCCTAGATGATCTGTTCAATGATGAGAGTGAGGTAGTGAGTCCCCAATTATTATTGTTTAGAAATTTATTCTCCATATATCTAATAATAATGACTTTATACATCTGGGTGCTCTAGAGTTGGGTGCAAAAATATTTACTGTTATATAATTTTCTTGTTGAATTGATCCCTTTGTCACTATATAGGTTTTTACTTACAGTCTATTTTATCTGATATAAATATAGCTACTTCTGTTTGCTTTTGGTTTTTGTTTTCATGGAATATTATTTTCTATCCCTCACCTTCACACTATGTATATCTTTAGTGACGAAGTTAGTTTTTTACAAGTACATATGCTTAATTCGTGTCTTTTATAGAGCTTGTCTATATCTGTTAATTTGGGAGTTTGACTTGTTTAGATTTAAGGTCATTATTGATAAGTAAGGGCTTACTTCTTTCACAGTAAATTGATTTCAGGTTATTTTGTACCTCTTTTCTTCCTCTTATAGTTTACCTTTTCTAGTTCTATAGTTTTCTCTAGCATTTTTGTTTGATTCTTTCCTGTTTAGCATTTGCATATCCATCTAAATAGTGCATATACGCTAGTGGATGTTGCAGGTTTTCTTGATGGTAGTCGGCATACTTTCACTTTCAGTTGTAGAATTCCATCAAGCATTTTTCATAATGATCATATAATGGAGATAAATATCCTTTTTTTTTTTTGTATTGGAAAGACTATTTCTCCTTATTTCTGAAGTTTTTCTGGATATAGTACTTGGCTGACAGTGTTTTATTTTCATCACTTTGAATATATCATCCCAATCTCTTCTGATCAGTAAGTCTTGTGAAAAACCACTGTTAATCTAATGAAGCGTCCCTTGTAAGTGACTTCAGACTTCCTCTTGTTTTTAGAATTGTCTCTTTTTTTTTTGACAATTTAATTACAATATACCTCCAAGAGGATCTCTTTGTGTTGAATTTATTCCTGAACCTGAATGTTCACTTCTCTACCAATTTGAGAACTGCTAAGCTATTATTGCATGAAATAGTTTTTCTATACCTTTTTCTATTTCTTTTGCTTCTAGAACTTTCTTAATACCAGTATGTGTTCATTTACTGGTATCCAATAAATCTTATAAGTTTTCTTCCTTCATTTTATTTTTTTTTTGGTCTGAGTGAATTATTTCCAAATACCTGTCTTCAAGTTCAGAAATTTTTTTTTTTGCTTGATCAAGACTGACACTGGATCTCTCAAGTGTATTGTTTATTTATTTTATTACATATTTAATTCCAACTTTTAAAATTTCTTTTATTTGACATCAACCTCTTCATTGAATTTCTCTTTCAAATCATGTATTATTTTTCTGATTTTGTTTAATTGGACATCTGTATTTTATTGTATCACAATCCCTTATGACTACTATTTTGAATTATTTTTCTGGTATTTTGTATATTTTATTCTCCTAATTTCCTTATAATTATTATTTTGAACTTGTTTTTCAGATTTTTTTTAGATTTCATTTTTTGGGGACTGTTATGGTGTTATCGTGTTTCCTAAAGGTGTCATGTTATCTTGTTTTTCCATGTTTTTTGTGTGCTTACACTGATACTTGCACATTTATTGGAACAGTTGCCTCTAACAATTTTACAGGATGGGTTTTTCAGCAGAAGACTTTTTTCTATAAATGAGTTTTAGAATCTTGACGGGGTAGGCTGTAACAGCTTTGTTTCCAGGTTGGTGTCATAGTGTAATTTCTGTGTAGTTTCTTCAGCTCCAGTTGGTGTTGGTGATACTTTTGAGTTCCTCAGTACCCTCAGCTACTGGTTTGTAGAGCTGTCTTATTTATTGAGACTCAGACTTCCTAAAACCAGTGCATATTGTTGCATAGACAGGGTCATTTTTGTGCTTCTGGGTGCATTGTGCTACAGGGAGTGGGTTCCCTGCCTGTTTCCTCAAATCCGTCAGGCAAACCACTCCACAGCTATTTGTGCTGTGCACAGCTGTGGATGGGGCGACTTGCTTGGCTGCTCATGCAGAATGGGAGAGTGAGAGTGAGAGTGGGAATGCTCAATGTAGTGCATGGTTGTGGATGGAGTTGCTCACCTGCTACTCCTATGGATGCATGAGGGGTTCAGGGCTGCCTCGGCAGCTCCCTGGGTAGGAAGCTCTGGGTAGCTATAGGTGGGGCCACTTTCCTGGCTACTCTTATGGGACAGGACAAGACAGGACTTCATGGCAGTTTAGGCTAGGGTCAATCTGACTGTCCCTACATTATGTAGAGGTAGCATGCTCTCTCTGGGGGCTTGACCATTGGCAGGGTCACTTGCCTTGTTACTTCCATAGAACTCAGGGGACAACTGACAAAGCCAATGTATTGTAGTAGCTCATAGCATGGGGGGAGATTTGCTCACCTCACTACTCCCTGTAGCACAGATGAGAGTAGTCACAACAAAATGGCCTTTTGTAGTTGCAGCTTTGGCAGGAGAGGATACAATGTTGCCTGACTCCTCCTCCATGAAATGTAGACCCCCCCCCCCCCCCCCACCAAGCCACTTTCCAAAATTGGCTTATCTTGTAGAGGCTGTAGGATTGTCCCACATTAAAGACTTCAGGTCTCTGAGAGCTCATGTTGGTTGTTGGGGGTCTTTTGTTTACCTTCTCCCCATCATGAGGCTTCCTTGACTATTCCAAGTTCATCTCAGCTGGAAAGATGGAACAGTTGATGAAGAACATTTTGGTCCGCTCTCTACAAAGCAATCTTAGGTCTCCTTGCTCTGGAGAATCTCCATCCCATTTCTACCACACTTCAACACTTTCCCTCAAACCCTCTAGCTGATTGTCACCTCTAGTCAGCAATCTTGTCAAGTTTTCAGGGATAATTTATGAATACAATAAATGCATATTTACATAAAGACATTCATAGAATCTTATGTAAATGACCACTCCATCTATATTTCTGAAATTTATAAAGTACTTTTCTTTAGCTTACAGCAATTTAAATGGAAAAGAGCCTCCTTCAAGAGACTACTAAAATTCTATTAATTTCATTACAGTACTTAATTTAAATTAATTAAATTTTATTCAATATAATATTTTGTGTTATACACTTTATAATTATCATGTAATCAGCATATTTATATCTATTAGCCATAATTTAAAGAAACAGCATGTTATCACTCTTGTCAGATTTCATTAGGTAAAATTCACTTCATTCTTATTAATTTATAAAAGAACTTTGTGATACAAAATGGTATTACATAATATGATAAACTAAACACATCATGTAAACATACATGACATTTAGCTAGGCAGCTTACAAAAAATGACAATACAAATGTCATAATACTAAGAACTCTTAAATTTTTGCAAATTCATGTTAGTAAAAAATTGCAGAGCATTTACTATCCTGGAACAAGTCAAAGGCTGTCTTTCACTGACAGCTTCAATAAGCCATACATAGTTTCTGGCTATGCAAATTTGGACTTTATTCCATTTACATAAGATGAAATAAAAAGCAGAAGATGTAGAAAAAATATGCTTAAGAAAATGGAACAATTATTTCCATGTAAATGTTTACACTTTAGGCTTATATAATATCTTGGGTTTTTTTTTTTTTTTTTTTTTTTTTTTGGTAACACCTCAGGCTGTATGCATATTTTTATATTAACTTTTCTAAACTGTTTCTTATAAGTATTAGAGAATCATGAGACCCATGTTTCCTTGAAGAATCTTTTCTCATATACCACACCCTAAAATTAAAATAAGTTAACACCACAATATAGGCATCTTTATATGTATGTGATTACTTTTCTTTTTTTTTGGGGGGGGAGAGGTTTTTGCTATAGGGCGCATGAGCTCTCCAGACAGACAGAGACAGAGAGACAGAAAGCGAGAAATCACCCCCAGGGGGAATGGCCATGCCACAGTCCCTTCTCCTCTGTTCTCCTCTTGGGATCTCGGGACACGCACGCAAACATGCCGGGCGGGAGTTTTAAGCCACCAGGTCCGGGAGGCGAACTGTGGTCGACTACATGGGAGTCCAGTGACATAGTCATTACGCTAACTGCTGGTTGTATGTGATTACTTTAGACTAGTGAAGAAAATGTTACAAAAATATGCTAACAGTAGCCATTTTGTATGTTTAAGTAATATTTAAATAATATTTAAATATTAATGAAAGCATATTTGGACAGCCCTCAAAAAGAAATGTAAGTCAGAAATATTCAGATAGTTTCAAATATAGGTAAGATGTTGACATAAAGCAAAACCAAGTAAACAAATACACAAATAAAAAGAGCTTTGGAAATAGCCAAATATATATCCATTTACATCTATCTATATATCTATCTAGATATAACATATACATATATAAATAATTTAAGCATATTACATTTTAATAATTTTAAATTTTAGAATAGCTTTATACTCAGAAAATGGTAAATATAATACAAAGATTCAACACATCCATACCTTATGTTCATTATCGTTTGCATCTCACAGTAATAGGGCAAATTTATCACAACTAATGAAGTACTAATATTATTTTTTAAGTATATACTTTATTCTAATGTCTTTATTTACTTTTTTAAGGTAACGTTTCCTTTTTTTGTAAACAGGTCCCATCCAGGATAACACACTATATTTAGCTGTCATGTTTATTTAGATTCTCCTTAGATGCAACAGATTTTCAGTTCCTCTTTGATTTTGTTCATGTTGACATCTATAGGAGTACTTATTGAGAATTTTGTTGAATATCCCTCCACTAAGACTTTTCTGATGTTTTTCTTATGATTGAACTGGAGTTAAACAGAAATGTTGGAAAGGGAATTGTAGTGTGACCATGCCCCTTTGGGTGACCCTTTCTCTCTATCTATCTCTGTCTCTGATAAGCATACACACCCTATGACAATTTTTTTTTAGAGGAATTTTTGCTATAGGGTGTGTGCATTTTCTGGAGAGAGAGAGAGAAACACAGAGATAGAAAGTGAGAAATTATCTCCCAGGGGTGATGACTACATCACAATCCCTTCTCCTACAATCTCCTTTCGGGATTTTGGGCACTGACGTATTCATGCCTGACATGTTTTAGGCTGCCAGGTCTGGGATTTGAACCACGGCCGACTACGTGGAAGTCGAGTGATGTAACCGTTACACCAACTGCTGGTCACCACCCTATGACAATTTTAAAAATTAAAATGTTGAAGAAGCAAGACATAATGCACATCCAAATATACAAAACACCATCTTATCCATGCAAGATAACCATTATGGAAGTTTTGAAACCTATCAATAATGGTACATTCTTGTTGCCCAATCTTCTCTAATAGGAATTTGTTTTTCTGCTTTCACAGATTATAAATTATATTCATTATACATATGTATGTATTTAACAATGTCTGCAATATATTAATATGATCCCACAATAAAATCGTTGACCAGAAAACTACAAAGGGACATTCAAAGTTTTTGAAAACTGGAATTAAAGTACTAGTTTATTTTAGTGCAAAGATGTTTGAAATCCATGTGTAGATTTATCATAATGCACGTTTCCCATAAACTTTTTGAGGAATTCTTATACTTTAAGGTAGTACTTAATCCATTTATACCGGTCTTCAATAATAAAAAATAAAAACATAGTTAGCCCTTCATATCTACAGGTTCTGTGGCCACAGGTGGAGCCAGGCCATGTCAATTATCACAAAAGGGAAGAATACATGGATCTCTAAAGGAGAGATTATGAAGTTTATACAGCTGTATTTTTTCACTTACATATGATGCTAAGACTATTTATAAGTAACCTACAGATGATTTAAAGTGTATGGGAGTGTACACATAGGTTTTATGTAAATATTGTGCCATTTTATAGAGAGGACTTGAGCATCCACAGATTTTGATATCTATAGGAAGTCCTGAAACCATTTCCCCTGATAACAAGAGACAATTGTATATGACTAATGACCATTTATTAAACACCACAATTTATTAAGTCATTAATCAACAAATATCTTTTGTATTAATAGACTTGTGGCTGAAACAGTTGTGTAAGATTGCTAGACACTGGGCCTTCAAGCTCAGATAACAGAGTAATAAAATTAAGAGGATGTATGTATTAAAACATATACATATATATACAAATTTGTTCCTTATTCAGGTGAACAATTGTTCTTTGAAGCTATACAGAACTGCTTATGAATGATCTTTGTGAATTATAATATAGAGGTCACTTAAGAATAGAATTTCTCTCATGCTTGTCAGTTAGATTTTATAACACACCCAACTCCTACAGTGCCCCATAATTTACAGCACTAACTAGCTGTCATATATAATGAAAAGAAATTATTCAATATATCTGACAATAATTCAGCAAGTTGTCAAACTAGATTATCAACTCCATTAAAATCCAATCAGACATAATAAATGAGATGCTTGATTAATTTCACCATATGTTGTTAGTAGTTTGACCTCCTCTGAAGAAAAAAATTATATATCTATATGTGTATGTGTGTGTGTGTGTGTGTGTGTGTATCTATATATATGTATATCCAGAGAAGACATATGCATATGGAAGACATGATTTTTCAGGGAGCAGTTTTATTTTAAATATGAAACCAATGATAAATGTACATTTGACTTTCTTTAAACATTATGATGCATTTATTTTCAGAGCAGAAACGTTCATTGATATTTCCACATCTCTGTGTATATTTTCCTAATAAATAACAGGATACCAAGATGGTAGAATAAGAATCCAGGACCCCACTTCCTGTATATCGCCCTCCTCATAGAAAGTTCAACTGGCAATCAGCCACTGACTAGAATATTTTTTTGAAAATGCCAAAACCTGAAAACAAGCCTTAGACGTTTATGATGTATGCAAAACTGAATGAACTCTGAATTGGAAGGATAAGAACAGTCTCACTCTGAACACATTGCACCCTCTCTTTCACTGAAAAACGTGTTGGGCATGTGTGAGTGAGTACTGCAAATCCTGACAGGATGGAGAAATGACGGCATTGCATTGTGACTTTGCCCTAATGGGAAGTGTTTTCTCCATTCTTCTCTTTCTCTGTCTCTCTATCTTTGACTGTCAAGTATGTACACCCTCTGGAAATTAGAAAAAAGAATGACACTAGCCAAATGTATAAATGAAAGTATTAATCCATTTGAACACATGTAAGATACATTTTTACTCAGAAAATTACTAAAAGTAATTTGAAGTCATTCTCTCTTTATTCTTTATATAATTTCTAATTCTTTGTTTTGACTAAATTTATATATCTTTCACTCTGACTATAATTTTTAAAACATTTCTTATATTTAAAACTCTCAGTTTAAATTTTTTTGTACCATATCTCTCTTTTCAACCAAACAGTTGGGGAATTCCAGTCAAAGTAGACCATATTATACTTCTATATATCTAGAAAAGTGTACAAGCTTTATAAAATAGGCCCGTGAGCCTCACTTTTCTTTTTCTGGTTTATAAATCAAAATGAGATGATGCAAATGGGATTTTAAACATTTATAAAACTTAGAAATGATAGATCATATTTTCAGTTCTGGAACAGAAGTTATAAGACTTTCAGTTTAGTTTCATTTAGTTATAAGACTTTCAGTTTAGTTACATTTATTCCACAAATGAAATTTTTACTTCAGTCAGATTACTTAGTATATTTTAATTATCAATATACATATATTTTACTTTTTATTTTTCTAAAAATAGTATATTTGTTATAATTTTAAAAATTATTTTATGTAGTAATATTGAATTTATGTTTTCATCAAAGATATAATTAATTATAATCATCTCAAAACAACCCAAAGCCACCTTAGATTTAAGAAAATTTTATTCTTTAATTATTTCTAACAATATATATTCAATGTCTACTCTGAGTTAGACTCTGTCAAGATCCCAGAAACATAGTAGTTAATAAGACAAAGATGACTTCTGACCACGAGGGTAGAGAAAAGTAACGGAATATATATTTATATATTCTTTATTAAAGAATATTGAGTTAAGAAGGAAAAAAAAAAAAAAAAACGATGTCAAAGCTATTATCTTCTACAAAGATAGGCCAAAGAATTAAGACTGATGAAAAATTCTGGTTCCTCATGACATGCTGCTCGAGCCAGAGCTGAGGTTGCCCAGCTGATGACCTAACAAAATAGATGTTACCATACAAACCAGAGATTTAAAGCCTAGATAGTCTCTGATTTTTTTTTTTTTTTTGTCTTTTCCCAGAGTGTGCATGTATTGACCTGAAACAGAGAGAGAAGGAAAGTGAGAATGTACCCCAACCTCTATAGGGCATGGCATTGCTGTAATCTCTTCTCCATTTCTCCCTCCTTTGGGGATTTTTGGGCACTCACACACATGAGCCCAATGTGTTTTTCAGGCCACTGGGTCCAGGACTTGAATGGTGGAAGGCCATGAGTGATCCAGCTGCCTCAACCATCAAGCTATGGCTAGCCCAAGTCCTTGATATTTAAGTGCTTTGTTTCTCTTTCTTGTGTAAAGAATCAATTCTACTTGCTCTTCTTGGAGGAAGGTGGGGGAGAAGAAAGAATCCAGCAACCGATCCTCCATATCTGACCACGTTCTAGAAAGATGTTGTATGTGTCCATTTAATATATGCTGACTGTCCACACTTCATGGTGGAGATTGAGATATTGGAGGGCATAGAAGTAGTGAAAATAGTTGTGAATGCTGAAGACGATGTGCAGCAGGGCCGGAGAGGGGAAGGATATAGAGGAGGAGAGCAAGAGAGTAAATCGAGAGACATGGCATTGGTGGGACACAGAGATGGTTTGTTGCCTGTTGAGGATGACATGTATAGTATTCTCAACTGGACTGATCTGAGAACTGTTTCATGTCCGATAAATTCTCTTTGCAGGCAAAATGATGAACAGTGATTGAATGTTTAAAAAATAATGAGAATAAAAATAATAATCTGAAAAAAAAATGATGAAAAGCTATTTGATGATGATGATGTGGATAGTAATGTCTTTGTCTTGGCTGATATGTATGATATTCCTTCAGGAAAAAGAAATGTAATACACTGTAAAGATATATGTGATTTAATATAATATAAACTAGATTATGATAATAATAAAATTTTAAAAAAAGAAAAAAAAATCCAGCAATTACATGTGTGAATTTAAAGAACTCTGTAAAAGTCATCAGCAGATGTTTGTATTTTGCACAAATTGAACTGAGTTTCCATGGTATCTTACTTTTGTGTCCCTGTATTTTTTTTTAATTTGTGTGTGTGTGTGTGTGTGTGTGTGTGTAGTGGAGTTTCCAGAGAGAGAAAGAGAAAAGGAAGAAAGAACCTCTTAGTGAAGCATGGTCTTACCACCATCCCTTCTCATTGTTCTCCATCCTTTTGGGATTTTGTCATGCATGAATGCGTACTCCATATATTTTTCAACTGCAAAGGCTGGGATTTGAACCACAGTTGACCATGCTGGACTTGGCTGCCTGAACCACTTGGCCAATGGTCAACCCAATTTTCCCAGTTTTTACATATTGACCTGGTCAGCCATTTTCCTCAAGGTATATAGTTCTAAGATAGCTAGTCTTAGCTATCTTGGGTGGACACTAGTCCAAACTTCCTCTTCTAGAGGAAGAGTTTCTCTTTAGAGTCTCCTTGATCTTTCACTTATCACCATGGCTCATATCTCCACATTAACTCTACCCACTAAGTGTGTTAATGAAATTGATTCTCAAAAAGCAGTAAAATTCTTGAAAGCTTTCTTTCCAAGAGATTTCTTGAACCTTAGGCAGTTTGAGTAACCCTGCAATCATAAAGTTCTCAGACAATGAAAGAAAGGAAAGGGCCGATTTTTAATCATGTTCAAACTATCAGTTCCAATCTTTTTTCCAGAACAATGAAAGCTCTTATGCAAGTCCGAAATTCAAAGTTTGTAACATTTCTCCTGATATAGGAGATGTTATCTCAGAATAGGGTGTAATGCAAAACTTGTGATATAATGGCTTATCAGTCCAATCTACATTTCTAACATATGTATAAATAAAAGCTGCTATTCAAGTAATTCTTCCTAAGATGTCTTTACTACTTGAAGCAGTAATAGTCTCAACATGTTTAAATTCCAATTTCTCTTCATAAAAATAGTTCAAAATTAATAAACAAATATTATATACATTTCCCCCATTAATAAAAATGAGTGTGTATGAATAGTAGGTGCTTAGAGTATAAATAGAATAAAGCATTTTATTCAGTCTTTAGGCTATAAGTTCCTCTGAAATTTGTCTAAGGAAATGCCTTGAGAATTGTGATTGTTCAGAAATGCCCAATTTCGTAAATTCATTTGGTAATCTGTTCAAGCAATTCTTATAAAAACAACAATAGAGAGAATTATTTCCTTATTCCTCAACTGCTATATTTATATAAGCCTCTTTATGGGTAAGTGTATTATACATGTTATACATGTTATAAGTACACTTTATAAGGGTAAAATGCTAGTTTTATTAATAACAAAAATATTAAAGAAGCTTAACATTCTTTGCATGTGAAGCAATAATGTAATCTCTGGCTGAGAATGATTTAGGGGGTGGGAGAGAGACATCGAAAATTATGAAAATGGTGGAAGACTTGGATTTGGTTACCAGATCAATTGAAAGCAGACCAGGTGTTGGGGTGCATGCTCGTAGCACTAGCTGAGAGTCTGGGGCAGGATGATTGCAGGATGGGGAGAACTGTCAAAAATACCCATCTCTCAGGATCAGCAGTTAGCGTAATGGCTAGGTCGCTGGACTCTCATGTAGTCAACCACAGTTCGAGTCCCGGACACAGTGGCTTAAACTCACGCCGAGTGCATGTGCATTCGTGCCCAAGATCCTGAGGAGAGAATGGAGGACAAGGGATTGTGGGTTGGCCATGCCCCTGGGGGGTGATTTCTCGCTTTCTGTCTCTCTGTCTCTCTTTGTCTTTCTGGCGAGCACATGCGCCCTATAGCAAAAACCTCTCCAAAAATAAAAAATAAAAAAATAAAATCCATCTCTCTTACACACACTCACTCTCTCTCTCCCTCTGTTTCTCTCTTTCACTCAAGAAGAAAGAAAAAAAGTAAAAGCTCATGAAATGCAGCAAATAATTCAGCTCTAAAACATAGATGAGATAAACTGATCAACTGAAAGCAGTTTATCTTTATCCATTGCCATATGTAATGCAAAGTTTATTCAAGTCCACTTCTGATTGGAGTCAAATTCTCTCACTTTAGTTTCATTACTTAATTACAATCACAGGTGGATTATCTATCCTTATGAACACATATTTGCTCATTTTTCTTTGAAACCAGTTCTGTCTTCCGGGCTGGGTTCATTTATGCTGATGAATAAAACATTAAAAACTGAACCTCAGCATACCAGGAGGTCTGCCTATATGAGAAAAGGGGAGTCTAGGTCAAGGAGAGAACTGCAGGGAAATGAATACATGTGAAGATAGATGATTGATTATGCCATGGGTTCACAGAAACCTTAATCAGATGGATTTGACACAAGTTTGCTCATAGTTAGCCATCAAAGCCTTAAGTTTAGGAGTGCAATATTAGAATTTGTGATAGGCTGGGCAATCTAAAACAGGACAGCCCAACTTAGTTCATTATTTTATGGAAAAATATTCAAGCAAAGAAGAACAGTAATTGTTTTATTTTATTTTTCTTTTTAAATTATTGCCGTAGGGTGCATGTGCTCATCAGAGAGAGAAAAAGAAACCACTTACCAGTAAGGCATGATCACACAGCAATCGTTTCCTTCATTTCTCTATCTCACCAGGATTTTAGGTATACCCGCACATGGACTCAGTTTATTTTTCAAGTCTCTGGGACTTGAACTAAGGTCAACTCTGTGGAATCTGGCTTTCTCTGCATAGCACTTAATTGCTATGCTATGGGACAGCCCATCTTCTCATTTTAATATTGCACTGCCATTTCTGTAGTCTTCTTTGTGCCTGTTTTCTCATTATAAAATGAACAATTTAGAGTAAATACCACTTGCACTCATTGTAGTCCTATAACTATGTGATTCTGTATTATAGTATAATATGTATAAATTTATAGATAACATATATACTTATTTTTAAGGCTTTGGATATGTATTGTATGCACATAAATATCTAGGTAGACTGAAAGAATACACATAAAAGCACATCTACATAAAGAAAAAATGTTCCAAATTGAATGACAAGGATATACAATAAAAATCAAGTATATAATTACCAGAAAAATACATTTGATGAAATATATAAACATATAATCTTAGATGCAATTGGAATCTATAAATTGTCAGAATTTGCACTAAGTTAAGAAAGGTACTATGAATTATTGTAAAGGAATAATGAAAATCTTTGAATGGGATAATCTTATATTTAAAAAAAATAATAGTTTAGGGACCAGCAGTTAGCATAATGACTGTGTCGCTGGACTCCCATGTAGTCGACCGTGGTTCACATCCTGGACCTGGTGGCTTAAAACTCACACCGGGTGCATTTGCGTGCGTGCCCAAGATCCCTAGAGGAGAATGGAGGAGAAGGGACTGCAGTGTGGCCATCCCCTCTAGGGGGTGATTTCTCGCTTTCTATCTCTCTCTCTCTGTCTTTCTGGTGAGCGCACGCGCCCTATGGCAAAAAAAAACCTCTTCAAAAAGAAAGAAAAAAAGATAATGGTTTAGAGTATATTAAGTTCCTGTCATTTTTAGATAATATTGATCCCCATAAAATACTGCACAATCTTCATTTCATTTTGAAATACACAATAATGTATGGATTTATAAAGAATAAAGATAATATCTTTTTCCTTAATAAGCCATTCTATTAGTAAGTCATCATATGAGACTATTTTTTTCTTTTTGTTGTCTAATTTCATTATACAGGCAGAAATGAGAATCACCTAATATATCAGGAAATGTTATGGAATACCTGCATGCCATGATTATTCTGAGCTCTAAATAATTGTCTTACAAAAGAGTGAGTGCTGACTCTCAGAATAAACTGTTCCAAAAATAATTTGTTTTGAACATTACTTAATTATGATTTTGCTATTATTCAGAGTATAAATTTGATTTGGGCTGTCAGAAAGCAGCTTTTGGCATTATTAATATATTTACACAAGCTGCTACTAGAAATGTCTGTATTAGAAATAAAATAGCAAGCAAGTTAAAAAATAGAGCAAATAATAATACTTGCCTGCCTGTGGTTTTTGCACTTTCTTAGGTGTTTATATCTATTTTATGTCTATTTTGTGAACATAGCTCAAGACGCTGACAGGTCATTGGCTATAGGAAGTGTTATTCTATATGAGTAGACCTCTTATCTTTGTTACTCACTTTGTGAGTGAAGAAAGACCCCTTGTGTTTTATCTGTCAAGGATAATCCCAAGAGAACAATCATGATTTTCTCATTGGTGTTCAGCAGCATTTAATTACAAGAATTGTTCCATCTTTGAAAAGGTTATACTACCTGTAATGTTTTTGCAATGTATATTTTTAAAGGAAGGAAGCAGTACAGAATATTTTTTAATTTTTATATTTATATGGAAAAAAATTACAGAACATTTTTTAACAGAGAACTTTACATTCTTTGATCTGTTCGTCTTTCTTCCCTTTGCCTTTCCCACCTCCCCTCTACTACCCACTTTCTACCGCGCACTCCCCTCCTTTACAGTCTCTGGTATCTATACCTATACTCTCTGCCATAATTTCTTTAATTTTTTTAAAAATATAAATATATTACCTTCTATTATGAGTCCAGAAGTAAGTAGTTGCCAAATTGGTTAAATAACTAATGATATCAGAAACTCAAGTTTGCTCCCTACTCAGTGTGACAGCTTTGCTATCCTTGTTGTGATACGGAAGAGTTTGTAACAACTGAAGTCATCATATCCAAGCAGTGTCCAATCCATGAAAGCAGATAACATTTCCTCCAACCTCCGCAACTTATTTTTTATCATAGAAATCACTTTCCAGAGCACTCTCAACAGGCTTTCTGTTAATTATTTGTTTCAATGGCATTGCATCACTAGACCATTTCTAAACAAATAACTGTTAAGGAAAATAGGGTTGCTATGATTGATTACACATTGCTGTTTTAAAAGGTAAAGATTGGGACCAGCAGATGGCATAATGGCTATGTCATTGTACTCCCATGTAGTAGACCGCAGTTTGAGTCCCAAACCTGGTGGCTTAAACTCACGCTGGGCACATGTGCGTGCATGCCAAAGATCCCAGAGGAGAATAGAAAGGTGATTGCAGTGTGGCCATCCCCCCTGGGGGTTGATTTCTCACTTGCTGTCTCTCTGTCTCACTCTGTCTTTCTGGCGAGATCACAAGCCCTATAGCAAAATCCTCTTAAAAAAAAAAAAACGATAAAGATTGCCCAAATACAATCATGAGATTATTACTACTCATGGAGAAGGCAACTGTACCCATAAGTCATAAGTTGGTTTATCACAGGTCTATGTACCAGCCTGCCCTCACTATTTCAAACCAAAAGATAACTTGTTAAAAATTAAATAAGATATATTACTGGAGACATACAGTATTTGTCTTTATTTTTCTTATTTTATTAATTTTTTAAAAATTATTATTCATACATTAGTCACTACACATGATTTAGATTGTTAAGAGACTTTACCCAGCATGATATACACCTCAGTCCAGCCCAGTTGAGACTATTATACACATCCTCATCAATAGATAAAAAACTTTATCAGTGTCCCACAAGTGTGTCTTACCTCTTCATTTTCCCCCCAAATTTCCTTTCCTATGCTCTTCCCCTCCCACACTCTCTTTCCACTTTCTCTCTAGTGTCCATTACAACTTTTAATGCTTTTATGTTCTCTAGTCTTTCAGACTCTACCATAAAGTGCGGACAGTTGGTATATGTTAAGTGGGGACATACAATGTCTCTCATAGCCTGACTTGTTTCATTCAGCAACAAATCTTCCATATTCGCCCACTTTCTATCAAATTCCAGGGCTTTGTTTTTTATGGCTGAATAGTATTCCATGGAATATATGTGCCACAATTTTTCAATCCATTCATCTTTTTGTGGACATTTGAGTTGGTTCCATGTCTTAGCAATCGTGAATAAGGCTGCAATGAAAATAGTTGTGTATGCACTTTTCTTAGTGCTCTCCTGTCCTTTGGGGAGATATCCAGGAGTGGAACTGCTGGATAATATGGTAGTTCTATTTCAAGGTCTTTGAGGAACCTCCATATGGTTCTCCACAGCGGATGGACCAATTTACATTACAACCAACAGTGTAGGAGTGTCCCCCTTTCACCACATCCCCTCCAACACATGCCTGGAGTGAATTTCAAACTGTTTTGTCTGGGACTAGAACAACAGTCAACCATGTGAAGTTGAGCACCTTGACCACCATGCTGGCCTTTCAATATAATGATTTGACTATTTGAAATCCTGCTGGATAACTAATATAGTTTGAGAAAACAAATATGTTTGAATTTATTCTCACTTTGTGAATTCTAGAATGTCCTGGAAGTATTTTGCAGATATCCCTCCCTATTTCCTTTTTTCATTGAGAAGTAAATAGATCGAGAGTAAAATTTAGAAGATATGTTTTTACTTTTTTATTTCTGGAAAAAATTGTGACAGGAGAAAAAGGCTTGACTACAAATGGTGGAAAAAATTTAAGTAAATTATATTCAGAAATCTTGCTTTTATTTTAACTATGATTAGCACTGAGTGCAAAAAGACTCCATTAAATATTTTGACAAAGATATTTTATATAAATCCATTTAATCCATGTCTTACAAGATCTGTTTATGGGAGAAAAAGTATCAATTTAATGCAAATAGATTCATCATATTTCCTTCAAAGTTATCTTCTTTAGATAGTTGTTATCAGAGCACAGAAATACATTATTTGAATGCATAGCTTGAAAAGTGACAAATGCATGGTGAAATTGATAGAAATACAAACATAATGAGTCTAATATAATCTATGTGGCATTCCCTAGTAAATGTAATCAGTATGTCCTTGTATACCAGCTAAAAATAGCATAAAAATTAGAAAATATATGTAAGGATTTTGTAATTGACATCTCAAAACATGTTAACCAATAATGAAAACATGATAAGGTATTTCTTCAAACTCATGCTGATGGTTAGTGCTTATTTTGCAATGTTACTGAAAACAAGAACCTTATTTTTTTTTCTGATGCTTAGGGCAACTAGATATCTTAATCTGACCCTGCTCATTATGCAGAAAATGAGCCATGTATAGATTTGTGCCTGATTGACCATGAACAAATTAAAGAAACTACTTCAGGCCCCTCAAAATTATTAGGGCTATTAAGTCTGAAATAGGTTACAGAAAATAAATGATCCTCTACCAAAGTCATTTCAGGGCCTCTGAGGAAGGAGCTGGGTTGGGCCATAAAGGTTAACCAAGAAATTAAAACCAACTGCAAGAGAAGGTTTATCAGGTGCAAAAGGATGAAAGCTCTCTCCTTTGTACTCCTGATCTGTCCCTGGATGTTTCTACAAGTGTCCTGTCACTCTTGACCACAGTTCTCCAGTGAAAAGAGAAACTGAAGAGCTTGCGTGCATGTTTTTCAAATTCTAGCAGAACGTTCCCTGATTATGAGAAACTGACGAGATCAGTATAAAACCACTTGTGATTTTTTTATCAACAAAGGAAAATGCATTATGCTAATTAATTTTTCAATCTTGCACTGACTGCTGAGAGCCTCAGATATAAGTGTTGCTTAACTGCCCTTTAATTACTATACATCTTTCTTATAAATCTTTTTTCACTTTCCCATATCTTTTATCAGTTGTAGTCCCAAGTGTGCACATTATATTTGCATATCCTTATTATATTATTAATTTAATAAAATGTATTAGTTATGAATACATGTGGGTGTGATTCAGATCACAGAGTAGATACAGTTTATTTCTACATGATTTAAAATGAGTTGATACCATACTATGATACAATAAAAATGATTTAAAATCTGCTAATGAGCTCCTTGATCAAATGGTCTAAGTTCTCCAAGCCATTAGGGAGGAAGTTAACTAATTTGTTAGTGATTAGTAGGAGTGCCTGAGTATGAGGTATTAGGTAAGCTCAAAGAAAAGAATCCTGTTTTATCTAGTATTTGGTTCTCCTTTTATGCTGCTTGATTTTTTACTTCAAATTCTCAATATAATCTACTTATTTTTTTTGTTTCCCTGTGATCACTAATTTTGTTGTCGAAACAAGGTTTTGCTTTTAGATTTAGACAGCACATAATTTCTAAGTAATGTGAGTACCTTATTTTATCTCTTTCTCTCAATGTTCCTTTGCAGTAGAGAGATTAGACCTTATTTTCTAATTAACTTACTGATAATAAAATGAGGCTTAGTCGAGTTGATCAGAATCCTGTGGCTATTCATTAGAATATTTAGATTCAACTTCAGGACTTTTTATTTTGAACCACGGGATTTTTTGTCTTCTTTTTGTTTTGTTTTGTTTTGTTTTGTTTTGTTTTTTACTACATTCTGTATTTCTGTCCAGTTTCTAAAAGTTTAAAGGTATTTATTTGTTTTCTTTTCATCTTTGTGAGAGATTCATTTAAGGATTATATTAATGAAGTAAAAATAGAGAAATGCAAAAATGAGAATTTAAAAATTGTTTTTGTTCCACTTCTTAACTTCACTAGTCTCACCAAGACCATAAAATCCAGACACATCTGGAACCAGCAGATTACATAATAGTTATGTTGCTGGACTCTCATATAACTGACTGTGGTTTGAGTCCTGGAACCAGCCGCTCAAAACTCACGTAAGGCACATGTGTGTGAGTGCCTCAAATTCCAAGAGTAGAATGGAGGAGAAGGGCTTGCAGTGTGACCATTTCCTCTAAGGGGTGATTTCTTGCTTTCTGTCTTTCTATCTCTCTCTGTCCCTTCAGTGAGTGCATGTGGCCTATAGCAAAAAAAAAAAAAAAAAAACTCTCTCTCAAAGTCACATATACAGTACATGTGCAACATCTACTTATTAATAAAATACATTACTAGGCATAACATACTTAAATACTGAATAAAGTATTATACCTTTTAATCTAAAGTTTCTGACTTTCTTCATCAGATTTATATAATTTCTCTCTTCAAAATATACTGCATAAGCATCTTACCAATTTAGAGATTGAAACATACCATACATTATAAAATATGTGCAGATGTAAGAAAAGCAGACTAAAAAAATAAAATATGTATTTTCTCTCGAGGAATAGAAAATTTTTTAAAATATCAAAAATGTAGTATTTTACATGCATATTTTATCCCATTTATTTCTTGTGTTCAATTATTTATAATATTTGTAATATTTGATGTGTCTATGTACCTATACAACTCGTGTACATAAAGATCTTTATATAGCTAGACACATTATTTTCAATATTATCACCCTCACTTAGCAAAACTTTGTAAAAATTTTTGTTATCCAACTTTTTTTAAATATTAAAAATAATTGTTAGTGTATATGAGATCATTACAATTTGATATAACATTACTGGTATAGCCATTTCCCAATGTTAAACTTCAAATTGTTTCTTCAATGTAGTGATAGCTCACATTAAATCCCCAATAATTTCTCGCCTATATCTGGTCTTCAAGCATCCACACTTTTTTTCCTTCCAAAGCATTTCCTATAAGTAGTCAAAGCATTTTTCGGATTCGAGTTTCATGATGCTATGTCCCTAAAGGTTGCCTACTTTTCCTGAGACACGAATATGTTTAAGATCTTTCAGATCCTATAAGGCTTTGCATAAACTGGTCTTGGATGGCTTTGCCATCTTCATAGCAAACTTATCAGTTTGTTTTTGCTTTTTTTTTGTTTAGCTTGCATGCACTTCTAGAAGAGAGAAAGAAGAATGGGATGTAAGAAAGCACCCCTCCATGGAGAGTATTCACTGCAATTTCTTCTCTTCCATTTCACCATTTGTAATTTTGAGCATGCACACACATGTACATAGTGTGTTTTTCAAGTGTTGAGTCTGGGCAGTTGGACATGTGGGGTCAAGCTGTTTTACTGTTATGTCATTGGCTGGTCCCAAATCTGTCAGTTCTTACCGTGTTCCAAACACACTGACGAACCTACTTTCCATAACAGGGATTAGCCCTCCACATGATGTGTTCCCTTGGTTTAATAACACTAATATTCTTTAAAAAATAACACTAATACTCTTGAAAATATTGTGAAACACATTCAAAAAATTGCTATAGACTAAATTGTGCTGCCCCAGATTAGAGACCTGCAGCTCTAATTATGCTGGAGTTTGGGCATTTTAAGGAGGTGATTAAGTTTAAGTGAAGTCATAAGGGTGCGATTCTATCACATGAACCCCCTGGCAAAATTAAAACAAAAATGTTGAATGAATTAGCTCTTGACACAATTTCTAAATATTTCATTGACGTGTATTCAAAGATTTAGAATAACTGATAAAATGTGTTATTATGTGTGATGGTTAATTTTATATGTCAACCTGAATGGGTCACGAGGTATCCAGACATCTGGTTAAACATTATTTTGGGATGTGGCTGGGAGAGTGTTTCTAGGAAAGATTATCGTTTGAATCAGTAGATTGAGTAAAACAGATCGCCCTTCATAATCAGGATAGGGGGAGGTTGTGGAGGGGCATCATATCATTGTCAAGTGCTTGAGTAAAACGAAAAGGTATAGAAAAGGAGTAATTGCTCTTTGCCTAAGTACATACGTTGGGACTTAAGTCTTCTTAGGCTCTCAGCCTTGAAGTGAAATTTACAACATTGGCTTTCTGGTTTTCAAACCTTAGGAATTGGACTAGAACTTATACTTTCAAGTCATCTGTTCCTCAGGCCTTCAAATTAAAACTGGAGCTGCACCATTGGTTTTCCTGGATTGCCATCTTGCCCCCAGCAGACCATAGGACTTATTTTCCACAATTGTATTTATTCCTTATAATAAATCTCGCTCTCTCTTTCTCTATCTCTATATTGTTTATATTGCTCTGAAGTACCCTGACCAGTGCAATATACAAATATATTTAAAATATTGATTTTTTTCATTAATTTTTATTTAAAATTATAAAAATATATAAAAGTATAAATAAATCACTAAACATGTCATAAGCAGAATATCCGAAGTTACTCCTTCTTATTATATGTTTTTTCTAAGAAATTTATGAAATTAGGACCTTAGTATATTTAAAAATAGCAGTTTATATCTGTCTCCTTTGCACCATTGGGGGTGTACTAAACTGCAGTGTTGGCAGCCACATGAACGACTGTGGTTCAGATTCCCTGCCCAGTGGACCTGGATGCCAGGCACATGTGTGTATGCCCAATACCCTGACAGGCTAGAGAGATGGGAGATGGAAATCATAGCATGACTAGACCCTGTCAAGAGTGCCCCTCCCTTAGGACAAGCAGATGGCATAATGATTATGTCACTAGACTCCCATGTAGTTGACCATAGTTTGAGTCTTTGACCCAGGGCCTTAAAACTCACACCGGGTACATGATTTGGGGCATGCATGCCCCAAATCCCAAGATGAGAATGGAGGAGAAAGGATGGCCATATGCCTAGGAGGGGGATTTCTCACTTTTTGTCTCTCCATTTTCTGTCTCTCCAGTCAGCACAAGTTCTCTATAGAAAAAAAAAATGAGAGAGAGAGAGAGAGAAGAAGGGAATAAAGGAGTTCCCCTTCCTCTTTCTCTCCCTCATGTTGTAGACTGTGGTGTGACTCCCAGACTCAGTGGCTTATACTCATGCTGGGCGTGTGTGTGTGCATGCCCAAGATCCTGAGAGGAGAATAGAGGAGAAGGGATCGTGGCATGGCCATCCCCCCTGGGAGGGGTGATTTCTCTCTTTCTGTCTCTCTGTCTCTCTCTGTTTTTCTGGTGAGCCCACATGCCCTATAGCAAAAATTTCTCAAAAAAAAAAAATATATATATATATATACCATTTTCTGTGACTGTATTCTGATGATAAATATGTTCTATTTGTTATATATAGACAATTTTGTAATGGGAATTAGATTAATGCCATCAGCTAGCCCTGGTCTATGCTATGAAAGGTGTGATGAGATCAGAATATATACTACCTTTCTACATGATTTGTTTTCAGCAAGTCAAGAATTAATCTGAAAGTTCATTAGAGTAAGTACAAATCCTTTAGGTTTAGCAATAATTAAATTTACACTTTTGTTTCCAGCTGAGAACTCCCACAAGAAATATATACCCACATATATGAACATGAAATCAACTATACTAAAGATAAGATCACAATCAAAATCTATGAACCATGTGAGGAAATGAACTAACATGAGAGTTAAAAAATTCAATATGCAGCAAAATTAGCCCCATAAACTGTAAGCACCTATATAATAACACCATTAAATATCTTTAAATAATTTTCTCCAGATCTCTTTTTTTTCCTGAAGTTTTCTTATGTATTCTGAAAGATGTTCTCTCTGTCACTCTGTAAATTCTGTAATTTACTCCTTCTAAAGTGTTAGTTCTGCAATTGCAGCTTTAGTTTCCTACAATTTTTGCTTCTAATTTATATTAAGATTCTCTTATAATTTCTGACAAATGGTCTTACATTATTTTGGAAATATGAAAACACTTATTTAAATGTATAGGAATCGAGATGTGAGCTCTTCTGAATCTTAAATGCAGTTTTATTTTTATATTTAAATTTTTGCCATGTCTGGGAGAGACAGAGAGAGGGAAAGTGAGAAATCACCCCGAGGGGGGGGCAACTGCTCCTCAGTCTCTTTTCTCTCAATTTCCTTTTTGGATTTGTGCACTGGCCTACATGTATTCAGCATGATCTTAAAGCTGTGGAGTTGGAGACAAAAAACATATGGGATCTAGCCCTAACCATCGATCACACCCCTCAATAATGTGTATGGTGTCTTCAACTGGACTGGTGTGAGGTGTAGTCATGTTGAGAAAGTTCATTTACAAGTTGTAGTGAAGTATAGAGATTGACTGTATAAAATACATTGAACAGAAAAATGTAAAATATAGAGTTTTATCTTTTTATTATTCCTCTTTTTTTTCCTGCAGAAAGATTTTTGCTATAGGGCATGCACAGCTCGCCAGAAAGACAGAGGAAGACAGAGAGACAGAAAGTTAGAATTCCCCTTCTTCCTCAGGGGAGATGGCCACATCATAATCCCTTCTCCTCCATTCTCCTCTTAGAATCTTTGGCATGCACATGCACCTGGTGTGAGTTTAAGACACCAAGTCTGGGACTTGAACCTTGGTCGACTATGTGGGAGCCCAGCAACATAACCATTATGCCATTTGCTGGTCCCAACTTTTTTCTTCTTTATTTTTTCTTGGTAAGTGAACAAATTAAAGCATTGCTAATCTGTGGGCATGAAGAAATAGGCATGAAGATTGGTTCTCGCAAAGTTAAAATGGCTTCTCATATCTCAATTTTGAGAATTGTGGGGTTTACAATTCCCAGGTTATTTTTCTCTTTGGCTCTATGAGAGTGTGGCCTTTACTGTTGTTAGTTCACTATTCAGGTACATAAAAGCACTAAAACTCCTAGTTTTTGTAATTGACAGTCTCCAACACTGTCTATGATACTGTTCACCTCTTATTCAAAATTTAGTTACTATCTTTAAATCCCTTACTAATAGAGGTTTATTAGTAAATAAATCAGACAAAAATCTCCCCCCCTGAAGCATTTGAACTACTTGGAGGACTCTCAGGATATATCATATTGATATCAGTTATTATATATATTTCCATTTCGTACCATTTTTGTCTAGGAGTTACAAATTTAAAAGGAAGCAAAAAGACACAAATAAAGAAAAGACTAGATTAATCACATAGTTATGGCCACACAGTAGAGAATAGCTTTTTAACATTCTGATTATTTTAAACTGCCAACTGGGGGTTGAGGACATATAGAGGGCTTTATGCCTTGCCTTAATTGATTAATTAATTAACCTGTTTGTGGGTCATCTATTCCATAAGATTAATCCCAATGACGTCAAAAAGCAAAACATGGAGAAAAGCTTGTTTTTATAGATATTGGTTGTTTACAGGGTTACCTGGTATTTTCTTCCTTTTTAACATTTTCTTTTTCATTTTCAGTGTTTTTTTAAGGTCTTTTCTTTCTCTGTTTTTTCTTCCCTTCATTATAGTCCCAATAATTATTCAAGTAAAAGTTAAAATATATCAGGCTGTGATCTCAGACTCAATTTTAAATCAGAAGTCCTAAAGTTCCTGTATTTTGAAATAATCTACATTGTTAAAGATAGTATATCTTGGGGACCAGCAGGTGGCGTGGTGGTTAAGGCGCTGGACACTCCCACATGGCCGACCAGGGTTTAAGTCCTGAATCTGGTGGCTTGCTTTCTCACTTCCTCTCTCTCTCACTCTCACCCTCTATCTCTCTCTGGTCAAATTAAAAAATAAATGAATGAATAAATTAAAAAATAAAATAAATAATTATTTAAAAAAAAAAAAAAAAAAAGATAGTATATCTTCAAAATTGAACATTGTGGTTAGGAGTCAATTCTTTGGAATGTGATAGTCACCTTAGGGTAGAAGTCGTGCTCATTTCTTAGATTTTTTTACCTTGTTGTATTTGGATTCTTGATCTGTAAAATTGGATAATAATGTCATTTATTAATCCATTGCATGAAGTAAGTAATAGAATAGCACACAAAACATTCAAGTGAGTTTCAAGCAAATACCTAAATCATCATTAGGAGATAATAGCACTATTGCTACTGATTAAATACATTTTTATTTTTTTTGGAGAGGTTTTCGCTATAGGGTGTGTGCGCTCGCCAGACAGACAGAGAGAGACATAGAGACAGAAAGCGAGAAATCACCCCCCAGGGGGGATGGTCACGTTGCAATCCCTTCTCCTCCATTCTCCTCTTGGGATCTTGGGCACGCACGGAAATGCGCCCGGCATGAGTTTTAAGCCACCGGGTCCGGGACGCGAACCGCGGTCGACTACATGGGAATCCAGCGACATAGTCATTACGCTAACTGCTGGTCCTCTGATTAAATACATTTTTTGAAATGATACACATTTATAAGGTTTTTTTTTTTGTTTGTTTTTTGAGAGGTTTTTGCTATAGGGCAAATGTGCTTGCCAGAAAGACAGAGAGAAACAGAGATAGAAAGTGAAAAATCACTCCCCTGTGGGGATAGCCACGCTGCAATCCTTTCTCCTCCATTCTCCTTTTGGGGATCTTGGGCACACACGCACACATCCCACCGGGTCTGGGACTCAAATCATGGTCAACAGCATGGGAGTTCAGAGACATAGCCATTACACTAACTGCTGGTCCCAATGATACACATTTAAAGAAAAAAATTCAAAACTAGAAATTCAGAAATAAATACAGCATAATAATTTTAAAATTCTGTCTTACTTTAGGGAGAGGTAGTAAATTAATATCTCACATTGATAAGGCTGGAATAATCTGGATCATGTAAAAATATTAACAGGTCACTAGAACAGAATAAACCTTCATTATCAAAAATAGCTTATTATCTAGCCAGGGTGGTGATAAATAGTCCCAGAATAATGGAAAAAAAAAAACAAAGCTTTCTCCAGTGTATGAATGGGGCTTGAGCCTTGAATTATAATGATATAAAAAGTACTTTAAGCTTGGAGTTTTATAACCCACACGGCCAACTGCAGTTCGAGTCTAGGACCTGGAGGCTTGCTTTCTCATATTCCCTCTCTTTCTGTCTCTCTCTGAACAAATTTTAAAAATAGCAATAATAAATAAAATAAAATAAAAGTAATTTTCAAAAGAAAATAAAAAAGATAAAGAATAATTTTAAAATTCAATAAAATGATTAGAAATCAAGTCAAAACCTCTGTCAGCCTTTCACTGATCACTGTATCCAAAATACCCCACTTGAAATCATTCTGCTGTTTTTCTTCTTTATATATTTTTTCTTACCACTGTTACCCTGAGAGTGTAATGTTTATTCATTGCTTCTTTGTTCTTTCAAAAATCAAGTGGAATGCAAAGCTCCAGGAGGACAGAGAGTTGGCCTATTGGCTTCCATAGCTCCATTACTTAGAACAGTGTCTGATAAAATGCACAAAACAAATATTTAATGAATAAATATATAAATATCTCTGAATGGCTAAAATAATCAGCTCAAAAATCAAGTATGGGTTGCAGATACAACAAAAATATGACAATAATAGACCTCATTTACTTGGGGAAAATTTAAAAATATGTAAACATAAAATTACTAAGATATTCAGAATCATTAGTTTTTTAAATAAAAATAATTTGAATAATATGAAAGTCATTAGTGGTTCTGTTTAAAAAATTTAATAGAAGACATTAGAAAATTCTCCTCTCTTAATTTTTTCTTAACCAATTTCAATAAACATTTTGACTTAAACATTTGGGGTGAGATCTTGCCTATGAAAGAAAAGGAGTTGGAAATGTTAAATAATATTTGGTAAAGGCATACAGATTATTCTCTACTAGATATTAAATTTTTGTTTAGTAAAACAATTATATTCATTTAATATAAAGATAACATTGAGGATACCTTCAATGCACTTTAATAGTTAAAAAATATAAAGTACAAGTAACCATATATACTCACATATACATCAATATTATGATAATACAAGTAAATTTTTTTTCTTTTTAAAAAAGTTTTGCCAGAGGTTATGTGCACTCACTGAAGAACAAGAGAGAGAGAGAGAGACATACAGAGGGAAAGTACCCCATATAAGGAATGGTCATGCCCAAATCCTTTCTCCATTTCTCCCTCCCTTTAGGATTTTGGGCACACATGCATACATATCCGGTGTGTTTCTCAGGCTGCCAGGTCCAGGACTTAAACTGCCTAGTCATGTGGAATCCAGCCATGTTAACCATCATACCACAAGCTGACCCATACAAGTAAAATTTAATAAAAGCTGGTGGCAAAATGGACTAGAAAATGGAAAGAAACATGTTTAGATTCAAACTTTATATTACATATGCAAACAAATTCCTTAATGTTAATTTTTTTTTATAAAAGAAAAAATTTGAATGGGCAATGGAAATGGATTTTGTTGTCTACCTACCTGAAAAGTTAATTTTTGCTTACCATTAAAGTTTATACACTAGGTAAAATTATTGAGTATAAAAATTAAAATCTCTGGAAAAAATAACAAAATTAAAAATAGATTAGAAATAGGGCAGAAGGTTACTATGGAAAAACAAATTCACACATAAGGCAAGAAAAATACCGAGCTTCTAACAAACAAAAAAAGGCAAAATCTACAGGCAGACATTCTCATGAGAAAATACCGATGAATGAACATCCTTAAAACTTGATGCATTTGTGGGGTCAGCAGGTGTTTTGGGGGTCAGTAGGTGGCATGGATGTTAAGGTAGCTGGATCCCACATATCTGCTCTCTCTAGTGAGCACACATATGCTATAGCACATATGATAAAGTAAAAATGAAAAAGAAATAATGAGTTTTGCTAGTAGTCAGATAAATAAAATTAAATAATGTTTTATACTTGTTAAACTAGGAAAGAACTGAATTTAAATAATATATTTTATTAATTCATTAGCAAATTGGGCTCTGAAGAATGAGCAAGGGGAAAAATAGCAACAGGTGAGATTGAAAAGGAATTGGGAAAGGCAGCAGATCAGATAGGGAAAAGTTTAACAGAGTGTTGAGAACTGATCAGATTACACACCTTTCTTTTTTTTTTTTTTTTTTTTTTTTTTTTTTTTTTTTTTTTTTTTTTTTTTTTTTTTTACAGTAGGGGCACAAAGAGTAGATGTAAGAGCGTAAATACAAAGGAGACAAAAGTGACCCTAAAATTATTGTCAGGGCAACAAAAAGTATACTTTGAAATTTGTGGGAAGAAACTAGAGAGTGGATAGTAAAGGAGAGGAGGAGAAAATTTGGAGAAAAGTAAAGAATTTTGAACCTAGACATGTTAATTTTGAAACATGTATTACATAGCTAAGTAAAATCAAGAGTGAAAAGAAACAAAAAAAAGAGAATAACAGAATGGTTAAAATATGTAAAATGCAGGGCTTTAAAAGAATCAAACTCATTTTGCTTTTCAATATCAAACGTTTATGTACAAAATGTTTAAATTAATAGAGCCTATTTCCAGTTATAGAGAATAAATACTAGAGCAGCGATAAAGTACTTACCAAGAAACCTGGCCAACTATGATTAGTAAGAGTTGACTAAAACAGCAATAGTAATATCATCATTATGTATATTTATATTTGTGGATAAGAAAATGAAGCAGAAGGCAACATAAACAATTCAAACCGTTAGACTAGGGAAGCTTTTTTCTTTTAAAAATTGTAGTATAAAAATAAGGGACCAGGGGACCAGCAGTTAGCGTAATGGCTATGTTGCTGGACTCCCACGTAGTCGACCGAGGTTCGAGTCCCGGACCCGGTGGCTTAAACTCACGCCGGGCGCGTGTGCGTGCGTGCCCAAGATCCCGAGAGGAGAATGGAGGAGAAGGGATTGCGGCGTGGCCATCCCCTCTGGGGGGTGATTTCTCGCTTTCTATCTCTCTATCTCTCTCTGTCTGTCTGTCTGGCGAGCGCACGCGCCCTATAGCAAAAACCTCTCAAAAAAAAAATAAAAAAAAAAAAAATAAGGGACCAGAAGTTAGCGTAATGGCTATGTCGCTGGAGTCCCATGTAGTCGACTGCGGTTCACAATCCAGACCTGGTGGCTTAAAACTGATGCCAGGCGCGTGTGCGTATGTGCCCAAGATCCCAAGAGGAGAACGGAGGAGAAGGGATTGTGGCATGGCCATCCCCCCTGGGGGTGATTTCTCGCTTTCTGTCTCTCTGTGTCTCTCTCTGTCTGTCTGGCGAGCACATGCGCCCTATAGCAAAAACCTCTCCAAAAAATAAATAAATAAATAAATAAATAAATAATACTATAAAAATGAGTAGTACTATAATTTTTAATTCTTATGTTAAAAATAATCTAAGTGTGTGGCATGGACTCTTTGAGAACAAAGGACCTAATTTAGTTCTGAATACATATTTTCAGAATTGACAGTTTTGAACACACATAGAAACACACACACACACACACGAGCATACCAGGTTTTTACTATATAGAAACACATGACTTTCTTAATCAGAGGCTTTGAAGAACTCAATTTCTGGGACCAGCAGTTAGCGTAATGGCTATGTCGCTGGACTCCTATGTAGTCGACTGCCATTCGAGTACCAGATCTGGTGGCTTAAACTCACGCCACGCGCGTGCGTGTGTGTGCCCAAGATCCCAAGAGGAGAATGGAGGAGAAGGGATTGTGGCGTGGCCATCCCCCCTGGGGGGGTGATTTCTCGCTTTCTGTCTCTCTCTGTCTGGCGAGCGCACGTGCCCTATAGCAAAAACCTCTCCATAAAAAAGGAAAAAATAAAAAAAAGAACTCAATTTCTAACCCACAAAGGTAGAATTTTGCCATATCATGAAAAATAATGTATCAGGGGAGCTATTAAAACAGCATGAGAAGTAGGCGCTAGGAGGTATCTCCAAGAGACTTGTCACTTTGTGGAAAACCAGGTGTGAAAAATAACAGGCATTGAAAATAACTTACGTGATGCTATACCCAAAGAAATTTCTCTAGCTAGCTAGTTTTACTATTTTCAGAAGGTATCACAGAAATAAATTTAATAGGTGGTTTAATGCATTAATGTGGATTGTCGATATTTTAAAAATACATGGTGGAATGTTGTGGGAATAACAAATCCAACAAATTTACTTAGTGAGTTTATTATAAAATAATTCCAACAAAAAGAGATGTAAATTTTATTATCATTTTAACCTTATATTAAATCTATGAAATAGATATTATTTCCAATGCATCATACTAGGAAGAAAAAAAAAAAAAACTATTTTAGAAGTTATTGTACTAGGATAAAGCTGGTTTAATTCTGAAGCAAGAACTCTGTCCTAAAACTAAGCTGCTTCCCAAATACATGTAAAATGACAAATGAAAAATTCATGCTAAAGAAATTTTTCTTCCATAGTGAGGTGTTATTTCTGCATATAAAATTAAAACTAATTTTTAAAGTGAACAAAATATACCATGCTATGTTCAAAACAAGTCTTTTTCCCTTATGAGTTAAACAGCATCCAAAATATCTATTTCATAAAAGATGCAAAGCAAAGTCTCCGATTTACAAAGAAAGTTACCCCAGGCCCACCCTCCACTATGCCAAGAGGATTGATTATTTTTATTCCAAACACTGTCTTATTTTAGTAATTGGAGCCTATCTCCCCCAAGTATGGCTGGCTGCCTTGATAAATATTTTAGAAAAAAAAAAAAAAAAAAAAAAAAAAAAAAAAAAAAAAAAAAAAAAAAACTCTTCATTTGATTTGTATCTGCTCTTCATAGTCTACCTCAGCCAGACATTAGTATGTTCTCTTTTAGCACTTCTGAACATACCAATTTAGGCTTACTTTTAATGTTAAATTTAACTCTGTCTTACAAATGTTTGTATGCTATTGGTAGATAGGTTAGAAACAAAGAAAAGTGCTGATAATTTTATAACAGAGAAATAAAAAAAAAGAATGCTAGAGAGATGCTAGGGCTGCAGATTGCAATAAGCGTGAGAGAAGACCTTACAGAGCAGGTGGCAAGATAAAACTTAGGGGGGCAGGAGCGAGATCTGTGACTGTCAGGAGCAAAAGCACTTACGAGGGTTGTCAGGATAACTGGAGGAGAAGGACTTAGAAAGAAAGGAATAAAAACAAAGTTGGAGATGTATCATGTGACTGGCTTTTTACAAACCATTTGACGATTCTTGACTTAAATTGAAAATCTTGGGACCCACTGACGAGTTTTAACCGCACATATTTACAGAATCACTCAGGCTCCTTTTTGAAAACAAAGAAAGAAAACAACAGTGAAGCAGGGCAATAATTAAGAAGCTTTTACAAATTCTAAATGTTATACCCTGTAAAGATATATATGATTAAATGTAATATAAAAATAGCAACAGCTTTTACAAATTCTTGTTTTTTTTTTTTTTTTTTTTTTTTAATTTTCTTTCTCAGATCAATCACATTCATTTTACATAAAGTTCTCATCATGATGTGTACAGTATACGTACATGTATCTAGTTTTCAACAGAGAACCCTACATTTTCTGGTGACAAAGGACTCCTCCCGTTCCCCCCCACGCCCACCCTCCATCACCCACTCCCGACTACCCGCTCCCCTCCCTTACAGCCTCTGGTGTCCACTTTTGTCCTTTCCGCTATCATATCATCAGATCTTTCTCCCTCTGCCAGAGTGCTGATATTATTATTATTATTATCATTTTTTTTTTCATTGCATATCTTTACAGTGTACAGATTGGTTTTTTCCAGCATGAGTGCAGTTCACACTAGACAAGACAGTGATACCATCACATACATCATCATCTACAGACCACCCCTCATCCCTGTGTCCATCAAACGTGATGATCGTTCCCTGAACCGCCCTCCATCACTCATTCTCATTACCTCTCCCATGCTGGCTCCAGCATCCACAGTTGTCATCCCTGCGACCATACCCTCCAGATCTTTCACCCCTTTTTTTTCTTATTCTATTATGAGCTCATAGAGTTTTCCACAAATTCTTGGTTTTTAATACTAACTAGATTTTCAAGTCTCAGAATGAATAAATAACATCCTCTTCACTTCATTCTTTTTTTATTTTTTGGAAATAATCATGTTCAAGTCTTTTAAGTTGCTCCCAGACTTTCCATATTTTGGCCCTTACTTCTAAATAGCATGTTTTTTAAGCAGTTTCTTTTTTACTTGGGATACTATCTTTTGACATTCTAGCATGGAAAAAGAAAACAATAGTCTCCTTACTTTGCTCCTTACAGACACACTATGCACACCTGTCCATAAATATACTTCTCATTAGTTGGCTATTTTATCAATTCAGTCAGATTTCATTAGACCACTAGTCAGCATATACACTACAAGAGGTCTTTCAAAAGTTCATGTAAATGAATTATTCTGGGAAAAAAACATGGATTTCAAACTTTTTGCACCAAAATAAACTCGTACTATAATTTCATTTTCCATAAACTGTTGTCCTCTTGTATTGTGACTCTGTAATATTTACTCTGTTTTCAGCTATATAATGCACTGTAACTTTATTCTATTCCATTTATTTTTTTTTAAAGAGACATTTCCGCTAGACATTTCCTTCCGGGGGAGGGGAGGGAGGTGTGCTTGCCAGAGACACAGAGAGAGAGAGTGAGAAACTACTCCCCAGGGGGTGATGGCCACTACACAATCCCTTCTCCTCCATTCTCTTCTTGAAAATTTGGACATGCAGATGTACCCAGAGTGAGTTTCAAGCTGCCAGGTCTGGGACTTGAACAATAGTCAACCATATGAAAGGCCAGCCCCTTACCCTGTGCCACCTGCTGTACCTCTAGTCCGTTGCTTGTTAACTCTTTGTCTCCCCAAAATTAGAAATTTCCTAGCATATTTATATGATTAGTTTATTGTAGACTTATCAATCATTTATTACTAAAATCTTTGTGGAAGTGTAAAACTCTTATTTTCTTGTTTCTTACTTTATTACATCATTTTCCTAATTCCTTAGCCTATCTAGGCTTATTATAACAGTAGCTTAAGTTTCTGCATTTTTCAGTCTGCTGTGTTTTTAATTACTTGCTAATCTTTGTTCCAGTTTCTTCTCTCCAATATTTTGTCCTCATAATTTTTAAACATCTCCTTTTTTTGGTTTGTTTTGTTTTCATACCTATCATGGAGTCAGGAGAAGAAAATGGAGTAAGGGAAGAGAATTAATTAAATACATTTAGCTGACTGCAATTTCACCTAACCGTATGAATATTTTACTTAAAAAAAAGAATGATTTATTTAATTTATTATTATTATTATTGTTATTGTTATTATTTCGTTTGCTGTAGGGCATGTGCACTCACCAGAGGGGTGGGGAGAAAGAGAGAGAGAGAGAGAGAGAGAGAGAGAGAGAGAGAGAGAGAGAGAGAGAGAGAGAGAGAGAAAGGTGAAAAAGCAAGCTATCAGGTCTGGGACTTGAACCATGGTTGGCCATGTGGAAGTCTAGCACTTCAACCACTATACCACCTGCTGGCCCCATGAACATTTTTCTTTATCACCATATGTGTGTGTGTGTGTGTGTGTGTGTGTGTATTTGTTATCACAGTTTCTCTGTCCATTTATCCATTGATGGGCACGTAGATTATTTCCATATCTTGGTTATTGTGAATGAAGTTGCAGTGAATGTGGGGCTGCACACATCTCTTCATGATACTGATTTCATTTCTGTTGGCTATACATTCAAAAGTGGGATTGCTGGATTATAAGGTAGTTCTATTCTTAATGATTCATGAAGCCTCCATACTCTTTTTCAGAGTGGCTTTGCCAATTTATATTCCCACTAGTAGGGTAAAAAGTTTGTTGCCAATACTTGCTATGTTTTCTCTTACTGACAGCAGCTATTGCAAAATTATCTAACAGGTGTGAGGTAATATTCTCTCTCTCTCTCTCTCTCTCTCTCTCTCTTTTTTTTTTTTTTTTTTAGTAGAGTGGCTGCTACACTCATCTATTCTCAATAATAGATGCCCTGCCTCAGTAGTGATCTCATTACACCCAAAAAGCCTACCTGGGACACCGTGAAGGCATTAAGTTTTGTTTTGTTTTTCTACCAAATTAAAAGAAGATTAAATATATATATATATATATATATATATATATATATATATATGTGTGTGTCTGTGTGTGTGTGTGTGTGTGTGGTGTATGTGTGTGTCTGTGTGTGTGTGTGCACAGCTATATGTATATATAAATAAAAAGGACGGAAACATGTATTGATTTCATTTTTCCATTTACTATGCATTTCCTACAGGACTTTGCACAGCACTTCTTTGTCCCAACCATACATAAGTTTCTCCTTTGCCAATCACTCAAATGGGTTTTATTTTCAGAACTGCAGCCTGTCCAAGCATAATATTAAAGAATATCAGAAAATTATGGTTTCTGTGAACAAAATGTGACCTCATTTACAAGGCTGCTTTTAGTTGGTTACTAGGTTACAGCCAATCACACCAGTTAGTCTTCAGTCAGTCACAGGTGTCCCACCTTTTAAACTGTGTTAATCTAGACAAAATTCAGGATGTAACCAATCCAATTGATTTTCTACCTCATTCCTTCACTTTTGTTTTTGTACATCACTTTCCTATTCCTGTACAAGACACTTTACTTTTCCCTATCTTAATTACCGCATGACCGTGGAGTTGTTACCTGGAATTATTTGGAAGTTGGTTTGATCAGCTGCCCAGTTGAAATCATGTTAAGATTTGCTCAATAAAATGTCACTAAATTAATTTTTTTCCTTTAACAATACTCACAGTTTTAGTTTGCATTTCTCTTATTAGTGATGTTGACTAACTTTTCATATTAATAATTTTTAAGATTCTTTTAATGTTTGTGCTGGCCCTTACCCAAGTTTTAATTGAATTATTTATTTTTAGCTCTTTAGTTGTTTGAATCCCTTATATATTTTGGATATTAATCTCTGTAATACAGTAACAATTATTATCTGTATTTATTTATTTTTAGACAGAGACTTACTATGTCATGGATTTCCTGACTCAGCCTCACAAGTAGGTAGACTATGGATGTATATCACCATGCTCAGTTTTGGGGTAAGCTTCAATTGAACCCAGACCTCCCATTGGACCTAATTATTGTTACCAGCATGTACTGTTGCAGGCTAGACATCACAATTTTAATTATTGTGACATAATACAAAATTTTGAAAGATTCAAAATTACTTGAGATTTCAATTCATCCAAAATTTTGATATCTTAAAAATATTAGCATGGGGCCAACAGATAGAATGGTGGTTAAGGCACGGGACTGCCATAAAGTTGACTGTGGTTTGGGTCCTGGACCTGGTGGCTTGCTCTCACTCTGTCTATCTCTCTGGTGAGTTCATTTGACCTATAGTAAATTAAAACAGTAATAATCATAAATGAAATAAATAGTTCTTTGAAAAATGTTGGCATGAAGGGTTCTCATTCACGTATTTAGCAAGCATGTTTTATAATAAATTCATAGAAATGAAATTGCTAGAATACAAAGGAAGTATATTTGAATTGTCAATATACAGAGCCAAACTGCCCTATGGGAAGGTTGAATTAATATACAGTAAGGGTGGTGCTACCAAGTCCAGTTGCATTAATTTATAGAAAGAAAATTACTATAAATACTTGGTGGTACTTTGGTTGAGAACTTAACAACTCTAATTCTAAAATTGATCTCTTTTCATAGAACATTTGATTTTACTTCATTTTATAATGTAGATTATGTTAAATTTCTAGAATGTTGTTAGTATTATAGACTTTGTACACATGGAAAGAAAATGAGCTTCATGATGCAAAACAGAAGTGATATATCTGTACCTAAAGTCTTCCTGAAGAAACTTACAAAGTATCATAAACTAACCATGAGAGAATATCCCTGAAGCCTGAAAATTCAAAGGGTTCATGCTGACCCAAGCTAAATTTGTTTTACTTATTTAGGGCACTAATTTCCTGCTTGATCCAATAAGCAATTGTTTTTTCTTTATTTGTTTTTTACATATGAATATAGTATTTGAAAAAATAGTTTAATTTTTTCACAGGACATTAAGATTATATTATTATAAGCTATGCAGATATGATATGACCAATTTAACCATAATGAATGTGGACATGGTTAAAGTGCTGTCATTCTTTGTTCAAAATTGAGTGACTCTTTCAGATAACATGAGTGCATTGCATTCTTAGCCTATCATTTTCCCTTTGTGTGTTTGGTTAGAAAAGAAAAGCAAGCACGACTTTAATTATTTCTGAGTTTAGTGTTGTGAATTTTAATGTATTTATAGACTCTTATAAATGTGAACTACTTTTAAATTGAAAAGTAAATTTTTTTCTGAATAAATCATGGTCAAAATATGACAAGAAAATATGAGGATCTCATAAATGAACTGTGATAAATCATGTTTCAACTATGAACGAGAAAAACAGTGTCATCTTCTCCTTTCACTAGTAAAGTACAGCACTTATTTCATGAGAAAAGTAATTACCTCAGTGAAATTAAAGGCCCTTTTTAATATTATTTCAAGTTTTTCTTTATGTCTTCTCCAGCTGTGTTTCATTTGCAGCATTTTATACATTCAAGCGCTAAAATAAAACTTACTTTAGAAGGCATATTAATGTACATCTTGTTTTCTATTGTCCTTGAGAAATTTTCTCTCTATATATGCAAAAGTTATCTGTAGAGGTGTTAATGGATCGCTGTTCAAACTAACTCCTACATCAGATTTCAATTAACTTTTCTTCTTTGCTCTATTTGCTTGTCAGAACAAGACTATTTTTTGTCCTATATGTATTTGTTTTATGAGTTTTTTGAGAATAGTTTAGCACTAAACTTGGTTCTTTGTTTTAATTTCTAGAGTTATTTTTTTTTCTACTTCACAATTTATTCATACTCTGGAGAAAAAGTAAAGCTAAGTAAAACAGATCACTATTTTTTTTAAGAATTATTTTATATAACTTTATTTATTTATTTATTTTAAAATAAAGTAAGTTCCCCCAGATAGGAACAGAGACACAGAGAGAGAGAGAGAAAGTGAGAAAGCAAGCCACCAGGTCCAAGACTTGAACCACAGTCGGCCTTGTGGGAATCCAGTGTCCTTAATTACCATGCCACCTGCTAGACCCAAAGAAATCACTGTTTCTATGTAAATAGCTAGGTGATTTTTACCTTAAAACAGATAACTTTGCTTCATGAACAGTCTACAAGTCTTCCTATCATGAACCAACTATGGCTGGTCCTTATCTGTCCAGTTTTCATCATGCTTCATGAATGTTCTACACACCGGTGCTCAGGCTAGGTAACTCAACAGCCAAAATGACTGTCTGACCACAACTTGCTCTTCCACTGACTGGAGTTGGCCTTGCTCAGTCACACTAAATAGATTAATTTATTTCTTGTTTATTTGACTTGAAATAACTGACATTACAAAAATAACATAAAACTCAGAGTATACAAGTACAATAAGGACACCATTGGCAAACTGGTTAAAGAATATTATCAGTTCAAGGAATTTTTGAGGTTAGTCATTGCACAAGAAAATTTGTTATCTTTGAAATTTTATGTCTTATATATGAAAGAAATTCAGTGACATGGGACCGGAAATGGCATACTGGCTATGTTGCTGGATGCTCATGTAGTCGACTATGGTTTGAGTCCTGGACTTGGTGGCTTGAACTCACACCAGGCGCGTGTTCATGCATGCCCAAGATCCCGACGGGAGAATGGAGGAGAAGGGATTGCGGTGTGGCCATCTCCCCTAAGGGATGATTTCTTGCTTTCTGTCTCTCTGTCTCTCTCTGTCTTTCCGGCAAGTACATGTGCCCCATAGCAAAAACCTCTCCAAAAAAAAAAAAAAAAAAATTCAATGACAGTTTTTTTAAATTAGGCAACAATCTTAAGACTTAAAATTTAAAATTTAAATTCTAAGATTTAAAATTTATTTTAACCAATCTGCCACAGGAAAAGCAGAATTGTTTTCCATTAGAAGTGATATTGTGGGCCAACCTGTGCCATGATGGTTAAGGTGGCTGGATCCCACATGCCCGACTGAATGGTTTCAATATTGGATCCCATGACTTAAAAAATATGTTGGGTGTATGGACCTGTGTGTCCAAAGTCCCAAAAGGAGGGAGAAATAGAGGAGAAGGGATTATAGCATGACTATTCTCCATAAGGAGTCCTTTCTCTCTCTCTTCCTCTCTCCTCTCTTTATCTCTGTCTCCCCCCAGTGGGCCCAAGTGTTTTCTGGCAAAAATAAAAATAAAATAAAATAAACAAAATAAAATAAAATAAAATAAAATAAAATAAAAAGAAGTATTTATCATTCCATGGCCTGGTGGCTAAGGCAGCCAGATCTCACAGGACCGATCACAGAATTTGAGTCCCAGATTCGCTGGCTTGAGAAACTCGTGGGGTGCAGTGCATGCATGCCCAAAATCTTGAAAGAAGAAAATGATGGAGGAGAAGGGACTATAGTCTGAAGATTCCCCATTGGAGAACTTTGTCCCTCTTTCTCTCTGTCTCTCTCGCTGGAAACATGACTGTCCAATAGAAAGAAAGAAAGAAAGAAAGAAAGAAAGAAAGAAAGAAAGAGAGAGAGAGAGAAAGAGCGAAAGAGAGAGAGAAAGAGAGAGAGAGAGAAAGAAAAAGAAACAAAAAGAAAGAAAGAAAGAAAAGAAAAAAAAGAAAAGAAGAGAAAGAAAGAAAGAAAGAAAGAAAGAAAGAAAGAAAGAAAGAAAGAAAGAAAGAAAGAGAAAGAAAGAACAAAAGAGAGAAAGAAAGAGAGAAAGAAAGAAGGAAGGGAAAAAATACCATGGATCTGTCTCTTAGTGCATTAGTGCAACAGTTAAGCCCTGTGTATAGAAAGCTGGATCCTACATGGCAAACCACAGTCCCAATTCTAGCTAGGCAGCTTGAAAAACACTCTGGGTGCATATTTGTTCATGCCCCAAATCATGACGTGATGGAAAAGTGGATGGAAGAGATTTGTAGCATGACCATGTCCCACTGAGGGGTGTTTTCTCTCTGTTTCTCTTCCTCTTTGTCACTCTGGCAAGTACATGTGCCCTATGGCAATTAAAATAAAGTGATATCACAAAACTATGAGGTGAAAACATAAAAAATAAAGTAATGAGGGGCCAGTAGCAGGTGATGTTGTGGTTAAGGTTCTGGACTCCCACATGACTGACCACAGTTTGAGTCCCAGACCAAGCCACTTGAAACTCACATTGGGCATGTGTGCATGTGTGCCCAAAATCCCAAGAGGAGAATGGGGAAGGGATTGCAGCATGGCCAACTTCCGGTAAGGGGTGATTTCTCATCTTCTATCAAAACTTCTCTATCTGTCTTTCTAGTGAGCACATGCGCCCTATAGCAAAAATCTCTCCAAAAAATAAATAAGTGAATAAAGCAGTGAATGATTATAGAAGAGAATGAGAATATGTAAGAGCATGAAACCTTTAATTAAAATAAATGCTAATTTATTTGTATTTGGTCATTTTGTAATGACTAAGATGATTTTAATGTCTCTCAGTTTGACAAACTTTGGACATGTTTCTTTCTGCTAGGGGCCCTGACCTACACTTTCTTACAGCATTTACTTTAGAAAGCTTATAGTTGCGAATTCTCTCTCTGATCCTTTGAGAAACATATCTATATCATCTTGAAGGATCTGGAACCCATTCTCCTGAAAAGTAATAACCAAGGAAAACAGGGCCTCTCTCTCCATTCTTTATGGGAGAGTATAAACTCCATCTTCCATACCCAACTCTCATCTCATACAAACGGCCTCTGCACAATGGCCTCAGCATTTTCCATTTGCTCAACCCAGCATTTAAAGGTGAATTTAATTACTCTCTCTAGGACCAGCAATTAGTGTAATGGCTATGTCGCTGGACTCCCATGTGGTCGACCGTGGTTTGAGTACCGGACAGGGTGACTTGAACTCACGCCAGGCACATGTGCATGCATGCCCAAGATCCCAAAAAGAGAACAGAGGAGGAGGGATTGTGGCATGGCCATCCCCCTTGGGGGTGATTTCTCAATTTTCGTCTCTCTGTCTCTTTCTGTCTTTCTAGCGAGCGCATGCATCCTATACCAAAAAAAAAACTCTCAAAGAAAAAAAAAAATCTCTCTCTCCTTAATGAAATAGTCTTGCTCCTGGGTAGTCTTTCTTCCAACATTTAACAAGCATTTAGTGTGATTTTTCCTTTAGCAGTGAAATTTGTCAATTTTTTAAAAAATGTACAACTTTTTGCAACATTTTTCTCTTTCAAAATAAATATTAATCTTTATAACTAATTTACATTTGTAAGTTTTATTATTGTTTTTTAAGGAGTCTTCTCCCGGTTTAAAAGCTTCAGGCTTAGCAAAACTGGATTAATCTTTTCTCTTGTTTTTCAACCTAAAGTATCTAAAAATACGTCCTAAAATTTATGTTTATTTCCTTACCTTCATTCAATATGCACTCAAAACATGAAAAGTTTTTTCCCCTCATAAATTCGCTTAGCGAAGTCCAATCTCCATTTCAGGAACTAAATCAATCATTTTAGGAGAAATTTCTATGATCCTTCAATTGGGATTAGACTTTTTTCCCCTGTGTTTCATAGCTGTGTTTGTAATTTTGTAATGAATTTATTACAGTCTGCCAACTACTAGAGCTATTCATATGGTTTCCCAAACTTTTTCAGTAGAGACTACAGGGCACCTATATCATTAGTCTTTCATCACCCTCATTATTTAAAACACTAGACACAGATATATATGTGAATTAAATTGCTGCAACACGAATTTATTTGATTTAATTTAAAACCTGATTCTCATGAAAAAAAATATTGAAAATTCTCCCAAGGTAATAAGCTACTTGGAGAAGACAATTAATAATTGAGAGAAGAATATTCATGAAATCGTGTCATGTATCTCAGGGAGATAACCTTCTTGGATGGGTTAACATTATGCTCAAATTTATCCTTTTCTTTTGAAGGTTTCCTTGACATTTTATAGTCAGAGTTAAATTTATTTATCTCTTGGCATGAGGAATATTCTTCTATCTAATTTCCCTACTAACACTTGAGATCATAGACAATGCTCTTATTGTCTTTTTACCCTTAGAGTCTGGGATAGAAATTGTCATATAATAAGATTCATGATAATATTTATTAGAAAGAAGAAAAGATAGAAGGGACAAAGGAAGGAAGGGAAGAAAAAAAGGAGAGAAAGAGCTACTGTTCCATACTAACTAGATTAGTTCCAATGTTTATTTGATTCCAAAGCCTTCCTCTCTTTGTAGGGTGCAATGTCCAATCAGAGGACCAAGAACCAGCTTCACAGATTGTTCAATTCTGCCAGCAAGTATGACTCAAAAATAAGGGGCCAGCAGGTGGCTAGTGGTGCTGGTATCATACATAGCCAATTGCAGTTCGAGTCCTGGACCTGGCAGCTTAAAACTCATGCCAGTGCATGTGCATGCATGTCCAAAATCCCAGCAGAAGAATGTAAGAGAATGTCAGAAAAGAGATTGTGGCATGGGTGATTTCTCACTTTCTCTATCACCGTTTTTCTCTTTCCCCTGCAAGTGTATGTGCACTATGGCAAAAACCTTAAAAAAAAAAAAAAAAAAAAAAAAAGATTCAAGAAGGAAAAAACACAGTAAAAGAATGCAAGCACTCATGAAAACAACTATGAATTATTTTCCATGTAAATTACACAGTAATCAGCATAAACAGGTTTAATGAAGGATACGTATTGGAGTTTGTTATTAGATATATATTAAAAATCCTGAAAAGCTGTTCCCCCCACAACTTTCAGTACACAAATACTACTTAATGTGTTTTATTTTTAAGCTTGAGAATATGTCTGTTTAGCTAGTGGTACACTGGGCAAACACAATTGCCAACTCACAAATGTATTGTAAATCTCTTTCATTTTGTGTTATGTATCTATGTGTTCTTTTCCAGTGGCATAACTTATTTTATTTTAATGTAAATTTTTTACTAAAAATAATACATAATTATTTTATAATATATAGAAAGTACACATGAACAACAACAAAAAAATGCTAAGGCAGCCAAAGCAGGTAAACTGAAAAAAATCCCTCAGTGATTCTGTTGTAGTGATTAAAATACTGGCAGTAGAGACATGGAAATATAGAATCATGATTCATAGGAGTCTGCATTTTTCATATACTGGTAGCAGGTTATGATGGACTCAAAATGATTGATAGGATAAGAGTCAAGGATGATTGTCTTAGTCTGCTATAATAAAATGCCATAGACTAGGTGGCTTAAACAAGAGTCAAGTCATCTATTCCTTACAATTCTGGAAACTGGGAAGTCCAAGATTAAGGTGCCAATAGATTCAGTTCCTGCTGAGGGCCATTTCCTGTCTGGCAGAAGGCTACCTTTTCATTGTGACCTCTGTATCTTCTCGCTATGGCAGAGAAGAGGGAGGACCCTCTCTCTCTTACTCTGCTTGTGAAGCCACTAAGCCCACTGTTAGAACCCCACCTTCATAATCTTATCTAAACCTAACTGCATCCCAATGGTCCCACCTCCAAATATCATTACATTAAGAGGATGTAAATACACACATTTGGGGAATACAAACATTCAGCCATAACAATGGTCCTTATGTTTTTTGATGTGAGCAGTTAAGCTTATAGTGGTAGTGACATGGGAAGTTGGAGTGCATGGACCCAACAGCCAATGCAGGAACAGCAGCAAACCTGATTCTATGTCTCACCCTCATTAAGAATTAGAGACACACAAACAGACAGGGGATAGCAAAGAAGAGTTTATTGAAAGAGAATACGGCTTCTAGGCAGAGCATGGTCCTGGAAAATGGGCTGCTGAAGAGGAGCTGAAGTGAAAGGATTTTATCTTGGAAAGGAGGGCTTTATTTCTGGCTTGTTCTCAGGAGGGACTTGTACATGTTTTCCTCTTGTGGTGGGGGTCATGTGATAGATGAGTCTAGCTATTCTTTTCTTAATTTTGAAGCAGGTATGAAGGTCATGAAATCCTCTTTGTCTAAAAGCTTTGAACCATAAAATATAATTTCCTTCTTCCTGGAATGTGATGAGACCTGGAAAAAGCCTTAATTGCTATATTTCCTTCAGGTCAATCATTGAGTCACTGCTGTAAGTTGTTTCCTGAGAAATGTTTTTAGGGATTTAGGAATATTTTTAGAGTCTTTGTCTCCAATCTCAATAGTTCCTTTTTTTTTTTTTTTTTTTTTTTTGGAGAGGTTTTCGCTATAGAGCGCGTGCGCTCGCCAGACAGACAGAGACAGAGAGACAGAAAGCGAGAAATCACCTGCCATGGGGAATGGCCACGCCGCAATCCCTTCTCCTCCATTCTCTTCTCGGGATCTTGGGCACGCATGCACATGCGCCCAGCATGAGTTGTAAGCCACCAGGTACGGGACGCGAACTGCGGTCGACTACGTAGGAGTCCAGCGACATAGCCATTACGCTAACTGCTGGTCCCAATAGCTCCTTTTTATGGAGGAGAAAGGTTTGGGAACATATCAAGAATTCTGGTTTTTGGGGGAGGAGGGTGTCTTATTTTTTTACTTTCTTTTTTTTTTTTTTTTTTTGAGAAGTTTTTGCTATAGGGCACGTGCGCTCGCCAGACAGAGAGAGACAGAGAGACAGAAAGCGAGAAATCACCCCCCAGGGGGGATGGCCATGCCGCAATTCCTTCTCCTCCATTCTCCTCTCAGGATCTTGGGCACACACACGTGCCCAGCATGAGTTTAATCCACCGGGTCCAGGACTCGAACCACAATTGACTACGTGGGAGTCCAGCGACATAGCCATTACACTAACTGCTGGCTCCAAGGGTGTCTTATTTTTGAAATGTCTACTATTCATTCGAACCAATATGTGAAGTAGACAATTGGATGTGTGACTTGACACTAAAAAGTAAATTTGTCAAGAGTGGTCATTTAAAATTGATCCGAGCTAATTCTAAAAAGTATTTTGTATTTGAATTTGGTTAAATTTTAGAATTTGGTTTCTTAAAACAATGGTGAAAGGTTACCAGTCCTTTAGCTGCATTTTTGTAACATATATTTAAACTGACCATCATTCTTTTTTATAATTCTGAAAAAATAAAATGTTAATTTTTGTATGTTTATCTTCCCATTCTGGCTTTTTAAAAAAAATTCTAGTTTAGATTCTTTAAAAACATTATATATATATATATATATACACACACACACACACACACACACACATACATATACATACACACACACATATATGTATATATATAAAATGTTTTAATATATATATGTATATACATATATATTAAAGGTTCTCATATGTAGTTGATTTAACAGAAAAGTTATTTTTCATCTTGATTCCTGAAAATATATTTTATGTTTTATGTTTGTGGCATAATTAGCTTTTAGTATGTTATACATTGTTTTGTGTGAGAAAACAAATATTACATTAAATTGTACTGAATCACTGAACTGTTTGATTTACATAGTTCTGTTAACTTAATCTACAAGTAATGATTTACCATGTGTTTTAGACCAGATACAGTTAGAAGTCTTGAATAATTAAAAAATAACTACTCTTAAGTTATACTAGTTACATTATTTCCCTAGTTTACTAAGGAACCTGATATGTATGTAAATTGGAGGAGTCCGACCCGGCAAGGCCCCAGGACCTGTCTGAGCCCCCAGACCTTTGAGCTCTGCTTCCGGTCAGGTCAATATGCTGGCAAAGCCACTGTTGTGCACCCCCTGACCTTGGAACAAAGCTTGGGTCAATTAGCATGTCAGCAAGGCTGCTTGCTATTTGCTCCAGAAAACTGGTAGCCTTGCTGGGAAGCGACCCCCCTCTGACTCCCCAATTTACTATTATAAAAGAATCCATAGCTCTCTTATACATCCTGAGTATATGATAAAATTTTCCAGAAACTCCCCTGACCGCTCCCCTTTGCTATAATCACCTACTATTAATTACAATGCTTTATCTCCATGGTCACAGTAGAGGGTGGGCTGAAGTTCTATCTAGGCAGAAATAATCTTGACCTTTGGAAGGCCCTTCAAAATACATTTAAGGTAAACTTAATCCTTTCTTTACTTAAAATAGGATTAGGCCAAAACTGGCCCAGGACACCTCCGCCCTCACCAAGCGAAATGGATAAATATTTTAGGACTCCTCAAATCAAGTTTTAGATCCCTATAAAACTATGTAAGTATCATTCTTTATTAAGATCCAGAGGAACTAATATCTATTCTTGAGATTTTCTTTCCTCAGAGCCATTCCTGGTAATCACAAAATGGCTGCTGCGCCACATCAGCTGATAATCATCTCTGCTTACCGGAACCGCCTTCCCAAAACTGCATTCTATGGAGACCCACCTACAATTCCATGGAGACCCACCTACAAATGCGGAACTGCACGAGACCCACCCTTAATCCAACCCTGAACTGCACGAGACCCACCCTTAATCCAACCCTGAATAGAATCTATGTTCCCTATTGTTAAAAACTTTATGAGCTGATAATTGAAACACGTAGCCCCTCTCCCTTTACTTGCATGTAACACATTTTCAATAAAAAGGCACGATGATTCCTAGCAGTTGTCACTCCTCAGAGAGCGATCTTTGAGGGGTGTCCGGCATAGGACATGCCTGAAAAGGCATCGAGGCCTGTGTCTTCTGTTCACCTGCGCCGCCTCCGTCGAGATAACCCACCCCCCGCCGAGGCTGGTCCCCGGCAGTAAATAAATTCCATAAGAGAGTACATACATTTAAATTCTATAAGAACTCTAAAGCTGGAGGTTAAATTTGAATTAACAGACATTTGTTGACTGTAGTAGTGCAGCTATTTATCTTGGGTAAGACATCCTATTCACGCACTAATATTAACATTACTGTGGATATACTGATTGCATGTCTTATCTCAGACTAAATCTCATAAAACAGTCATAATTTTCCATACTTTGAAGTGACCATTACTGAAGATTTTTGAGACATCTGTACAAAAAGTGTATTCCTCTTTTTGACCTTTTGTCTGTATCTTATCTTGGATTATTTGATAATATCATAGTCCACTCTCTGTGCTATCTGAATTGATTGCTCAGAGAGAAAATAAAGCATGAACAGTGTGCATATCAAACTGAAGGAACAGTCTGCTGATTACTTAGAAGAAATTTCTATTTACATGCAAATATCTTTACAATCAGCAGTGATAGGAAAGGAAATGTTTGAGACCATAAGACATTTAGGTTTATAAATATTCCAATTTTTTCTAAGCCCCACCTCAGTAAATATTTTCTGATATCAATAATAGCATGTAGTTCGCTGTCCAAAATTTTAGTCATTTTATTTGAAACAATGTATATTAATGAATCTTATCTCTTCTCAGCTTTCTCCTGTAGTTCCTGCACTTTTAGTTAGATATTTTTGGTTCAATATCTTCATCTTAGTATAGGAGCTTTTTAGAAATGTATGTCTTTTGACCTAGGGTGTGCACGCTTCCGAGAGAGAGAGAGAGAGAGAGAGAGAGAGAGAGAGAGAGAGAGAGAGAGAGAGAAAGTGAGAAAACGCCCCCCAGGTTCTGATCATTCTGAAATACCTTCTCCTCTAGTGTCCTCTAGGAATCTAAGGCACACATGCATACACATCTGGCATGATTTTTAAGACATCAGGTCTGAGACGTGAATCACGGTCAGTCACATGTGGGAGATCAGGTCCTTAATCACTACACCACTGCTGGCCTTAGAAATGAATGTTTAAAGATTTATTTTCATGTTCTTTAAAAGGGGGAAATATTGGGGCCAGCGGGCATGGCGGTAAAGGCATTGGAATTCCACATGGCTTTCTCACATTTCTTCTCTCTGGTCAAATAACAGAAATAATAAAAATAATAGTAAAATAATTCTTTAAAAAAGGGGAGAAGATAATACTCACTCCAGAGGTTATTCTGAGATTTAATTAAAATAGCGTATATTTTGGTTTTTATCTAAGTGATTGGTGTAGCAGCCACTCAGAATCGGTGGCTTTTATTTTTGCTATTTGATAATACTTTTTAGTGTGCTTATTTATTTCTTCCAAGAGAGAAAAAATGACAGAGAGGGAGAAAGAGAGAGGCACCCTAACAAGGCCTTCATGCCCCAGTCTATCCCCAGCCTCAGCCAGCCCAGATATGAGAATGTTCATGTGCTTCTAGCATGTACAGGTAGGCTCCTCGACAAGCTCCGAGGACCTTCCTAGGTAGGTCCAGTTATGTTATTTTATGTTATTGCTACACCAAATCCTGGCCATCCCACTACCTCTGCTTTTTCTCTATATTTTTAATGAATCCGAAATAAGATCGCAGTTCATATAATCATCAGAAAGTCTCAGAGCCAAATATTTTCATGCATTTGATTTTATAGGATATGAAGTGCCATAGAGAGTAAGCTATAATGTTAGCATAGTTTTAGGACTACACATTTGGAGGTTCATAAAAATTTAGAGGGAAGGGATTTCTTTTAAGTAACACTGTCCCAGAAAAAAAATGTCAACTGATCATATTTTGAGTTTCAAGAATAAAACCTTCAGGAAAAACATCAGGATTAATTTGTTTTTTGGAAACTGGTAAGGATATATTTCTCTACCAAAAAAGAAATTGCACATGGTTATTGTTCCAAATTCCCCTGACACATAATAACACAATGTAAATATGTATACAAGATTTAAACAGTCGTATACATTAGAAAATCTAATTAGATTACTAAAATTTTCAATTAAAGTGTGATGACAGGATGGCAGTTTTTTGAAGAGTGATTCAAGGATCCCTTTTGGGAGTCTGTGGAGTGCAATGTATTTTCAAAACAACAGACTTAACAAAAAGTGTCATCGCTGATTACCTACATACAACACTAAAAATTCAGATACCTGCTTCACACCACAAACTAAGATCGATTTCAAGTCCTAAATGCAAGAGCTAAAACTATAAAACTCTTAGAAAAAAAGATGAGGATTAAATCTTGATAAACTTACATTAAACAATAATTTCTTAGATATAACACTAAAAGCATAAACAACCAAAGAGAAGATTCATAAACTGAACTTAAAAACATTTTTTAAAATTTATCTCTCAAAGAACATTATCAAGAAAATGGAAAGACAACGCGAAGACAGAAAATGTTTGCAAATCGTGTACCTGAAAAAAGGACTGTATTAGTCAGGGTTCTCCAGAGAAATGGAACAGGATATGTATATATGTAGAAAGAGATTTATTTTAAGGAATTAGCTCCTGTGATCATGGAGGTTTAGTAAATCCATAATTTGCAGAATAGGCTGGAGGTCAGGGAAAAATTGCAATTTGAGTACAAAGGTGATCTGCTGGCACAATACCTTCTTGCTCAGGGAGGGTTAAGTCATTGTTCTGTTAAAACCTCCAAATAATTGGATAAACTCAGTTCACAATATGGAGAGTAATTTAAATGCTAATCTGCTAATCTCAACTAAGGAAAAAAAAAAAAAAAAACTTCACAGAAACATCTGAGAACATAATGATGACATACCTGGACACTTTGTCCCAGCCAAGTTGTCACATACGATTAACTACTATGATTTATATCCAGAATATATAAAGAATAATAGCAGGGAGGACAACTTGACACTAGTGTAGGAGAGGGTGAATAATGGGGTTTTGGGGTGAAAGAAAGAGGGTCAGGGAAAAAAGAAAAGTTTAACAGTCACAAAAATAAAAAGTTATCTGTGGATGATAATGTCTGTGGTGTTATCTTTGACTTGAGTGATATGCACTTTACTCACATTGGAAAAAAACATTTTGTGTGGCATAGAGATGGACTGTTGTTAAATGCAAAAACAAAGTTTTAACAAAGGAACATAGGATTTGAATAGATATTTATAAGAAGATATATAACTGAATAATTAGTACATGAAAAGAAGCTCAACATCATTAGAATTATGAAAACATAAACCAGAGCACAAAAACTAACCAAAAACTAAAAACATGACAGTTGATGATTCAAATGTTTAGATCCTTGATTTGATGATCACATATTATATGCACACTTTGAAAAAGTATACTATGCCCCTACAACTATGTACAATCATTAAATGCACATCAAAAATGATAATAAAAAGTATAAAATTTTAAAAAACAGATCATAAAAACAAAATATCTGGAAACCGCTAAAGTAGTATAAGAAATGAACAAATACATTGTGAAAGAGATTGAGCAAGTATGTCACCTTTCTGTTTCATATACTGTCACTAGAAGATGAATATAAACTGTTTTGTAAGAAGACTCATTTTTGCATATATTATGACACTGAATGTTATGATAAACTTTGCTAATGATTGCAGAAGCATGAAAATTGAAAAGTGGAAATTATTTTTAGTTCAGTTTTTGTTTTTGTTTTGATTTAGTAAATGATCATAAAAGCAACTGAGCAAAGAGATTGCTATTTTTTAGACATTTTTTTCTCTGCAAAATCTCTCCATGAAATAATTAATGATAATGAAGTACTTTGAAAATGAATCCATGAAACAGTTGTCTTGTGTGATCAAAGATAGCTCTGCTTATAAACATACCAAAGAGTATATTTCAAAGGCAGTAACTTCAGCTAGCAAGATATTTTGTGACAAATTCTGAGTACTAAATTTAGTCCCCAAAGCATTCAGTTAAAAGAAATACTCAAGAATACATACATACCGTAGGTGAAAACATACAGCAAAGGAAAGACACTTCATGGTGGTTTCTAGCATGTGTTATTCCTTTCCATAATAAAATTTGCAAATTCTAATAGAACTCTGATAATATTCCATATTCCAACCCAACTCTTGCACTTAAAGCTCTGGTTTAAACTCTTTGTGGAACCATTTCCAGCTTATGAATTGATAAAAAATAAAGAAAATCATTTAAGGATGCTGAAAGAAACAAAAACTGAAGTTTAGTAAATGTTTTTACTTTATCCTATCCTCCACTTTTCATTACATAGACAGTGAAATCAGGGTTTAGAAGATTATCAACTTGACTAAAGTGATACAAGTGTTAATAATAGATGCCTACACAGTTTATTAGTTCCAATCTGATTTCAAATACCCTGATTTGTCTTACACTATAGTTGATTTTTGAAATGGAACAGGCTACACAAATATAAGCTCTTCTAGTTATAAAGGTAAAACAAAATTAAAAAGCAATCCATTAAATGGAAGAATCATAATATTATATAACTAAAGATTTTCTAGTGACTGCTTGAGGATTACACTCAGACCAACTCTAACAGTTAATCATCTGCCTCTTATCAGGGAAAAATCAATACATTTCATATTAAACAACTTACAATAGGGGCCAGCAGGTGGCATGGTGGTTAAGGCGGCTGGACTCCCATACAGACCTGGCAGCTTGTTTTCTCACTTTCCTTCTCTCTCTCCCTGTCTGTCTCTGGTCAACTTCAAAAAATTACATAAAAGTTATGGCCATGAATAAAATTAAGTAAACTAATTTAAAAAAAAAAAAAAAAACAACTTAAGATAATTTTTTTAATATTCCTTTTTTCTTAATTTTCCAATAAACATTCAAATTGCTGCTACCAAGCTGACAGCATTCACAAGATATATTTACTTAGACTTGAGCAGCCCTTCTGAAGCCTTTTCTTTTTGTAATATTGTGTAAGCTGAGATCTGTTTCTCCTGACGCTGTCCCAAGCTAGACTGCATATATACCTTTTGAGGCCCAGTGTGATTGACTTGCTTCGAAACTGAATTATTAAGCAAATAAGGAAGGAAAGAAGGACAGAAGAAAGAAGAGTATTTCATACTGGCCATAGGGAAATGAATAAAAAAATGCCATGGGATTAAAAATAGGTGCACACATAGAGGGCCTAACCATACGTTTTACAACGCACGCCAATGTATTTTTTTAGAAGTTAAATTAGTAATAATAATAATCCAGAGACATTATTATAAAAATCTCCACTGTATAAGCTGAAGATCAGGTCATTCTTGTGCCTACATTATCTCTAGGGAGGAAGTGTATGTAGTTGAGAAGTGATTTCATCTTTGACTGATGTAACTTTTCCATGTGTTCTGGAAAACACTGGATGTCTGAGACTCTTCCAACAGGTTCACAAGGTCTAAGCTACTCTCAAAGTGATACTAAAATGTTATTTTCCTTTCTCTGGCTTATTTGCATTTACGGCAGAAGAGCAATAAAAGGTGAAAATGTTGGCCCTATGGCAGGAATCAAAGTAGTGGCTAAACAGTATTAGTGATCCTATTTTTCATTGCTATGCACACAATTTTTAAATCATGTGGCTTATCTTTAAAATGCTTGGTGAGACAATTAAAAGTACTAATTTTATTAAAACTCCTCTCTTGTTAAGGCATATAGTATTCTGTGCAGTAAAATGGGACATGTTCACAAAATACCTTTGTAGCATACCACTCTACCATGTTTGTCTTGATGAAAAGCACTTATACAGCCATTGAATTGCAAGCTGATTAGCTGCTTTATTCATGAAATAGCACTTTAGTAGAAGAAAGGCTTACAGACAAACTGTGGTTATTCAGACTGTGTTTCAGCAGACATTTTCTCTAAAGTGAAGAAAAAGAACCTCTCATTTTAAGGAAAATAAATAATAGTGTTTAATAAGAAATGTATCATTCTTCAGAATATCTGCTTAACTAGTGTTTTCCAAATAAACAAAATATCAAGATACAAAATGATGCAAGGTTCTAAGCCCTATTCAAAGTACAAAATATAATGGAACAGAGTATGAAGAGTTCATCCCTATGATTTCACATTCTGTAATGCAACAAACCTTGAAGAAGTCAACTCTTGTCATTACTTGGTATTAATTTTGCTATAGAGCAAAAAAAAAAATTAAAACAAGACCTTTTATATGTGTTGTCTTCAAAAAGTTCATGGAAAATGCGTATTATGAAAGAACTTTGCAGCGATTTCAAATTTTGGGTGGGGACAAAATAAAGTGCTTCAATTTGGTATTCTGTAAACTTTTTGTGAAGTCCCCTCATTTATAGGTAGTATAGTTTTTATTCATATTAAGAGTAAATTGGGGACCAACACATGGCGTAATGGCTATGTCCCTGGGTGCCCATGTAGTAGACCACAGTTCGAGTCCGAGAACCAAGGGGCTTAAACTCACACTAGGCGTGTGTGCGTGTGTGCCCAAGATCCTGAGAGGAGAATAGAGGAGAAGGGATTGCGGTGTGGCTGTCCCCCTGGGGGGAAATTTCTCACTTTCTGTTTCTCTGTCTCTCTCTCTGTCTATCTGGCAAGTGCACATGCCCTATAGCATAAACCTCTCCAAAATAAGAAGAGTAAATTGAACAGCCAAATAAACTTTATACATAATAATTTTCTAGGTGTAATACTGCATTGATCATTTCTAAGATAAAATTGGTTATTTTATTGGTGGGCATATGTACCAAACAACTATACTTGATTTATAAATTAATCACATTGTTTGTTTATCTCAGAGTAGATGCATTTATCTTGAAAGCTGTAGGAAGAAGCACCAATTCTGTATAAAACTTAGTAATTAATTTATTAACATATATTTTGCCTTAAGAGTCATTTGATTAGAACTAATTACAACTCCATTAACATTTACCTAAGACTCAGTGACAGCTATGCCTTTCATTCACTTTTGGATCTTTAAAATCAATGACCTTCAAATTTTATTGTGCAGTTAGTTGTAAGATGAGGTGTTTATTAAATGTAGATTTTGGGGCTAGTTTAAAAAAATTCACTTCATGCAGATAACCTCAATATAATTTATAAGCCATTGGTTTTGGTTTTAGTATATTGGCCTTTATAATCAGATAAGTGCTATCTTTACCTTTAAAAAGTTCACATTGCCTGTAATGGAGCTTCTCTGCAGCAAATAGGTATACAATTTTGGCATGCAATATTACCCTCATTTCTGGGAGCACTTGGTATTTCTATCTTTGACTATGTCATTCCATTCTACTATTTTCTATAATGCAAAGTTCCTGCTGAGATATGTGTTGATAGTTTTATGGAGGCTTCCTTGCTTAGGCTGAGCCTCTTTTCTTTTGTTGCTTTTGAAATTCTTTTGTTTTCATTTTTGACAGCTTCATTATTGAATAGAATGTACCTGGTTGAATTTTTTCTTGTTTTAAACCTAAGTTGAGACGTCTGAACTCACATATTTGTACCTCTTACCAGAAGTTTATTTCTTTAAATAAGTTAGTTATTTCTTCTGGCTTCTTTCAAGATTTAGATAGATAGATAGATAGATAGATATAGATAGATATAGATATATATATATATATTTTTTGTAGTTTGAAATTAATAGGTGTAGGGATGGGAGTTTTGGTATTTATATTGCTTGGTGTTCTCTGATAGTTCTGGATCTGTGGTTTGGTCTGACATTACATTTGGGGAAATTCTCTTTCATTGTTTCAAATGTTTCTTTTGTTCTATTTCTTCTTCTTTCTCCTTCTCATTACACACAATATAGCTTTTTTCCGTTTCACAGTTATCTGATATTCTCTTCTCTCTAGCCTTTTTCTCTTTGCTTTTCAGTTTTGGAGGCTTCTATTGAGATAGTCTCAAGCTCAGATTCTATTTACTTCGTCCAATTCAGTCCATGAATAAACCCATCAAAATCATTTATTATCTACATTACAATGTTTGATCTCTAACTTTTTATAAAATAATTTCCATTTTCTCCCTCTCTTGTGTTTTCAAGATTTTTGCCATAAGATGTGTGTGCTTTCCAAAGAGACAGAGACAATGAGAGAGAAAGCAAGAAATCTGCCCTCCCCCCGAGTGGACGGCCACATTGCAAACACTTTTCCTCTTTTCTTCTCCTGGGATTTTGGGCACCCACGTATACAAGGACAGCATGAGTTTCAAGCTCCTGGGTCCAGGACGCAAACCGTAGTTGACCATGTGGGAGTCCAGCACCTTAGCCACCATGCCACCTGCTGGCCCCTCCATTTCTCTGCTTACATTGCCCATTCATCATGTTTTATCCATTAGAGCCGTCATATTAATTATGGTTATTTTAATTTCTAATCTAATATTTCCAAAATCCATACCATATTTTATTCTGGTTCTGATGATTGTTCTGTCTCTTAAACTGTTACATTTTAGTATGTTTTTAATTTTTCACTGGACATGATGTTCTAGTAAAAGGAACTTACATAAAAAGTCCTTTAATAATGTGGTGGTAAGGTGTGGCACGAAAGGTTGCATTTTTTAGTCCTGTGATAAGGTCTCAGTTATTTAGTCAGCTTGTGAACTTTACGAATATTTCTCAGTTCACACACCCCCTTCTCCTCTTAGGTAGAACAGATGGCTAGAGAGGACCAGAGCTGTGTATTTATCTTTTTCCAATTTAGTTTCTTCTGAGAGCAGATCTTGTTAAACAGAAAAGGGGGCCAGATGGTGGCATGGTGGTTTAGGCAGCTGGATCCTCCATGGCCAACTGAGTGGTTTGAGTCCTGGATCCTGTGACTTGAGAAACACAGTATGCACATATATGTGTACGCCCAAATCTCAAAAGGAGAAAGAAATGAAGGAGAGGAGATTGTTGCAAGACCATTTCCATGGTTGTGTTTCTCACACGGGGGGGGGTTTCTCCCTCCTGCTCAACCCAGTGCATGCATCCTCTGGCAAAATTAAAGAGACAGGAAAATAAAAAAGAAAGCATGGAATATTTCAAAATGGTTCTCTCTCCCCTTTTACTGAAAACATGTGGGATTTTTTTTTTCCCTCTGATATTCACTATGAGAACTTGGTAGATCCCTAGGAGATAAACCTGACAAAGGCATGCCCCTTCATGCCTACCTTTCCATGACTGGATCCCCCTGAAGTTTTCATCTCTTGGACTTGTCTGCACTGAGCCTCCATCAGTCCAGCAATTATAGTTCAGGTTTCCCTATGTAAGTATTGGGTAGGTTTCCAAGAATTTTCTGCTTTTGGGTTTCCGCTCCAGGAAGTTATGATTCTCTATATTTGCCTGTTGCTCTGTCCAGTATAAGGGGCAACTGTTTGTCCCATGACTTTATTCTCTTATGGTTCTAAAGGCGTCTTTGATTTTTTAGTTTCTCTTTACTTATCGTTCAGATAGAGTGGTGAATTCTAAGCTTCTTGCATGCCAGATTCCTATGTATTTTTTAAAAGTATATACTTTTGTTTTTGAAAATAAACATCTTAACATTACAAGATTTTATTTTGTAATAAACCAAGCATTGTTGATTACTTTTTTAAAAACAGTTTTTAGAGATTTTTTTTTTTTTTTTTTTTTTTTTTTTTTTTTTTTTTTTTTGCTATAGGGCATGAGCACTTACCAGAGTCACAGAGAAAGAGGGAGAGAAAGAGAAAAATGAGAAATCACTTTCCCGGGGGAATGGCCACACCACAATCCCTTCTCCTCCATTCTCTTCTCGGGATTTTGGGCATGCATGCACACGTTCCCAGCAGAGTTTCAAGCCTCTGGGTCTGGGACTCAAAGAGTGGTTGGCCATGTAGGAGTTCAGCTCCTCAACCACTTTGCCACCTTCTGGCCTCCTGCTAGCTGTTCTTAACAAGAACAGTCCCCTGGGTAGAAAAGGGAATCTCTTCAACCTAACAATGAGAAGTCATTGGTTTAAGGGAAGAAAAGGTACTCTTTAATATAGAAATCTTTTCTTAATGCCATTTGAAATTGTGCAATATCTCCAGAAACAGTCTTCTTAAACGAATGAGCTGACTTTCATCTCCCATTAGTGAGAAAACAAAAATTGGAAGAGAAAATCAAATTAGTAGATTCAGACATATTTTTAGCCATAGGATTAGAGCCTTTGTATAAAGGATCAGTGTACATGGGGCTCAAGTCTCTAGCACTTATAGATTTCTGGAACTGCACTTGGGAAGGGTATGAGGAAAGATGTATGGGAATAAATGGGGTGCAGAAAATTAGTAACTGAGAACTACTCTTGTGGTAGTGAAAATGGTTTTGTAAAGTGTGAAATACATCTCCCAGTGTGGGTACATGGAAAAGAGTTATAGTAAAGGTTTGCTAAGGAGAAGTCAGAGGACAGTAGACCAAATGTTATAACTATTTTCTTATAAGTTATAGAATCTTCCTGTCGATAAAGGAGCACGGAGCTTCTGCAAACTCAAGTTTGTTTGATTTTTGAGAGATTTTTGCTATAGGGAATGTGTGCTTGCTGAAAAAAAAAACAGAGAGAGAGAGAGAGAGAGAGAGAGAGAGAGAGAGAATCGATTTCCAGAAGGGATGCTCACACTGCAGACAGCAAGAAATCAACTCCCAGAAGGGATGTCTATACTGCGATCCCTTCTCCTCCATCCCCCTCTATGGATCTTGGGCATGCACACATGCACCTGGCATGAGTTTTAAGTCACTGTGTCTAGAACTCAAATCTCAGTTGACTACATGAGAGTCCTGCAACATAGCCATTATGCTATCTGCTGGTCTTGCAATCTCATTTATAGGTATTAAGTTAATACTCATTCTTTACTGGAAATTGCTGTGCAAATTTGAAATACAGAAATGAAGAACCTGGCTTCTGCTATCAAGAAACTTAGCATTATATATAACATAGGGACGAAGAACTTTTAAGTAGAGAGTGTAACAAGTGCATAGAGTGATCTGAGAACCCAAAGGAGAGCATCTGACCCAGTCTATGTATCTATGCTAATTTGGGGACATTCCTCAAGAAGTGTAACCACTAAGCTGTGATTCATAGCAGTGACATACAGAGAATGAGAGGTAAGATAGAGTATTTCTGATAAGAAATTGCAAATATAACCTGCAAGATATATTCAGAGAAAGGCAATTGGTTACTCTGGATAAATGTAAGGGAGAGTACTATATTAAGATGAATAGATGTTATATAGGAAAGTTGTATCATGAGGCCTGCTTTAAAGTATTGTTAGATTTGCATTATAGCATTAACATGTATACCAATGTTAATAACATTTGTAATGTTTATATTCTTAGTTAATAAAAAGTTTAATAATAAAAAAGAGAGCTGTATGTAACTTTTTCATTAAGAATTTAGTCATTTAATTTTATTTATTATTACTGCTTTTTTAAAATTTGCTGAAGAGCACATGTGCTCACCAAAGAGAGTTAGAGGAAAAATGAGAAAGCAAGCCATCAAGTCCAGGACTCAAACTGAGCTCGGCCATTTGAGAGTCCAGTGCTTCGACCACCATGCCACCCGCTGGCCCTGAGAGCTGTCTGCATCTTAAATACACAAACACCACAGCAGAGATTTTTAAAAATGCTTTGCACTAAGTTTATTATAAAAGGTATTATATATTCCTGATTGGTCCTCATTAATTTTTTTCTTTTTTTTTTTGGAGAGGTTTTCGTAATAGGGCATGTGTACTTGCCAGACAGACAGAGAGAGACAGAGAGACAGAAAGCGAGAATTTACCCCACAGGGGGGATGGCCACGCCACAATCCTTTCTCCTCCATTCTCCTCTCAGGATCTTGGGCACCCATGCACATGTGTCCGGCATGAGTTTAAGCCGCTGGGTCTGGGACTCCAACCACGGTCGAATACATGGGAGTCCAGCAACATAGCTACTATGCTAACTGCTGGTCCCAGTCCTCATTAATTTAATCTTTAAACTACGTTACACTTAGTTGCACACACCAGGCATGTTCATGGTGCTCGCTCTCCTGACACAATACCTGGACCTTCCCATGTGAGTCCCATTGTATCCTTCCTGTGCCACTTCCTGGTCCATGTATTTTTTTCAATTTCAAGAAAGTTAATGCTCCCTTTAAAAATATTTACTGAAAACTGTTCAGCCATGAACTTTAAGCATGTCTAGTTGATGACAATGCACAAATTTACAACATTATGATCAGTCATGAACTTTCAAAAATGTAAATCTTTGTTAGAGCTAGAAAGAGAAGCCTCTTGATGATTTAAGAATAACACTAATCTATTCATAAGAAAAATATTGTAAGAAAGGAAAATGAATAAAAGTAGAATGACTCACATTATGTGTTGCCATCTTCTTTTTTCCCATGATCAAAGTCTCCATTAAACTCATCTTTACAAAATCTACAAATCTAATGTTTTGATTCACTAGCTTAGCTAACACTTCACCATTAATGTGAATGAACTGATAGCCAATTACATTGAATTAAAGATTGTGAACATCTAGTAATCTCAGGTTATTTGGTCTGCTCTTTTATAATTTAAAAATGTTTACTCCTGCCCTCTATTTACTTTTTAAAGTTTATTTCTTTTATGAGAGGGAGAGATACCTTAGAAAGCGTCTCACTGCACCTCAGCCCTGCTGCCAGCCTTCTAGCCATTGAGTCCTTAGTGCACACAGGTGTGTTCAGATCAATCAGGGATCCAAACTCAGGTGTTCCAAGTGGCACCTTACTACCTGTGCCCCCCCTAAGTATAATATTTTCCATTTATGGAGTGGTCTAAGTAAGACTTTTCTTTATCAGCTTATTCACTTCTCCATTATTATTAAGGTGTCCTTGTTTAGAGAATATTCTCTGGAATTCCACCTTTAAATTTTGTAAAAGTAGTACAATGAAAGATTTGTGATAGTCCATTTTGACTTCAATGTATTTTAGGAGAATAGGAAGTGCTAACGGTTATGTCTTATGAATGCTTCAGCAAATTGAATTTTGAAAATATAGAACTAAAGTGCATGAGATAGAATATCTTCAATCTACATAGATATTAACCCTTAAGACATACAGTGACCCTCTGATTCGGGGATTTATGGTTCTTGGTATCAAAAATAGTTTTGATATGGAAAGCTATATTATACTTGGTTACGCACTGTCCAGTCCCTAATATATAGTGAACTGTTCACTACCAGATAAAATGCATGTTTACAATACTCAATTAATACATCTGGCTGACTTTAATTGCATTAGCTTCGTCGCACCAGAGGTGGCATAACTTTCATGTGAGATAATTAGGTTTGCTCAATTTAAACAGGCACATTAATGCAGCTCAGCAAGGCTCAATTAAATCTGTTTTCAAAGCAAAATCACAATGTGAAGCATTGTGGGTAATGCTATGCAAATTGTCATATTGGCAGAGAAACTGAGTAAGGTTTCAGCAGTGCCTATTGGCACAAAAAGAGTTTTTCCATTTGGAATATCAAGGCAAAAACAGCAAGATGCTCATGTTGTGATTTCTCTTATTTGGAGCTTATCAAAGGGGTACAGCTGTTGGCCTAGTCAAATGAATTGTTTTGTCACTTTGGTTGTTTTAAGTAATTTTTAAATGTTTTTATTATAACAAAAGTAACTGTTATTCCAAAATCTAAGCACAATTTGCTTCTTCTAAGGATCAATCATAATCAAAGATTTATCTTCTTTATTGTACCTCAATTTCCATAAGGATGTTTATCAGTAAGCAAGGTAGTCCACACTCAACCTTAGTGAAATATTTATATGGACCATTCTCAAGGTGTGACAGCTTCTATTTGTTTGTGTAAGACTGCTTATGGGTGACATGACTTGATGCTTAAAGAAAATATTAATGCTTTTACTTGAATTAAATATGAGGTGACTTTAAAACATTCTTAGAGAAGTAGATTAAAACATAAATTTATTTTAGTGCAGAAAAATTTTGAAATTCATGCATAAACTTTTCATAATACACATTTCCAGGAATGTTTTGAAGATTCTTCTCCTTTGCTGATGCAATGGTAAGGCCACGGTAATATGCTGCTCAAGGGGTGCAGGAGCCAGTCAGCAGACCTTGCGCTTGGCTGTCTGAAAGGGCTGGAGGCTGAGAAATGGACCGAACCCTGGGAAGGGTGCTTCTCTCTCTCACACACACAAACAAGAAAGAACCTTTTTTACAAAGAGAGCATTCAAAGATGGTTTGTACTTGTAGACTAGACAAAACATTGAAGAGTTTTCATTTCTTTGCAATAAATTCAGTTATTATACATCCTGCTCCAATGTGTTTTTTTTTTTCTTTATTCATATTAGAGCATAAGCACATTCACATGAGAGTGAGAGAGGGCAGGAGAAGAGCACCTACCACAAGGTTTGGTCATGCCATAATCTCTTTTCTCCAGTCCTTCAGTTGGTGGGATGCAAATGATAGTGGCTATGTGAGATTCAGCTCTTCTTGAGAAGTGCATTACTGTTTTAAACCAGAGTTGGTTCCCCCATTGTGTTTTTTTTTTTATTATTATCTATTTTTTTATTACATTGAATTACATATAACTTTACAGTGTATTACATTGCTTTTTCAAAAGGGAATGCCATGCATGTCAGTCAGTACAGACACATTAATCTCCCCGCTTCAACATTCAATATCTTTCCTATGTTTCCCCCAATCATTATTATTATTATTCTAATTATTTTTTATGATAAACATGATTTTTTTCCAACCCCCATTGTGTTTTTGAAATGACCTTTTCATTATTTACTGTAAAAGCTCTATGTGCCAAGTAATATACTAGATGCCTGTGTAAAATGGGTAATATTCTAGTGGGACAGACTGATAATCACAAAGATACGATTAGTATCAGAGGTAGCTTCATGGGAGTGTCTGAGTGAGTTAACTTGATCTGGGGGCAAAAGAAAGTTTCCCTGAAGAAGACATATTCATGTTTAACCTGAAAAATAAGGAAGCATGGCCCAAGTGAAGAAAGTTGTAGACTCATTCAAGAGATAGGAAGAGCTCCCTTTATCTATATAGTAGAACAATAAAATGGCAATCTACTGCGTAAAAATGAACATACGTCTTGGAAGCATGTAAGAAGAAAATTGCCTCATATTTGGATTTTACAGCTTTCAAAGTAATTTACTCGGTCCTATCTCATTTGAACCCACATATTCAATAGCTGGGCATATATTTATTGAGAACATACCATTTTACATTGTGTTAATCTGAGTAATATAGCTGGTGGAGAATGTTCTCTTTGTTAGATGAATGCAAATTAGGTTTCAACTTAAGCCATTTTAAACTCAATTACCAAGAATGGTTCAATTTCTGAGATTTCAGAGAAAAATACATCATAGTAGAAGCAAATATTCTCTTAGGATTTGTTTAGAGAGAATCCTCATTTAGGATTTGAGATTAACAATTGCAGAAGTGTCAATGCATATTGCATCTTCACTCGAGCGCCTAGGATCACACTAATAGTGTCAACCTAATTAGTTATGTAGATAATCATATAAAAAAGCTCTCATCAGCACTGAACTACTACTCAACAAATATAAGACAATGAGTTTTATGCCCCTTATTCTCCTTCATTTTATTGGCTTTAAATTTGAAATTAATATTAAAGAAATTTATCTTAAGCTTTAGACAATTTAGATATTCTGAAAGGTTAATTTCAGTAGAAGAAAGTAAAATATAAATTTATGTTATTATTAAGCTTACAATTTGCACAAGATTGCTTTAATAAGATACAAGACTGTGATGTAATTTTTTAATACTAAATAAAAGTATGTCTAATTACCAAAGTTATTACATTGTTAAATATTATAAATAGTTTAAAACAATTCTAAATTTCTTACAAATGACAGTTATAAATATATTGATTTAAATCATAGATACCTTTTTACCATAGCAATTTGATCATTATTTTCTTAATTTCTGAAATCTATGTTTTATTTTAAAACAAAGATAATTGTATTTCTCACATTAATTGCAAGTTACTAAAATGCATACTTAGAATATTGAAGATAAGTCTGTCTATGAAGAAAAGAGAATTGACAGGAGGAATTGAAGCTCAAAACAAAATAAGTAAATTTTTACTTTTAAATAGGATGCCTTTATGTAAAAAAAAAAAAAAAGAAAATATTGACTTTTAAATTTTAATTATTTAAAATTTTTTTAATTTTATTTTGACTTTGTTATCATTATTTTCCAATTTGATCAGAGAGAGCCAGAGAGAGAGGGAAAGTGAGAAAGCAAGCCACCAGATCCAGGACTTGAACTGTGGTCAGCCATGTGGGAGTCCAGTACCTTTAACCACCGTGCCACCTAAACTTTTATCTGCAGTTTTTTAAAAATAAATGAATTTTAATTTAATTTATTATTTTATTTTATTTTAAATTGTCAGACAGTGAAATGTGCTTCTGTGTGTATATGAGATAGATAGAAAGAGAGACAGAGTTAAAGCACCCTCTGTGGGGCATTTTTGCTCTATACTTTATTCTCCTCCATTTCTCCATCTTGCTGGGATTTTCAGCAGGCATGTACATGCAACTGGTGTTTCTCAAGCCATTGGGGCTGGGATTTGAGCTGCAATCAACCATGTAAGATCCGGATTTCTAAGCCACTATGCCATGGGGTTGATTTCTTAACATTCTCATTTTAATTTGCAGTTTACTAAGGAAAAATGATATTGTGACTATTTTCATATGTTTATTTTCCACATAGTAAGTCTTAAAAATCAAGTAGAAGAGTCCTCAAAATGTGTGTGTGTGCGTATGTTTGCTTCGTTCCATTTTTTAAATAAATATTGTGTTGATAACCCCAGATATTTTTCACTTGTATAAACACTTTACAACCAGTTTGTCTGCATCTACCAAAAATCTTGCTGGGATTTGTGTGGGATTGTTTATATATAATAATGGGAAGAACTGACATTTTAACAAATATGACAATTTAATTATTAATATCGCCTTTGATTTATTTCATTATAATTTTTTTCAATCTAACATGTTCAGGCATGTTTCAGAGATATTGTGGGCTTGCTTCCATACCATTGTAATAAAGAGAATATCTCAATAGAGTTACACAAGTTCTTTGGCTTCCCAGTGCATATAGAAGTGCTGTTTCCACTATACTACAGCATATTAAGTATGTAAGATCATTATGTCTAAAAGACAATATACATGACCCAGGGGTAGCATGCTAGTGGTGCTTAACTTCCAGGCTTCAAGTGCCACAGTGCAAGTGCTGGACATGGTGGCTTGAAACTCACACTGGGCACACGCGTGTGCATGCCCAATCCCAGAAGGAGAATGGAGGAGAAGGGATTGTACTGTGACCATCCCCATGGAGGGTGATTTCTCATTTACCTTCCTGCTGTCTCTCTCAAGTGAGCACACTAGCATTACAATAAAAACTTCATTGAAACAAACAAAAACCAAAGTACAAATATGCATACCTTTTATGTATATCTTCATTTAGAAGTCATTATAGGCGTATTACTCAGTCTAATTTCAATTGTGTTCTGTCTCAAGGAATAACGTGGCTTAAGAATAGGCAACAGCTGGCCAATGGAGCACTCAGAACACATAGAATATTTATCAATTAAGTTCACCATCTTACATGGGTATAGTTCATGGCACAATCAAACAAATATAATGGTAATACCAAACATCACTGATTACAGATCACGATAAAAATATAATAATAGTAAACTTTAAAATATTGTAATGATTATTATATTTTGACCCTAGACATATGAAGTTAACACATACTGGTGGAAAAATGGCACCAACAGATGACTTGCTTGATGATATAAACTTTCAATTTATAAAAATCTCAGTATCTGCAAAGCACAATGCTAAGGATTGAATGTACCTCCACAATTTATGTGTTGATACTGGGTTCCAATTGTGCTGGGATTAGGAGGTTTAAAACTTAATATGATTATTGAAAGATGGTATTGAAAGACGGGGCTATAGGAAGGTGAACGGGATTCAATGGGTTTATCACTGGCCCCAGATAGCTTTATAAGAGCAGAAACATGGACACACACATTCTGAACTTGCCCTCACCGTGTGATGCCCTATGCCATCTTGGGACTCTACCCAGATTGACCTCACCTACAGAAAAACCCTAAAGATAGGACCCTTTGACTACCTCTAAAACTGTAAGCTAAATAAATCTCTACTTCATATATTACCCAAACTCTGATATTCTGTCATTAAACAACAAAGAATGTACCAAAACACACATTCAAGAGAAGTGATCCCCCCAAAAAGTATACCTATACATATACTATACACATTTTGATAGATGCACATCTAATTTTATTTTTTATTCGATTGATGATTTTAAATTTTGCAATTGTATTTGGCTGTGGCTAATATACAGGAAAACAATTTATTTTATTAATCTTGTGTCCTGCAACTTTGATATGTACTTAACTAGTACCATGAATTCTTTCATAGATTGCTCAAGACTTTAAAAATAGATAAGCATATCTTCTTAATTATTTATTTATTTTTTTTGGAGAAGTTTTCACTATAGGGCGTGTGCGCTCACCAGAAAGACAGAAAGAAACAGAGAGACAGAAAGCGAGACATCACCCCCAGGGGGGATGGTCACACCACAATCCCTTCTCCACTATTCTCCTCTTGGGATCTTGGGCACGCATGCACATGTGCCCATGTGAGTTTAAGCCCCCAGGTCTGGGACTCGAACCGCGGTCAACTATATGGGAGTCCAGCAACATAGCCATTGTGCCAACTGCTGGTCCCAATAAGCATATCTTCTTAAAATAAGTCTTTTATTTTTCTTCTAAATACGTTTTTTCTTAATTTAAATATTTTTGTCTTATTGCACTTTCTAGTAATCCCAATAACATCTTGAATAGGAGTAGTGAGAGGAGATGCCATCATTTTATCTTTTTCTCTTAGAGATGCAGTGTTCATTCTCTCACTAGTTAGGAGATGATGCTCGTAGATTCTGATTTTGCAGACATTTATTATCAAGATGGATATATCCTGTATTTCCAATGGACTTACAGTTTTTGTCATACATAGCTGTTGGCTTTTGTAGGTTGCTTTTTATGCATCAATTGTTATGATTATATTTTTCAAGAAAAAAATGCCTGCTGATGTGACAAGAATCGCTGATTGATTTTTAAATATTGAATCAGACTTTCATATCTGAAAACAAAATCCCACTGTTTTTTTTACAGTATATAATTTTATACATGGTTGAGTTTGATTTATTAATGTTTGTTGGGAATTTTTGCCTAAATGTTTGTAAGAGATAGGGTCTGTATTTCCTTTTATGTAATATCTTTACCTTTTTTTGGTATTAGAGTAGAATACTCTCCTAGAATAAATTTTAAAGTACTTTGTATATGACTATTTTATGAACTATTAATAGATTGTAAAGTATTGGATTTTTTAACCTTTAGCATTTGCTATAATTCACTAAAAAGCTACCTGAGCCTGAAGACCAGCAGTTGGCATAATGGCTATGTCATTGTACTCCTATCTAGTCAACCATGGTTCAAGTCCCGGACCCGATGGCTTAAACTCACCCCGGGCACGTGTGCGTGCATGCCAAAGATCCTGAGAGAAGAATGGAGGAGAAGGGATTGCAGCATGGTCATCCTCCCTGGGGGTGACATCTTGCTTTCTGTCTCTCTGTCTCTCTCTGTCTTTCTGGTAAGTGCATGTGCCCTATAGCAAAAACCTCTCCAAAAAAAGAAAAATAAAAGCTACCTGAGCCTGATATTTCTGTCTTTTTAAATATATTAATTACTAAATAAATTACTTAGAAAGATAAGGGCCTATCTAGCATATCTATTTCTCTTTGTAAGGTTTTGGGTAGTTTGTGTCTTTCCAGAAGTTGATCCATTTAGTTTAAGTTCTCAAGTTTTGAGGTCATGTAATTGTTCACTCATCGTATTCCTTTAAATTTCCTTTAGTGCCCTTGGTTTCAGTTGTGAAGATCCCTTTTTCATTTCTGATGTTCGGAGTTTGCATCTTCTCTTTTCTTGATTTTCCAGCCTATTTATCAGTTTTTTTTGTTTTGTTTTAAAAACAGCCTGAACTTTTAATCTTCCTATATAAAAATTATATTGCTTTATAGGAATTGCTAAGATACTATAAAAAAAATAAATTTAATCCTTCAAAGAGTTAAGTCTCAACTTTTTTACAGAGTAAATATTTTTTCTTATAATTTTGATATGTAAATCAAGCCAGGAGTAGAAAAATACAAATAAAGTAAAATGGAAATGTGACAGGGTTTAAAACAGATCATACAATGTTCAGAACACTATAAAATTCTTCACATTTTCTTCCAGTAAATGGCAGGCATGAATATTTTTGGTTCATTACAAATATCCGGCTACTACTGCTTTCATTTATCAGTTTGTTTTTAACCTCCTTTGATTTTACTTTTTTCTGTTGTTTTCCCATTTACAATGTCATTATTCACTGTTCTTTTTTTCTTCTGGCTTAAATTATTTTTTCTATAATTTCCTAGACTAAAAACAAAACAATAAAAAAGTTTTATTTAGATCTTTCTTTTTCTTTAATAAGAAAACATAATAGTCTAAAGTTTCCTCTAAGTATGCCTTTTCCTGACTTTCATAAATTTTATATGTTATATATTTATTTTCCCTTAGTAGAAAATATATTTTAAATTTTTCTTGAGATTTTTTTTTTGATTCATGTGCTATTTAAGAGTTTGCTATTTAATCTCTAAATACTAGGCGTTTATCCAACCCTTTTTAAAAAATTATTTAATTCCATTATGGTCTGAGTACATGCTTCATGCTATTTCCTTTAAGTTTGGTAGGTATGTTTTATGACCTAAAATAAGGTCTAGCTTCATGAATGTTTCACGTGAGCTTAAGATGAATGTATTATATTTTCTGCTGTTGTTGGATAGAGTATTCTATAAATGTCAATTAGATCAAGTTGACAGATACAAACTTGGTTAGGTCAATATATTCTTACCAATTTTCTGCCTGCTGGATCTGTCAATTATTGATAAAGGTGTTAAAGTCTCCAACTATAACAGTGGATATTTCTATTTCTTTTTGAACTTCTTCCAGTTCATAACCACATATTTTCATGTTCTGTCAGTAGGTGCAGATACATTTATGATTTTTATGTACATAGAAAATACTCCTTTTTCATTATATAATGTTCCATTTAAGCATTAAATTTTTTGCAATTTGAAGTCTGAATTGTCAGAATTTAATATTAGCTATGCCATATTTCTTGTGATTTATGTTATTGATCTTATAATGGTATACTTTTCTCAATTCCTTACTTTTTTAAAAATTTCTCTGCACTCACTGGAGAGAGAAAAACAGAGAGCAAGTGAGAAATTATCTCCCAGGGGGATTGTTGTGCAGCATCCTTTTTTGTCTCAGGATTTTGGGTAGGCAAGCACACATGCCCATTTCTTTTCAAATTGCTGAGCTCAGGACACATTCTGTACCGTTGGCCATCTAGGGTTCATCTGTTTTAACCACCCTGTCACCTGCTGGCCCCTCAGTTCCTTTACTCTTAACCATATGAGTATTTATTTATAAATTAGATATTCTATACACAAAACAGAATTGTGTTTTTCAATCCCCTCTGAGAAAAATTCTTTTAATTATATTTAAATTATTCATATTTTAGTTGCTTATTCATAATTTATGTTGATTAATACTGTAATATTTATAAAAAGGTTTTCTATTCCTGGCATTTTGTTTTCTTTCTCTTTATTTTCAAATATTTTCTAACTTCTGTTTTAATTACAAGCCCATTTTCTCTCCTTTCTTTGCATATCAATTATACCTCCCTCTAAAATAAGTAGTTGTTTCCATCTTAAAAGGATGGCTTTTAATAATATTATTTACCCCATTGGAGTATTCTATTAGTGTTCCAGTAGGTTGTGTACATATTTAAAAAATACTCCACTGGATCATTTTGTTAGTGTTCCAAAAGTTTGTGCTATGTACATATTTAAAAATAATTTGCATGTTTTCCTATTTGGTAGAAATCTTTTCTTGTAGCAGAGCATAGGTCATGGCAAGGCATGTTGGAAAAAGTGTTTTCTCTTTGTGTGCCCTCTAAATTGAATAGTAATGGAGGGTACCATATCCCACTTTACAGAACAGATCATCCAATCTGTCTGCAGAACTTGGCCTGTCTTCTAACATTTCCATTTTGCCTCCTGACTTCAGTCTTCAGGGTTAGTGGAACAAACCAATGGGCTAAAAAACAATCAGTTGACTAAGTTAATGGAAGCTTTCAAACTGCTTGGCATAAAGCTCTATTTCTGGCATTGCTTTGCAACAGATCTACTTCTTCAGATAAAAAAAAAAAAAAAAAAAAAAAAAAAAAAAAAAAAAACTGACATCTATGAAGCCAACCACTGGAATATCTATGACATTGTTAGGTTGTCGGAAAAGTCAGGATGGATATTTACACAGAAAAGAAGAAAAAGTATGTCATGACTTTTCCAACAATCCAACTGATAAAAGATTATGTGAGCCTACCAAGATTAAAGGAGGCCAATTCTGTAATGAGCTATATTCTCATTGTGCTCTGAGAGACAAAGAAACATCATCACATAATCTTCACACTGCTAATTGCATATACTGGAAACGATGTTTTCACAGAAGTATGTTGGGACCTCAATGTAAGGACTTTATTCAGTATTACTAACTAATTCATATATTTTGCCAAATTAAAAGGCATTGCCTCATGGATTTATATTTCTTATTTAAAAGAGAAAAGTTTCGGGAACCAGCAGTTAGCGTAATGGCTATGTCGCTGGACTCCCACGTAGTCGACTGCGGTTCACGTCCCGGACCCGGTGACTTAAAACTCACGCTGGGGGCGTGTACCTGCGTGCCCAAGATCCCGAGAGGAGAATGGAGGAGAAGGGATTGCAGTGTGACCATCCCCTCTGGGGGGGTGATTTCTCGCATTCTGTCTCTATGACTCTCTCTCTCTCTGTCTGGCGAGTGCACGCACCCTATAGTGAAAACCTCTCCAAAAAAAAAAAAAAAAAAAAAAAAAAAGAAAAAATTTCACCTAAATGTTCTGCTGAATATACCAGAGATTTCAAGTTAAAGTTCACCAGGTACCATAAAGACTGTTTACGCAATTCACCCAAAATGAAGCAGACAGCATTGGTCGAATTGTATGCTGATTTTAAAAACACATCAGATTATAAATTTGTGGTTAATGACTGGTGTCAAGTATTTCTGGACTCCCTCAATGTGTAATGTCCAATACAAATTATTGGGAGACAGTAAGAAACTGTATTTTATCTCAAAACATAAAGGACAGATTTTATTATTTGCTCTTTAAAGTGGGATTTGGTACCCTCTATTACTGTGCTATGGCTTAAGTAATGGTTTTTCCCACAACATTTCATATTTTGGATTTGCTCGTCAGTGCAATGACATCAAAAGGTGTTGAAACTTTTAAGAGGTAAGGCTTAATGGGTAATGTTTAGATCATCGAGGCATTACCACAGTAAATGGGATCACATGTGTCTCAGTAAAGTAGTCATTTCTGGGAACCAGCATGTTAGCGTAATGGCTATGTTGGGAACGCTGCGACTATGTCCCTCCCACGTAGTCGACCGCGGTTCGCGTCTCGGACCCGGTGGCTTACAACTCACGCCGGGCGCGTGTGCGTGCGTGCCCAAAATCCCGAGAGGAGAATGGAGGAGAAGGGATTGCGGCGTGACCATCCCCCCTGGGGGGTGATTTCTCGCTTTCTGTCTCTATGTCTCTCTCTGTCTGTCTGGCGAGCGCACGCGCCCTATAGCGAAAAACCTCTCCAAAAAAAAAAAAAAAAAAAAAAAAAAAAAAAAAGTAGTCATTTCTCACAAGAGTGGGTTGTTACAAAAGGACAACGGCTACCCCTAGGTCTCTCTCTTTGCAAGTACCTGCCATCTTCTCTGCTTTGTTGGCCATTTATAATGTATCACCAGAAGCTGGCCTATTCTTTGGTCCCATGTCTTATACTCTACAGTCACAGAACCATAAAGAAATAAATAATTGATGTCTCAGGCCAGTGAAGTAGCATGGTGGTCCAAGCTGTTGACTTCTACATGGCCAACTGTGCAGTTTGAATTAAGAGCTCTCTGGCTTGAAAAACACCTGGGCTCTTGTGTGTGCATGCCCAAAACACAAAAAGAAGGGATAAATGGATAAGGGACTGTTACATGACCACCCTCCATTGAGGGTGCTCTCTCACTTTGAGTCTCTCTCTCTGTCTGACTTCCTGGTGAGCATTCAAACTCTATGACAAATTTGAGAAAAGAAAAAAATCACTCAGTCAGGCATTTCTATTAGCAACATAGTAGTAGATCATGGCACCATTTCTTTGCTTTGTACACTCCTGATATCATTAATTGAGATTCCTTTAATTTTTTTTTCCTTCAAAGGTTGGTAATTGCCCTAAAGATAGGTATAACATTACTTTTCCATTTTTGTTTTATAGGAGGGTGAAAAATGGCTTCTATTTACCCATCTAGGTTCTTTGAGTTACAACATAAATTGACATAATTAGATAACAGGAAAAAGCACCTTATTTAATTATGTTACAAATGCACAGGTGTTCTGCAAAAATATGAGACTTCAAGATAAAGTTATAAGCATCTTAAGCAAAACAAATTTGTAGCGACTTGTGGCTTTGGAGGGTGGTAGAGACACAAGGTATGAGAAGGTAAGGTTAAGAATGTAGTGAGTACAATCCAGTCTTGTTATGTAGATGAAAAACCTGTCTGGTGGGACCAGCAGTTAGCGTAATGGCTATGTCGCTGGACTCCCACGTAGTCGACCGCGGTTCGCGTCCCGGACCCGGTGGCTTAAACTCATGCCGGGCGCGTGTGCGTGCGTGCCCAAGATCCTGGGAGGAGAATGGAGGAGAAGGGATTGTGGCGTGGCCATCCCCCCCGGGGGGTGATTTCCTGCTTTCTGTCTCTCTGTCTCTCCCTCTGTCTGGCGAGCGCACGCGCCCTATAGCAAAAACCTCTCCAAAAAAAAAAAAAAAAAAAAAAAAAACAAGTACAGTCTTGTTATGTAGATGAAAAACCTGTCTGGTAATAAAAGCTGTGAAGTGCCTCTCCTCCTGATACAGATACTTTTACCAATCTAGATTTTCTTTATGGATTTACAAAGGGACAGTATAATCAGACCTACTCCCATGTCTGGAATTTCTCAGAATAAACAGCTCAAAATATGACAAATAAATATATTTTGGGGAAATGTGAGAAAAGAATATATTTTGGGGTGGCACATTCTGATCTCTTATAGTGATATTTTAGTGATATGTCCTAAGTTCTAATGGTTTTTTACTTTTCACGTACGGGATATGTCCCATTTTATTCATATTTTTGGTGTATTTTAGATTTGAAAATTATATGCTTGAAATGCATGTAAAATATTTATATATTTATTTGTGTCTGTCCCAGTTTTATGCTTTTGTATCTTTACTGGTGGCCGAATTCAAATTATTCTCCTAAAGAGGAATGTAAAGTTCCTATTATATGAATGATTCCATGCCTTTTAAACATAAAAGACTTTAGGATGCTGGTGAGAGTGCTATCAGGTTACCCAGTTACTATTTCTTCGAACATAGCAAGATTTATAACTTTGAAAATAGTACTGCTATAAAATGTGCATTTGAAAGTACATGGCTTCTCATTTTCTTTTAGCTAACAGTTTTCGTTTGCAAGCTACTTGTTTCTTATTAAATTTGCCTTTGTTAATGGTTTATTTTATTAATCAATATTTAAAGTTTTATGTAAGTTTTGTTTTAAAGCTATTTTTAATATAGCTCTTAAAGTAAATATTCAAGTTAATATCCACATGTACTATACCAAGAAAAATAGTGTAATTTTTACCAAAAAATGTATAAATTCAATTAATTGTTCTTGTAAAGCAATTGGAACAAAACATGTGTTTTTGCTTGCAAAGTAGAAATTAAATGGACATTAGTGGTCTAACGAAAATTATACTGTAAATAGTTTCTTATTTCGTACTGAGCAAGTATAAATCATATATTTATTTGGTAATAATTATCTGATTTCCTAATTAGTGAAATAATACATCTATCTGTGCATTTTTAATATAGTTGCATTAAAACTTAGCAGGCAAATTACTATTTGTATAAAATTTATTTACATCTTAATTAGAACTGTGTGAAAATCTGATACAATATTGTGTTATATGAATACATATTTTTCAAATATGCTGTAGATAAAGGCACACCTTGAGATCCCTTAGGTAACCCTAGCGAGACTTTTTTCTTTCCTAGGCAGACAAACAAAATACATTTGAGTTTGAAATGATAGGTTCGTTCACTAGGAGAAAAAAATATAAGCTTTTCCTTTATATATCAGTGCTTCAGCTTGAACAAACATCTTGTACCACTTTAAACTTGACTACAAAATGTTTTATAAGCTTCTCTATAGCCTTTGCAAGTTATTGAGGTTAATGGTCAATGCAATTGCCATCTCTTACGCAATAAACTACTTTATTTTGTCTGTGAGTTCTCTAAGGAGTAACACAAGCATAAAGGGTGTATTCGGCATACATGAAATATAACCCTATTAGAGTAGTCAACTAAATTACAGAATCTCTGAAGCAGAAAAGCTGCCAACTCTGTAAAATGATGGTCTTTTTATTCTTGAATGAAATGAAATGATAAGGCTGCTGATTTCAATAAAAGAATTTGAACCAAAAATCCAGACTGTTACAAAATGGACCTAATAAAATTGGAATGGCAGTACCCATAATCTATTTGATGATTGCTTTGAAGAAAGAAGAGGTTGATCAGAATAGCTGTGAATACAGTAGTTCATTTTGTAAAAGAATAAATGAAGAAGAACACTACAGATAAACTACTTCTATATCCCAAGGATTACTAGCTGAAACCACCTGCTAAAATATAGTGTTATCACTAAACTTATTATAGTCAAAGACTTGACTATTAGAAATGGTAATATTTATAGACCTCATAAACTGAATTTTTAACTAGAGACCGGAAAACATGATGTTAAATCATGTTACTGTGATATTTTAATAATGGTGATTTATGCCACATTGAATTTTATTCAATATATTGGATACTCCATATTGTAGTTGGAGTCCTTATAACTTTTATGTATTTGGTATTCTGTGATACTTGTTATTTAATTCCTACCAGCCTCTTTATTCTATTCTAAAATTTTGTCTTGGCTTTTTTCCACCCCCACAAAACATAAATTTCCAATTAACCTTTAACTAAAAACTAACACTTATTCATAATCAGCTACAAAGGAATTTGATGAATGAAAGGAAGTGGGTCAAGAAAAAATGAAAATAGAGTTTGTTAAGCATGTAGCTTTTGAACCACTTTATTTCTATTGCTATATTTGGTGCAGGTTCAAGCTTGTAACTAAAATGATTGTTGATGAAAAATCAAAAGATGTTTATAGATTCCAATCTTCATTCACATGCATAGCCATATAAGGTATGTTTATTGGGATAATATATAAAGTCATGCATATTTTCCTATTTAATGTAAATATTACCAAACTATATTCAAATATCCAAAGACCTAGAGTTTGTATTATGTTTCCCATACCCACTCCATGTCCCCCCAAAATGTTCACATATCTTACAAATGTATAGTTAAGACATAGTTTACTAGCAATTGGGAAAATATCAAAACATTAAGAAAAAAGTAATTACTAAGTAAGTTACTAACCAAGGAGATCTGATTTTATTTATTTATTAATATTTTTCATTTCAATTTCTTTTATACATTTGATCACATATATCACTTAGCTTGCAAAGTGAATATTCCAACATGTATACATTTCTCACCAATCCAGTTGAGAAAACTATACACATTATCTTCAACAGATAATAACTTATTTCTTTGCCCCATAAAATGCCTTGCCTCTCCATTTTTTTCCTCAATGTCCTTCCTCAGATTTTCCTCTGATTTTATTTAAGTGCCTGATAAAGGGTATAAGTTGAACATAAAGACAGAGATTTCAAAAATCTCTGTCTTTGGTGAAATCATGAAAAGAGAAAGAAAAACATTGTCATTTCTTGATTGTTAGGCAATATCTTGAGAAGCCACATCTCACAACACTCAGCAAAAAATGTGCTGACATCCTAGTTTCACAGGTGAGAGATGATATAGGAGCATAAAACTAAATACAAATTAATTGAATAAATCCTAGAGAAAAACATTTCAAATGTTAATTGAAAACAAATGAAGAATTGATTCCTTTTTGAGCACAAAGTGTCACTAAAGGAATCAAGTGTTGGCATTCCAGTATGATCTGTCAACTAGTAAAGTAAATTGAAGATTGTGTAGTACTAACATATTACTGCTGAGCAATAATTATCACAAATCTGGGTGCTTAAAATAAAACACATATCTTGCAGTTTCTGTAGATTGGAATCTGGACCTGATTTAGCAAGGTCTTGTTTAAGGATTCACAAGATGGCAATAAATGTATTGGTCAGGCCTACAGGTGATTTTATGGTCAACTAGGGAAGGAAAAAGATCTCTACAAGGTTACTCAAGTTTTTGACAGAATTTAGTTTTAAGATTGAAGTTTTTAATTTCTTGCTGGCTATGAACTAGAAAGCACCCCAAACCCCTAAAGGCTGACTGCAGTTCTTTGTCATGTGAAGTTCCTCAAACATGTTCTCTAGCTTTCTCAAAGCCAACAAGGGAGCGAGACTATGCCCCAGTGGGCACTGTAATATTACGTAATGTAATCACATCGCCACACGCAATTGATCAGACATTCTGCCACCTATGCCATATTGTATTAGTTAGAAGCATGTCATAGGTGCCACCATTTCAAGGGTACATGCTTGGTGGCATCCAGCATCATTTTCAAGCTGCCAGGCCAAGACTCAAATCCTAATCGACCAAGTGGAATCCAGTGTCCTCTGTTCAGGGCTAACCACTGCTCTCTGGGTCCTGCCCCTCTTTTTCTTTTGTGGATTTTACAAAGATCTGGATGCATATCAGGGAGCCAGGGTCACGAGGTCCATCATGAAAGTCTGTCTGCCACAGATTGTGTTAAATGAAAAAGGTACCTTTGTGTGAAGTACATGCACCAAATAGACTAATAAACAAACAGTGGGGAAAACAATGAGATTTAAATTTGTCTTAGAAGAGCATAGTTGATTATGTTTCTGGTAATGCTAAATGACTCATACTTGTTTCAAAACATGAAACTCTGGGTACATCTCAAGGGATTTTTACCATATTAATAATAATGCTAGCAGCTATTATTTAGCTAACATCCTATATTATAAACCATATGAATGGGCTTATGAATATTGTTTTTAAATTAAGTAAATAAAAATACAAGATATCTAGTTAAAATTTTATTTTAGATAAACAACAAATAATATATATATTTTTCATATTAGTAAACTTTTTTTTAGTGTAAGTATGTTCAAATATTGGGATGTACTTACTAAATTATTCATTTTTTTTTTCTTTTTCTGGAGAAGTTTTTGCTATAGGGCGCTTGCGCTCGCCAGACAGGCAGAGAGAGACAGAGAGATAGAAAGCGAGAAATCACCCCCCATGGGAGATGGCCATGCCGCAATCCCTTCTCCTCCGTTCTCCTCTCGGGATCTTGGGCACACACGCACACGCGCCCGGCGTGAGTTTAAGCTACTGGGTCCGGGACACGAACCGCGGTCGACTACGTGGGAGTCCAGGGACATAGCAATTACGCTAACTGCTGGTCCCGAAATTATTCATTATTTATTTGAAATTCAAATTTAATAAGCTTTTAAATGTATCTGATCTGGTAATTTCTTGTATTGTCTCATTTATTACTGACAAAGTAAAGTAAATGCTATTAATATACGTGTTATTATCACTCTAAAGATCACTTAACTAAACCTTAAGTAGTTTTAAGTTTTGGTTGATAATACATATTTTATTATTATTATTTTTTTAATTTGCCAGAGGACACAAATTTTTTAAGTGGTAAGGTTAGCTTTCAACTATCTTTTTTTTTTTTTTTTGGGAGAGGTTTTTTCGCTATAGGGCGCGTGCGCTCGCCAGCCAGACAGAGAGAGACATAGAGACAGAAAGCGAGAAATCACCCCCCCAGGGGGGATGGTCACGCTGCAATCCCTTCTCCTCCATTCTCCTCTCAGGATCTTGGGCACGCACGCACACGCGCCCGGCGTGAGTTGTAAGCCACCGGGTCCGAGACGCGAACCGCGGTCGACTACGTGGGAGTCCAGCGACATAGCCATTACGCTAACTGCTGGTTCCCAGCTTTCAACTATCTTTTAAATTTATTTAAAAGAGACTACTGAGTTGGCAGGTGGTATGGTGGTTAAGTGTACTTGACTTTCATATAGCTGACGGTAGTTTGAGTCCTGGACCTGGCAACTTGCTATTTTCACTTTCCCTCTCTCTTTTTCCTACTCTGTCCATCTCTGGTCAAATTAAAAGTAAATAAATAAGTAAATATAGTTAAATAAAATAATTTCTTTTAAAAATCAAATAAAAGACTGCTATTTTTACCTTTAAATATGTCATTCAACCTAAATTACTATTATTATATATATATTTCAATAAAAACATTTACTGAGTGAGTTAGGAAACTAATAATAAACTCATAGTGAAAAGGACTTTACACTAGACACAGTGGACAAATGGCAGTGATTAAATTTGGAAATGGAGAGTCTAAAATGACTATGTCTGTGGCCTGTTAGCAGTGGGAGACCTGAAGAACAGAAATCTCATGGAGGAGGAGATGGAGGATGGTAGGGGAGTCATGCTGTAGTGGAAATTAAAGTAACTCCTATAAGGTACATTGTAATCTTTGGGCTATTTTATTATTAATTCTCTGATTCTCAAGGCTCTCAAATCTATTATGAATTCAGCTTCAGAAACAGTCTCTTCAACTTGACCTTTAGTCTCCTAGTGAGCATTGCTTTAATTTGCTTTATAGTTTAGCAAATTATCTCCCTCTCTCCCTGCAGAAGAAATGAAAGCTCATCTAAACATCTCACATAAAGGTAAGTCATTTCTTCTGGCATGGCCTTCTACATGTCTAGTAAAATTAAAAAAAAAAAAATCATTGTATTTGGTTTAGAGGGCAGATCTGAGATGTATATTTCAAAGTAAGGTGTTTCTGAATCTAATTTCTTGGTGTGATTAAGATGGAAGGAACTAGAAATGTTCCAGAAATATTCACAGGGACAATAATTGTATAAGAGGGTTGGGACCAGCAGTTAGCGTAACGGCTATGTTGCTGGACTACCACGTAGTCGACCGCGGTTCGTGTCCCGGACCTGGTGGCTTAAAACACGCCGGCGCGTGTGCGTGCGTGCCCAAGATCTGGAGAGGAGAAGGGATTGCGGTTTGGCCATCCCCCTAGAGGGTGATTTCTCACTTTCTGTCTCTGTCTCTCTCTGTCTGGTGAGCGCATGCGCCCTATAGCAAAACCTCTCAATAGAAAAAAAAAAAAAAAAAAAAAGAGGGTATAAGTTGGGGCCAGCAGACAGTGTAGTGGTTGTGTCACTGGATTCCCACACGGTTGACAGCAGTTCGAGTCCCAAACCTGGGGGCTTGAAAATTATCCCAGGTGCATGTGCGTGCATTCCCAAGATCCCAGGAGGAGAATGAAAGAAAAAAATTGTAATGTGGCCACTCCCCCCTGGGGGAGAGACTTCTTGTTTTCCCTTTCACTGTCTTTATCTCTCTCTGGCAAGTATGTGCATCCTATGGCAGAAACCTCTAAAATATATATTTAAAAAAGAGAGAGGGACCAGCAGTTGGTGTAATGGATAAGTCGCTGGACTCCCAAGTAGTCAACAGTGGCTCCAGTTCCAGACCCAGTGGCTTAAACTCACACCGGGTTTGTGTGCGTGGGTGCCCAAGATCCCTAGAGGAGAATGGAGGAGAAAGGACTGTGGTGTGGCCATCCCCCCTGGGGGGAGTGATTTCTTGCTTTCTGTCTCTGTCTTTCTGGTGAGTGCATGTGCCCTACAGCAGAAACTTCTCCAAAAAATAAATGAATAAATAAAAGAGAGAGAGAGAGTTTAAGTTGCTGAGGAGATGTCAGAACTGATGTTTGAAAAGTACACCAGATCTTTTCAGCCATCAAAATTACACTAGATCACATTAAGTTCTTACTAACTTTGTTGTAAATAAAAACAATACATCGTACCGACATTATCCACAATCTCTCTCCTTCTCTAACCACATTCCTATTTGGACTTTCATTTCCTATTTGTCCCTTAACCAGATTTATTAGTTTATTTACATATATTTATTTCTAAATTTATTTATAACTCAAAATATTTATCCCTTTTTTAGCAGGTCGCCTCAAAGGTTAGCAAGACTGCAGCCATTTTTGAAATTGAGAGAAGCCTCTGACAAGAAGAACAATGTGATCAAATGCTGAGCCACAGAGAGAGCTGATTGAGGAACAGTCAGATGAGAAACTAGGAATGGGTATTTGAAGAAAAACAGGAATCGGGATAAAGCAATTAACTTCGATTGATTGTAGTGAGGAATGATTTGCACAAGCTTGTTTCTTGTATCTATGAATACTGTGAGCAAGTCGACAGAACAGGCCCGGATGCTGTTACCAACTTCAAGTGCACCCACATCAGAACGACAGACTCCCTATTGGAGGGAAATAACGCAGAAGGGCACCTGTCCTCCAGCCCTTTTCTCTTTCCCTGTATTCCCCTCCTCTCCCTGCCACCCCAAACAAAAACGAAAAAAACTAGAAGTTATTTATATGTATTGATGTTGTAGGTCTAGGTGAAAAAAAAAAAAGTAAATGTCTCACTGCTCTATTTATAAAAAAAAAAAAAAAAAAATTACTGAGAACACGTTGAGCTTTCTAAGACAGTTTGAAGATGCTTGCCTGTGTCCCTGTAACAGACTGCAGAAATAAGCTTACTTCCTCTCCAGCCTCTGCCTCTTGTTTGACTGACCATAAGAGGCGGCCAGACTTAGTTCACTAGCAACACTCTAACCAAAGCTTAGGATATATAATACAGAAAAAATAACTTCATATTTCATATCGATATTTTGCAAAGGGAAACAAAAATAGGATTTTTACATGTATCTGTTAGGAAAGATTATGCTTTGTAAAAAAAAAAAAATGCCTCCCAATTTTAGTGGCTAACCACAACCAAAATTTATTCCCTGCTCATTTTATGTTCCCCAAACAGGCTGGCAGGAAATTCTGTCTATATTCACTAAAAGCTATAGGAAAAAAAATTTAAAAACCCAGCCTAGTAAAAGGGAAGTGCAAAATAACGTGCTTAATGCAACGGTTCTTAAAGTTCCTGCTGAAGAGTGACACAAGTCATTCTTGCTCCTTTATGTTGTCCCTATATTACAAAGCAAAAGGAATATACAATTCTACCTTTGGCCTAGGATACAACAATGCTTGGTGAAAGTACCAATAATAATTACTCAAAGTTATGAACTGACTTTTTAAATAAGAGTTATCTTATTGAACTTTCATGGTGAATTCAAAAAAGAGACAAATCAATGTTTACCCTTGGAGATTAAAGAAAATGCCTCACTGGGCCAGCATGAAATAGATACTCATACAGGGATGTACCATCATTATACATTCACAATTTACTTTTTAAAAATTTTATAATACATATCTTTATTAATTTATTTACTTTACATACTTTCACTGAACATCACTACAGCATACAAAATGCGATTTTCCCGTCACAATACACTGTAAAGTGGCTTAATCATACATGTTACCGTCAACAGATAATTTTCCATTTCTTGTTCCTTATACATTCGCAATTTTCTAAAAAATAAGTTTTCTTGAGAAAAACAAAAGAAATGGCTCTATTGAAACATTGGTAGTGTGTACTTTCTCTTCTACTAATTTGAATAATTCCTTTAAAGAGAGCATTTAGTTAGGTTGTTTAAGAAAGAATAAGAAGCAAGCACCTGACTCTGTTTGCACCCTATTATTTAGGACAGTCAGTTAGAATATCGGCTTCAGCAGCTTAAAATCACATTGGGTGCATATGTGCACAGGCCCCAAATCCTGATGGGTTGGAAAAAGGCAGGAAAAATTATTTCAGCATTTTGTGCCCCATTGAAATATGCTTTTTTGTCTTTCAGTCTCTTCCTCTCTCTTGAGCTTATGGTAATTAGAGAAAACATTTTTTTTTAAGTTTTAAAAACTCAATCATAGGTAATTTTTATACTTTTTAAAATATGACTTATTTCAAATATGCAAAGATGTAGAACACTCACATATAGGTTGAAGGAATAAAATAGATATGAGTTTGTGTGTGGAAATATGAGAAAATGAAAAAATGATGGTAATTTGATACCTCAGCTCTTCTTTTCCCACTTTCTCACCAAACTTAAAGAAAATAGATGATCAGAGAAGATCAAGTCAGTTGCCTCACCCTACAACCTTTCAACAAAATTCTTATCAGCAACTATTCACTCAATTCATCCAAATTATAAGGTCATTTGCCAGGCATTTAAAGTACATGAGTGCAAAAAATTTCTTAAGTAGATATGTTTTTTACCTTACCCTTCATTTTTTGGCCATTCTTTTGGAATACTGATTGTTTATGACAAATGACCATTGCATGGTGTAGGGACAGACAACCAGTAAAACAAATGATGTATCTTGTTTTCCAAGATTGGCTCCAACAGTAAATAAGGCCTGGTGTGATTTTTTTAGGATGTTAAGGAGGGTAGACTATCTCTTTTTTGGACCTTAAAGTTATAACAATATGAGGTGGGAAGGAATTGAAAGTGCAGAGGTGGCAATCTCTCTGGGGCAGCAAAGAGAAGAAAGCAGATTTGGGATTTGTTTTAACAACAGGTGAGGGAGGTAATAACTACAGATGGGATTTTTCCATTGACCTTAATTCAGAAAAGTCTCAAGAGGCCACTGAAATTGTATCTAGTTCATTTTTTCATTTCTTTTGAATCTTGTTCTATAACATATAGTCTTGACCTATCACATAACAGCATGTTTAAAAAGAAGAAAAATAAAAATATTGTGTCAGCACTTTTGTGATTACTTTTTGGAAATAGAAGAAGTAGAAAGTGGTTGTAGTTTATATAAACCAACAGCATTTCTATCAAAATGAGGAAAGAAGGTGTTGTATTTGATTAGAAAGTTTAAGGATTGATATTTGATATTTTCTTCCAGATTATCTGCTATTCATTGATTTTAAAGTTTTCTTTTCCATTGAGCTTCAGTTTCTAAATATAGAACAAAAGCAAATATACCAAAAATTAAATGTAGTTTTTATATTAAAAATTCTATCTAATTAAACAAGTATCTTCTCAGAACAATCGAAATGTGGCAAAAGTGCTTAAAACTTAAACTCTGGGATCATTTTTAACAGATTTGACATAATACTTTTTCCACTCCCTTTTTGTATGATATATGATATGTAACAAGTTATATAATCACTTTGTTCACCTTTCCCTCCTCTGGAAATGTAGGTTTTAATAGTACCTGCCTCAGGACCAGCAAGCAGTTAGAATAATGAATAATGACTATGTCACTGAACTCCTATGTAGCCGAACATGGTTCGAGTCCTGAACCCAGTGCCTTAAACTTATGCTGGGCACATGTGCGTGTGTTGCCAAGATCTTGAGAGAAGAATAGAGGAGAAGGGATTGCGGCGTGGCCATTCCCCCCTGGGGGGGTGTGATTTTTCACTTTCTATCTCTCTGTCTCCCCTATCTTTCTGGCGAGTGCATGCACCCTTTAGCCAAAACCTCTCCAAAAAAAAAAAAAAAAAGTACCTGCCTCAAGAGGCAAAATACATGATTAGAAAGTAAGTTTCTAAGACAACTCTATGCATGTAGCAATGAATAAATAATCATGACTATTCTCATGATCTTATTGTAAGTATTTGCCCTCTCTGGTCTACATTTTTATAATATTCACTTTTGTGCCTTTATTTTTTATTGGACAAATGAACACTGGATTAAAATAATATGATCATAAAATTTCTTGATTCATACCTTATTGTTTGTATTTATTATTCTCTACATTTTATTTTTATGTTTTGCCTCCCTTACCTTTATTTTATAATCCACCCTTCTTAGCAACACCTACTTTTTTTTCTTTCTCTACTTTAATGTGTGTACTTAAATCCACTCAATAAACTCTTGGTTACAAACAATGTAGACATTTTAAATTCACTGAAAAAAATATTTAAATACTTTAAAATTGATTGGAATGCAGGTCTCATTTAAGTGCTTAACAAGTCCTACATTGTGTTGAGAACATTCAAAATACTCTCTTCCAGCTATCTTGAGGTGTAAAACATATTATTATTCACTATAGTCACCTTATTGTGCCGTAGAAACTTAGAATTTATTTCTCCTTTTCATTAACTACTGTTTTCCTGCTCCTGTTTTCCCCTTACCCTAAGCAGCCTCTGGTAATCACTATTCTATTCTCTTCGTCAATGAGATCAAATTGTTTAGTTTCCACATACAACTAAAAACATGCAATAATAGTCTTTCTGTGCCTAGCTTATTTCACCTAATGCAATGTCCTTCAGCCTAATTCTGTGATTGGTAGGTTTTACTCCTTTTTAGGATTGACTAGTCCTCCACTGTGTATATTTCTGTATTTTCTTTATCCATTTGTTTGTTGACGGATACTTAGGGGAATTCCATGTCTTGGTTATTGTGAATAGTGTCACAATATATATAGAAGAGCAAACATCTCTTTGAAATATTGATTTTCTTTTCTAGGATATATCTCCAATAATAAATTTATTGAATTATATGAAAGTTCTATGTTTAGATTTTTGAGAGATCTCTATACTTCTTTCCATAATGGCTGTAAAAATTTACATAGCTGCAAACAGTATAAAAGTGTTCCTCTTTTAATTAAAAGATTTGGTGCAATCTCATTCAATGTAGCAATGCCATTATAGAAATAGAAAATAATATATATTTGTAGGGAACTGCAAAAGCTGTCAAATAGCCACAGCCATCCCAAACAATAAGGACAAAGTTAGAGGTATCATACTACTAGACTTCAAAATATGCTACAAAGCTCTAGTAACCAAAACACTATGGTATAAAAATAAGTACATAGACCAAAGCTGATTTTTTTTATTACAATTTAATTTTTTTGGTTGATTTTCAGTTTTCTTTTTTAAATTTTTGATCTCTCTCATATCTTCTGCATCATAAACATATTTAATTTCTTTGAGCAGCTCTATGTCATTAATTTCTTCTTTTTGCTTGATTACTTTTTTAATTCTTTGTTTTGGGGATTTTATTTATTTACTTGTTTATTTTCACTAGCTTCTTGACTTCAAAATTTAGATAGATTCCATAGATCTTATTTTCTTATAAAGCTACAGAGAGCCCTATTAAAATATTTCTTTAGGTGCATCACATATATTTTCTCTATAGACTTTTTTCCTTTGGCACGTAGTTCTAAGACTTACGTAATTTCTCAGAACCATCAAAAGGACTCTTTTCTAAGCTTCTAGGGCATCAGGTAAATAGTACCTTCTTTAGAAATCTAGATCCAATCTCCAATGAGGACACTTTCTATTCTAGTTCTTAACACCGGCAACTTCTTCCTTCCCCTCCAGCCATCAAAGTGCTAGTTGCTTTCTGAAATTTCTGTTTTGTATTCATAGGGCCAACATTGCACAATAACAGAATTTAATTGTGTGGGTCTTAGAATTATAATATTAGTTGGATTCCAAACCTTGTCAGTCCTTTTATGTGAAAGTTAAGAAATTGGGAGTAAGTATGAGACATGCAATGACAATATCTGTGTGGATTCAAATAGAACTGAGAATGTTTTTTATGTTTTCTTTTTCTTTTTTCCTTTGGAGAGGTTTTTAGTATAGGGCGTGTGCACTTGCCAGAAAGACAGAGAGAGACAGAGAGACAGAAAGCGAGAAATCACCTCCCAAGAGGGGATGGCCACACAGCAATCCCTTCTCCTCCATTCTCCTCACAGGATGTTGGGCAAGCATGCACACGGTGTGTGTTTAAGCCACCAGGTCCGGGACTTGAACCACGGCCAGCTACATGAGAGTTCAGCGACATAGCCATTACGCCAACTGCTGGTCCCAGAACTGAGAATGTTAAAACCTCTATTCACTCTTAGTCATCTTATTAAATGAAAGCAGTCTATCTTCTGAAGTGTGAGAAAGCCAACTTCTTATGGTTAAAAACTCCATAATATCATTACCTGTGTATAATGGTCTTGTGATGGCATACTTAGTCTCCTAAAATACACCCTAACAACCCTTTGTTTCCTCTAAATCTGTTGTAACTAAGGCTGTGTCTTAATGTCCTTGAGAAGAGAAGAAATAGAACAGCTTTTACTTCAAGCGAATTGCAATTTATTTTAGCAGATACCTGGAAGATGCAAATATGTAAATCATTTCTAAGGGTCTTAAACTAAAGATAACAGAATATGTCACAGGACCAGTACATAGTTACAAACAAAAAGTTCTTAGTTTTCATGATGATTTTTCTGTATTTAACTTAGCAGGAGTAGGTTTATTGGATTGCTTGATTGATTAAAATTGGAGCTCAAGGATAGTTTACATATTCAGTAATTTAGAAATAAAGAATTTTTTTGTATAATATTAAACAAGGAATTCCAAAATATTAGAGATACAGGAATGATGGAAAAATTTTATAACATATTACCTGTACCTTTCCCTCAAAAGTATTATTATTAAGACTCTATACTCACTAACATTATTGATAAATATATGAAAAAGGAAAGTGTTTAGCTTCCTCCCCAAATTTCTGTGGTAGATACCGCCTGCGGTTAGGTATCATGTTGAGAGACACTTCAATTGCCCTACTTTCAAAGAAAATGATGAGTCAACATGAAAGTTGCAGAATGGACTCATTTGCTATAAAGGATAGTAGGGACAAAGTATCAATAGTAATTAGAATGTTTTGATTATCAGGAATATCTGTCAATGGCTTATGGATCAATGTGTGCCTAGGAATAGAACAGGTGACTGGCCTATTAAAATGCTACTTTGTCTACATAATGAGAAGATCTTCAGATGTGATGACCAAAGACCTGACTAGAATCAAAATAATGAGTCATATTTTCTTACCATTGAGTCAAAATTTTAGCCAAATTCTAAGTTTCCGGATCTAAACCAGTTTACACACTTGGTACACTGGCATTGAATTGAATTCCTGAGGACTCAAAAGTCCATTTTGTTCCATAGTTTAAAAAGAGGCTTAGGCTTGTCCAATGACAAATAGAATTTTTGTCTCAAGTTCAAATTGCAGAGGCCAGATGTTTTTGATGACTGATTCAGCAATTGGTATAACCATCACAATTGCTCTCTGATATGTGGGTAAAAGGTGATTGTGTCAAGGAAGAGAAAATGAAAGCTTCTGAAACTTCTTTCCCTAGGAGGATAGTAATCCTGAAACAATAATACATGAACACATTTCAGGGAATTGGGGTATAGAGAAGAAACTCTCTCAAAGACTTGAGGACACAGTGTGGCTTACATCACATCCAGCACATTAGATTTACCTGTCTCGCTTAGGTAGCCAGCAGGGGATCTTTGTGACTGACTGTGGATTGTGTTAAATTTAATCAAGAGATTAATTCTCTTGATTTAGTTTTGTTTCTTTACTGGAACTTTTGACATAATCCCTAATGCCTGGCATGCAACTATTAATCTGATAAATGCTGCTTCTCTTTATCAATTTTCAAGGACAATAAGCTATTTGTTTCTAATGGAGTCAAGCTTATACCTTTATGGTTTTTCCTTAGAGGTATAGCAACTATATTTTCTGCTGTGATGTGTTTCTCAGATACCTTTTTGTCTCCATATAACACAAACTCATACTGCGTTCTACACTGATGATATTAAGTTCATTGAACCCGATAACCAGGAATAGAAAATATTCAAGCAGGCTTTATAAGACATATTAAGCTAGGGACTTGGAGAAAATGCCCATAGACTCAAACAGTCCATATTGGAAGAGGAGAGTATATACTGCAATTATATGAACATGAATGTATGTGTATCACCTCCAAATTAGAAAAAGTTATTTATGTAAATAACACACACTTTTATTATTCAACCATTAACTCTATATTATGCCAATAATGAGCTACTTTCCAGCAGTTGCATTCCCTTGATCACAGTTGGAATACATGATTAATTGGAAAACAAGGAGGCCAAAGACACGGCCAAAGGTGACATCATGCAGCCTCCACCATTGCAATGTCATTGTAATGTCATTGTCAAGTTTGCTAGCAGTTGGTAAAGCCAGATCAGTTCTCTTTCCTTTGCTAGGGATTATCACATTTGAAGAAATTGGACCAACACGTGGTGGGGTTCCATTTACTGGTTTGAATTATCAGTGGCTTTATCCAGAATCTCACTAGTGACAGGTTTCTCTAACACCAGCCCAACCATTTCTGCCACTATGTTGGGGCACTTCTAAAGTAAAAATAATATTGCAGGTTGTCATCCCCTATGCCAAACTTGAGCTTCTCTGGGAAGGTTTTGTTCTCCATGAAATCCAGGGCATTGAAAATATCAAATCCTTTCATTTTGGTGAGAAAAAGGTCATTGTTCATGAGCTCTAGAAGAGGGGTCATTGTAGAAAGAATAAGCTTTATCTTTTGTTTTAGAGATTTTTGCCTTAGGGCAAGTGCACTTGCCAGAGAGAGAGAAAGAGACAGAGACAGAGACAGTTAGAGGGAAAATGAGAAATTACCCCTTAAAGGGGATGGCCACTCCGCAATCCCTTCTCCTCCATTCTCCTGGAATCTTGGGCACACACAAATACACACACACACACACACGTACACACACACTAACCCAGCACAAGTTTCAAGCTACTGGTTCAGGACTCGAACCACCATTGGTCATGTGAGAGTACAGTGTCCTAACCCTTATGGCACCTGCTGGCCCCAGAATAAGCATCGTTGGGACTCTTGTTGGTAGACTGGTTTATGATGGTGGAGGGAAGAATGTAAATGCTCAGGAAGTCTGCCACCTCACATTTGTATTCTCACCACAATAGTGCTGTTACTCTTCAGTGCTCCACCTGCTCTTGACTCATGACCAGCATGAAGTAAGGCTGCATCAAGTACCTGGTAAAGAGCTGGTGTACTACTGGAATGTCCTTTTATTCCATTGGTCACAGCCCAACTGTCTTGGTAGCCACTGGCAGTCGGTAGAGCTTCATGGTATGCTACTTGGTCATATTTCTGCTCAGGTGGGAGAACTTCACTTCAATCAACTTCCGTGGGTTTATGGACTGATGTCAGTATCTGCAGGTGCCAATGGGCTTTGGTAGGACCATTCTGACAGTGTTAACAGCCTGGAATATGTCCTCTAGGTGAACTTGCCCTGTTTCTCGCCGATCATGGGAGTCACCATTTTGGAGTACAGCTTCTCGTGGACACGCAGGAAGTTGATTTCTACCATAGTCTCTATGTCATAGATATGGAATTTTGCTGGGATGGTGCTAATGAACCCAAACAGGGTTCGGTCTGACCTGTAATCGCTCGAACCCAGCAGTGCCACTGGAGGGGCCAACTGGGTGGCCTGAGAACCCACAAAAGAAATTCTGTGGATTAATCAAATCAGAGCATGTTGCCATCATCTTCCACATAGTTCTCATTCAGGAGTGTGTTTAGTCCTTTCACCATACCAGCGTCCACCAGGTCCAACGCATCCTAGGTGATGCCCAGTGGCAGGGTATGGGGCTCCTGGAAGATGTGGTCTTTGTCAGGCTCCACAAGACCATGAGTGTTCACCACCTCCCCCAGTTTAGGGACAGGCTGTATCCCAGAACTGGTAGCTTCACTTGTCAGCCTCCTCCATGGTTTTGGTGAGTCCCTGGCCCACTGAGAACAGCTCAATGGCCTACTGTATTTCCTGGACCCTCTGCTGGCAGAGTTCATCTTCACAGACTGATCCTGGGTTGAATTCATCTCACTGCCTTTTTTTCTTCTTTTTTTCTTCTTTTGCCTTTTTTTTCCCCCTATGCCATGTCATTGGCTGGACTCAAACCACCCCAGTTGTAACTGCTGTCCTCCTCATTTTTGCAATTGCTGTGGTGCTCATGGCTGGTTCCCTTCCCTTCCCACCCATGCCAGCTGAGGTTAAGGGAGTTTCATGGCTGTCTCACTCTCCACCATCTTGAGTTGCAACAGCCAGGCTCCAAAATAAGTTATTTTAAAGTTGTTGTATTTTTCATCCATCACTAAAAATTTTAAAAAGAAATGTAAAATTCTTAAGATCTTTTGGTTTTAATATCTATCTACATGTGCATTCTCTGCTTACTAAAAAAGCATAAACATGAGTAGCCTATCATAAACTGGATGCAACCTGTCCCTTCAAAGCATAAAGTTTGGAAATTCCATCTATATTTCAAAAGTGGGTATAGTATTTAAGAGACCGGGCTTAAGCAGATCTGAACATAAATAAGTTACATGAACAAGTTGATAAGATTTCTATTTCACTTACTCTTGCATTTCTTTCTTTCCCTCCATTCATGTAGTAGGGAGTCCCTTAGGATCAGCTACCTGAGGAGGTAACAGTTCAGGACTAGTTTTCAGATAGATCTGCATGCTACTCTGGTACTAACTATAAGTGGTCTACAGCAGCAGTACAATCCCGGGGAGAAGTATTTTTTGAAGAAATAATTACAGAAATCTCCTAGTGAACAAATCTTCAAGTGATTCATTGTATTGTCCAATTTGTCATTTGAGTGATGACTAGAAATATGAATATACATTGCTTTATGAGCAGTGGCTAATGGTTTGCCTGCATGATTAGAGATTTGAAAGCAACTGGATTGGGAGTTTAAAGACAAAATGGTCATAGGAAAAGAATTGTGAAAGAACCTCTTAGAATGGGAACACAATGTAAAGATATTTACCTTATGGGTCCAAAATGCTCATAAAATTCACTATGCCAAATAGGCTTTCACTAATTTTATAGAAAATAAGACACATTCTAGGTGTATCTGTCAATATTATTTCTAGATATCTCAGAGCTAGCTCTATTATTTCAAGTATAAAATGTTAACGATAACATGGGGCTCAAATTCATGGATTTCCTCTGCTTCCTACTATCCTACTAATTTCCTGATGTGACTTCATTCTCTGGAGGAATGAGGCTCCCACCAGCTGGCACACTGATTATATTGGACTCTTTCCACACTGGAATGAGGAATTATTTGTCTTTATTGAAATAGTACATAATGGAGTTGACAACTAAACTTGAAATATTGTTCTCAGGGACTAAAAATGAAGATTTTCTATTGAGACGTGACCCTCCAGATTCATATCTAAAGTGGTAGGGAAACTTCTGTATTCTTCTCTTCATCTCTTTCTTCTTTCTCTGTCTCCCTGTGTTTTTAAACTTAAAAAAAAAAATTCAGGTCAAGTATTATTTCAGCTCTCACCTCCTTTATTTTACTACCCCTTGCCTTGCCCCTCCCCTACTTAGGAGAAGCAGAAACCAGGTCCTTCTGAGATAGCTACTGAACTTGAGCTGTAAAATATTGCTTTTGTGTGATACAAGCACTACGTGTGGTTTTCATATTTTTTGTTTTTTAAACTTAAAAATATAAAATTTCTCATTGAAGAAAGAAAGAAAAAAGAAAAGTCTTTTTTTCCTCTCTTTTCAGCACAAAGACTGAAAAATGGAATAGAAGAGAGACTGCAGATCACCTTCATCGGCACACATCTGAACACTGGACTGAACTTTAAGAATTAGGAAGGAACACACAACCCATCAAATGACCAGAAATCACTGCACAGGCACAAGAAGTATGAGAAAGAAAGAATATATATCACCACCAAAAGAAAAGAATAACTCCTCTTCATCCACAGACAGTACAATGGGACTTGTGGAAATGTCAGATAAAGAATTTAAAATATTCATAGTGACAAAGCTAACGGAGATGCAAGAGAAGGGAGACAGTGAATTCCAGAATACACAGGAGAAAAGAGCTAGTGAGTTCCCGGAGTTGAGGAAGTTCTTGAAAGATCTGAAAGAGGAAATACACACCATAAAAAAAGAATCAAATGAAACTATTAGAGATTAAGGCTATAACACAGGAAATCTAAACCTCCCTTTATTAAAAGCAGACTAGATCATACAGAAGATTGAATCTCAGATGTAGAAGACAGAATCACTGACCTAGAAATATCCCCTATAAAAACTGAGAAAATAACCCCCCCAAAATGAGAATAATATACAAGAAATACTCGTTGGCAATAAATGCCTAAACATTCAGATAATGGGTATCCCAGAAGGTGAAGAGACTAATAAGGGCATTGATAATCTATTTCATGAAATCCTGGAAGAAAACTTCCCAAACCTAGAGAGGAATTCAAAGCTGTAGTCCCAAGAAATACAAAGGATACCAAATAGAATCAACCCAAGATCTTCTCCAAGACATATTATACCCACATTGACCAAAACCACAGACAAAGACAAGATACTAAGATTGGTAAGAGAGAAAAGCCAAGTTACCTACAAAGGATATCCCATTAGGCTAACAGTGGACTTCTCTTTGAAAACAATGAAAGAATGGGAAAATATATTTAAATGTTAAGGGACAAACAAATTCAACCAACAATACTGTAGCCAGGAAGATTACCCTTCATATGGGAAGAAAAGACAAGAACATTGTCGGGTAAATGAAATCTGAAAGAATTTACCAACACCAGACCAGCTCTCCAAGAAGTTTGGAAGGGAGTGATAAATCAGGAAAACTAAATACAGACACACAAAAATTAGAGTTCAAGAACAACTAAGGAAAAACAAAACAAAACAAAACAAACAAACAAACAAAAAAAAAAAAAACAAGAAAATGGGCAACTTAATGGTAGGGACAAGTTTGGGATTGAATGTTATCTTCCAGAATTTAAACGAGAAGATCAAACAGCAGCAGGAGATAAAGTACATGAGACTGAACTGTTGAAATAGAATCTTATGACTTTAGACTAAAACGTTACTGATTTTCTTCTGTGCTTTGTTTTCCAGATTTAAGGATTTTTGTCTTATCTTGATCTGCCAATAGGTTCATGTACCTACTATTTGAACAGAATCTTAACCTGTTTCCTGGCTTTAAGTTTTAAGCAAAACTCTATTAGTATTTTTTATTTTGATTTATTAAAGCTAAAACAGCTTTTCTCTTTTTTTTTTTTTTTTTTTTTTGCTATAGGGTGCATGTGCTCGCTAGACAGACAGAGAAAGACAGAGAGACAGAAAGTGAGAAATCATCCCTCAGGGGGGATGGCCATGCCGCAATCCCTTCTCCTCCATTCTCCTCTCGGGATCTTGGGCACGCACGCCCACGCACCGGGCTTGAATTTAAGCCATAGGGTCCGGGACTTGAACCGTGGTTGACTACATAGGAGTCCAGTGACATAGCCATTATGCTAACTTCTGGTCCCAAGAGAGCTTTTCTCGAAATTAAAAAAAATATATTAAAAAATACCTGTTTAATGACACAGAAATCTATACAGTATCAGCTAGGTGCTACCTTTTAGTAAATTCATTCTACTCAGACTTTCATGCCTAAAATCAGAGATGTGTTCACAAATATGTATATATCAGGTGAATTTGCTCTTGAAAGTAATTAGATTAATTAAGATATTTTGTGAAGCAACAAAATGTGGGAAAAAAATAAAAGGAATGGAAAGTAATTGTAGATACCAGAGACAGTGTAGGAGGAGGGTGGAAAATGGCAGAGGGTTAAAAATGGGAGGGGTGAGAAGTACATATATATATATATATAATATATATTATATACATATATAAAATAAATGAAAAATTATTTGTCAACAATAACATGTATGATTAAGCCACTATACAGTGTATTCTGAATGAGAACTTACATTTTGTATGCTGTGATGAAGCTCAGTAAATGAATATTAAATAAATAAATAAATAAATAAATAAATAAAAAGAAATAGATACATAGTTTGGATATGGATGTAATTTTCCAGTTCATATTCATATTATAGTCCTTCCAGAACTATCATTTGTAGAATTAAAATGCCTTATTTACCATTGTGGTATTCTGCATAACATTGTTTTAGATCAAAAATTTATTTCACAGGGGAACCAGCAGTTAGCATAATGGCTATGTCATTGGACTCCCACATAGTTGACCGTGGTTCGTGTCCCGGACCCGGTGGCTTAAAACTCACGCTGAGCGCGTGTGTGTGCGTGTCCAAGATCCCAAGAGGAGAATGGAGGAGAAGGGATTGCGGCGTGACCATCCCCTCTGGGGGGTGATTTCTCGCTTTCTGTCTCTATGTCTCTCTCTGTCTGTCTGGTGAGCGCACGTGCCCTATAGTGAAAAACTCTCCAAAAAAAAGAATTCATTTCACAGCAGAATAAAATATAGCAACTGTCTTACTGCATGGAATTTACTGATTTTTATGATATTTCTTACAGAAGAGCTAGCTTAGAGAATTTTAAAATAGTCTTTGGAAGAATCAGCTATGATGTCATGTAGAAAATGGCATCCAGATAGGATGAGATCCTATCTTTCAAGGAGTGTTATATTTTTTGAATCAGTGTTCAATATACGGGAATTTCTATAGGGAAGATTTTGACTATTGAAATTAAGCCATGTTGGTAGAAATATTCCTGTCACTGTAAACCTAACAACAAATGCAAAGAATTTTTTTTAATGCACTCACACAATATTTTTTCTTCATATTTCCCCCAATTTAAGCACTATTTGTTTGAAGATTTTAATTTTCAAAGAATGAATGCATTCACTTTGGGATATGCAATAATTTCACTTAATTGGCAGTTAGAAAGCCGCTTGTCCATTTTAAGTTCTCCATGCCATTGAACAAACAGGCAGAGAGGGAGGCAACTGACTTAGGTGACTGGATTCTAATTCTCAAAGGAACGTTGGGGTTTCTGCTACATAGTAGGAGAAGAGAAAAGATGGAAATTGAGAGTATATTCTTATGCACTTCTCACTAATTATGTATCAGATATTAAGATGGCATAGCAACTTAATACCACTGATTAATCAAAACACTTAGTAATGAAGGTGTAACTTCATGAGGATTCTAACCAGCTAAAATTCTGACTGAGGTCAAATGAGTGATAGAAGAAATAAAAGGTATATTATAAACAAGAGTGTTGCAACATTTTATAGAAATGAAAACTCTAATTGTTATGGATATTTTCCCTTACTTGTTATATATTTGTCTGTATTTACATTTTTTCTTCCTTCCCCTTCCTCTCCTTCCTTCTCCTCATTCTCATCTTTCTTCTTCTCTTTTCTTCCATACTGTTCTCTTCCTCCTTTTCTCATCATTTTATATAAGAAATGTTATGGGATCCAGACTGTGGTGCAGTGATAACACAACACTCCATGAGACTGACTTTCATAGGAAGGCCCTACTTTCATGACCATAGACTTCCTTGAACATTCCAGGAGCATGTGCCCATGATCTGGGTCTGGACTAAGCCAAAGATGGATTACTGCATGAAGTTCCCACTGGGAGTGACTGAATCTCTGGCTGCTTGTATTTCTTTCTCTGTTGCTTATGAAAGAAGGAAGAAATTTAAAAAGAAAAAGAATGGTGACTGATGTCGAACTTTACAACTTAGCATCTAAGTTTCTGAATGTAAGAGTGTGTGTTTCTCCTTCATAGCCTGGCTTTCTTCACTCAGCAGTAAATCTTCCATATTATTTCACTTTCTATCAAAAGCCAGGGTTTGTTGTTCTTAATGGCTGAATAGTATTCCATAGAGTATATGTGCCACAGTTTTTCAATCCATTCAGCCATACGGGGGCATTTGGGTTGGTTCCATGTCTTAGCAATCATGAAAAGTGCCACAATAAACATCAATGTGCAAGCACTTTTCCAATGAGGTATTCTTCTGTCCTTTGAGTAGATGCCAAGAAATGGGATTGCTGGATCACATGGCAGTTCTATTTGTAGATTTTTGAGGAATCTCCAAATTGCTTTCCACAGTGGTTGGACTAATTTACATTCCCACCAGCAGTGTAAGAGAGTTCCCCTTTCACCACACCCCTGCCAACACTTACCATTTTTTGTTTTTTTTAGAAGCAAACAAGCAAACAAACAAAAAAAATCCCTGCCACACAAGTTTAACAGAAAATGATTGAGATATCTCTTTCAGTAAGTTTCAGTAAGTTACCTAACATGTTTGCTGTTTTTTTGGTTAAGTGTAAACCTACAATATTAACAGTGATATGGTCCCCTGAGAAGGAAAAAATTCATTTTCTTTATTCTTAAATATAGTATTTACCAAGTAAAAAGAAAGAAGGAAAAAAAGAAAAGAAAAAAAAATGCTGGAGAGAATGATATGGAAGGACCCTGAATTCATGAACAACTTAGGGCTGATAGCCTCCAGAAGTTTCTGCCCTCCAGCAAACTTACTGCCACTCCCAAGAGCTACAGGGTAAACTGAAAATCTTGAATGGATCAGTAACCTGAATAGATTGGACTTCCTGCTTCTCTGGCTCCTCCCTTTGACAGTATGGAGGGTGGGTTCTGAGCCCATTCCCCACCCAGAGACGTCCCCTTCCCCAGTTCTCCCATAAAAGACTGTGTCCAACTCCCAGTCTGGGACCAGAGAATTCAGAGTGCTGACTCTTCCTCTCCTGCAGACTATTAAACAGTTCTGCTAAAAAAAAAAGAATAAAATAAAATAAAAAAAGACTGTGTGTTTAGGAGTAATGGCACCATGTAGAGATAGATGCCACATATGTCTTCCAGAGAGGGATATGATGAATATCAGGACTTTAAAAGAGGAATTTTGTATAAAGTTACATGTAGTTAAAAGAAAGCATTTTTTAATTTTTTTTTTGTTTAGTTCTGAAGGGTTGAAAGACTCTGTAGCTCTTATGCTATTGTTTCTCAATTTCACATCTATCTTTTACTTTGTGATGAGGATTGAAAATCAGCAAATCCCATTTCTCTGTTGCCAGCTGGATCACTGGTAGGGTCTATCAATAGAGGGCTCCCAAGGGAGACTATAGGACTAGAATATGGACAAGGGGCTGTCACTTTTATGTATTGTTACCTGTTCCTAGCAGGGTCACTCCAGTGACAGTACTTCATCTTGCAAAGACAATTGGGTTCCAGAAGTCAAGGACATTCCAGACACCAGAATCATAAGCCAGCCAAACAAAGTCCTATTCTTTATAAATTGCCTAGTCTTGGATATTTTTAAAATTTATTTATTTTACATTCGTTCACTGAACATCATCGCAACATACAAAATACAGTTTCCCATCCAAAGTACGCAATATAGGGGCTTAGTCATACATGTTATCATCAACAAATAATTTTCCATTTATTGTTTCATATATATATATATATATATATATATATATATATTTCCCCATTTCTCACCCTTTGCCATTTTCACCCTCCTCCCACGCTATCTTTATTATCAACAGCTGCTTTCCATTTCCTTATTCCTCCCACATTTTATTGGTTAACAAAATATCTTAATCCCTCTAACTACTTTCAATTTCTAACAACACAATAATGGACCAATACAATGTGAGAGCTGAAACCACTACTCCATCTTTTAAAGTGAATTAAAAGTACATTTTGCAAAGGATTAAATGAGTATTAATGCTAAGAATAAAAATTACGTGGTCCTGTAAGTCATTAAATGTCATAAAATGTCAGATACTCTTATAAGATTTAACTTAATATATCTTAACAATTGTTAACATTCCCTTCCACCACCACCCGGCCCCAACACACACTCAAAATGAAGAATTAAGTACTTATACGTTTGATCCTTTCTAACATGAGAAATGACTGTTTCCTTAAGCTTTTTAGTCAATATTTTTGTAGTCTAGACTTTTATCTTGTCTTTAAATATCCATCAGAAACTGTGACCATCTTTTTTTTTTTTTTCATGTCTGTGTTGAAACTGCTAGAAACAACACTTTGGAATCATAAAAATCAATGAACCTTTTTTTGATTTAATGCCTTCCAATGTCACTTCACCATCTGGAGTTTCAGGTGCCTTAAGAGTCTTCTGACTAACGGTATTTCTTCCATACGTGTACTTTTTGTGTCTGTTACTTGAGAGAATGATTGATCCTGATCAATTTGTCAACATTTTATTTTAAATTGTTGGTAGGATGCCTGCTTTACTCCTAGAACTCTGGAAGTATTTCTAAACTTTATGAAAATACAGTAGATGTATGTCATTATCAGTAAGCTTAAGCATAAAATTGTGGTAATAAAACCTATAAGACCAATCAATTAGTGTTAACTAACATGAAAGGTAGAGAGGTGATAGAACTCAGATCCAAGAGGTGATAGAACTCAGATCCAAGAAACTGGCCTTGTATTCTTGGATATGTCAGTTTACACCTCTCTGAAACTCTATTCCTCAATTCCAAAGGGGACAAAAAAGTTCTTATTGGGAATTTTCTCTGATTATTTGACAAGTGTATGTCAAGAACTAGTCCTTTGCTAGACTCTATTCTAGAAGATTGAATTACTGTAATAAACAACAAAGGTAAGGTTCCTTTACTCATGGAGATTAAGTCAAGGGAGGAGGTTAAGAATAAATAAGGAAAAAGAAATGAGGACAAAGGAAAATGTCCGATGGTGTTGAGTATTGTACAGAGTAAAGTAAGGTGATTTGCTAGTTAGTGGATGCTACTTTTGATAAAGTGATTAGGTAAGACCTCAATCTAAATGACCAGGAATCAGCCAAACAAAGAAGAAAGAACACGCAGGAACAAAACTGGCAAAATTTAGACCTGTGGAGAAGATTAGTTTTGCTAGAAATTAGAAAGTCAAAGGGAAAACATTAAAAATTGAAAAATATGTAAGACAAGCTCCTATTATGTAAGAATCTTTAAGTTAGGTAAGGAGTTTAGATTTTATTGCAAGTATGATTGAAAACCATTGACTAGTGTCCTTCCCATTCCAAAATTCAGTTCTGCTTTTAGAAAATATTCTTCATAGATATTCCTTGAAAATATGGAGATTAAAATATACTTACATGATTACAAAATAACAAAGCTGTACCCTATCTGTGAAGTTATTAATCATGTAAAAATGTCTTTCGATCTGTTATCTCATTTCCAGATTACTTAAAATGGAAAGTATTTAGTCTTGTGTAAAGATTTATGTCTGCATGTTATTTGTTTTGCTCTTATTTTATATGTAAGAAAATTCTATCTCATTATTTTTAAATTATGATTGAATCAAGCAGTGTCGGTGATTGGATTTGAACCAAGATTTTAAGACACTAAGTACTGAACTCTTTATAACAACTACATATTTTATCTGTGTAAGATGTGACTCATAGGCACACAAATATATCTTTACATGAAAAATTGATGCTTCTTTCAACTTCTTCCCATTTTTTTATGGATTGAATAGACTCTCGAAAATGTTTGCTTTGCTTTGCAGACATTTTTCTTTGTTATTGATTTTGTTATAAAAGATATTTTTTTCTTCTTCTTCTGGGTTTTCTTTTTTCCTGCTAGAGTCATTTCATAGAACAGTGCTATTTGAGCTTTATGTTTTATATCTTTTTCCAAGTTTCACAAGTAATCATGTTTTTCGTTCATAGAAATGGTTTATTTCTTGTACTTATTTGAGGATTCCATTTTTTTTTGATAATCCATAAAACCGCTGTGCTCTGAATTTTTGAAAAGTACTATGTTTTGGATGCTTGTCTCTCCACTATGCATGTTGAAATTCTAAACTCCAAGTTATGGCATTAGAAGGTGGAACCTTAAGGAGTTAACTAGGTCATGATGGAAATACCCTTGTAAGAGGCCTGAGAGAGTGGTCAGGCAGCATGAAGGTTAAGGTACTAGATCCCAAATGGCCGACTGTGTGGTTTAGTCCCAAACCTAGTTGATTAAGAACACAATGGGCGCATGTGCATATGTGCCCAAAATCCCAAGAGAAGAATGAAGAGGGGATTGTGTAATTGGCCATCCTCCCTGGGAGATGACTTTCTACTATCTCTCTCTCTCTGTCACTCTGGTGAGTTCATCTGTGTTATAGTGAGAATTAAAATTAAATTAAATTATAATTTAATTTAATTTAAAATGAAACAATGAAACAATGTGCAGTCTTGGCTAGAAAGGTCTATCTGTGAACCAGGAAATTGCCAGACATTGACTCTGATGCATCATAATGTTAGACTTCTTATAGACTTCTTAGCCTCCATAAAAGTGAAAATGAATTCTGTTTGTAAGTTGCCCAGTTCATGGAATTTTGTTATAGCACCCTGAATGTACAAGGACAGTATTCATATTAATAGATAATTAACAACTTTAGACAGTATGTGGCATGGTCTTTAAGGAGCTGGATTCCACATGGCTGACTCTGTAATTGGAGTGTGTATAAATGCCCAGAATGCCAAAAGGAGAATGGAGGAGAAGGGATTGCTGCATGGCCATCCCTCTTTGCAAATAAGTGTTCACAGGTGTTATATGAAAGACAAGTATTATATGTTCCTGTTTTTTTTTAATTAATTAATTTACATTTATTCACTGAGCATTGTCACAGCATACAAAATGGAATTTTCCATCCAGAAGATGCTGCATAGTAGCTTAATCATACATGTGATTGTCAATAATTTTCCATTTCTAGTTTCATATATATATATTTCCCCCTATTTCTCACCATCTGCCATTTCCCATGCTCCTCCCACACTATCTCAAGTGTTCCACAGTTATTTTCCATTTCTTTTTTCCATCACATTTTATTGACTCACAAAATTTCTTAAATAATCTAACTACTTTCAATAGCAAGCTCTGCTGATATATACATGTCTATGAATACATGTCTGACTTAAGGCACGAAACTCTGAGTAGAATGAATATACTATAACATAGTGCCTAGCTGATGCTATATAGTTTACTATGGTCATTAATTATGTATTTTTGGTCATTATTTTACTGTATTTTTCAATTTCAAGAAAAGAAGATTTAACTTTAATAAGTCAAAGAAATGCTAAGGCAATATGCTTAAAACTTAAAGCCAGGAAACAGGTTGGGATGCTGTTCAAATAGTAGGTACATGAACCTATTGGCAGCTCAAGACAAGATAAAAATCCTTAAAATTGGAAAACAAAGCCTAGAAAAAAACAACAATGTTTTAGTCAAAAGTCATAAAATTCTCTTTCACCAGTTCAGTCTCATGTGCATTATCTTTTGTTGTGATTCAATTTTCCCAATTAAATTCCGGGATATAATATTCAACTCCAGACTTGTCCCCACGATTAAGTGGTCATTTTCTTAGTTTTTGAAGTCTTATTTCTGTGTGACTGTATTTAATTTTCCTGGTATAGCACTCCCTGAAGAATTTCTTAGAGATCTGGTCTGGTGTTGGTAAATCCTTTCAGATTTTGTTTATCTGAGAATGTTCTTGTCTTTTCTTACCAAATGAAGGATTATCTTGCCAGGTATAGTATCAGTGGTTGCAATTGCTTTTCCCTTAACACTTTGAATATATTTTCCCATTCTTTTCTCACTCGCATGGTTTCTGATGAGAGATCTGCTGTCAGCCTGATGGGATATACTTTGTAGGTAACTTGCCTTTTCTCTCTCGCCAATCTTAGTATCTTGTCTTTGTGGATTTGCTTAATCTGGCTATAATGTGCCTTGGAGAAGATCTTCTTGGGTTGATTCTATTTGGGATCCTTTGTATTTATTGGGACTGGATCTTTGAATGCCTCTCTAGGTTTGAAAAGTTTTCTTCCCGGATTTCATGGAATAGATTGTTAATGCCCTTATTGGTTTCTTCCCCTTTAGGGAAACCAATTATCTGGATATTTAGATGTTTGATGGTATCTAGTAGTTCTTGTATAGTATTCTCATGTTTTTTGGACAATTTTCTCAGTCTTCGTGGTGGACTTTTCTAGGCCAGTAATTCTATCTTCTACAACTGAGATTCGATTTTCAGTGTGATCTAGTCTGCTTTGAATACTTTCAAGGGAGGTTTTGACGTCCTATATTATAGTCTTCATCTCTTACAGTTCAATTTGATTCTTTTTTTTGTTTGTTTTTTTTGAGAGGTTTTCGCTATAGGGTGCATGCACTCGCCAGAAAGACAGAGAAAGACAGAGAGATAGAAAGCGAGAAATCACCCCCCGGGGGGATGGCCACACCGCAATCCCTTCTCCTCCATTCTCCTCTCGGGATCTTGGGCATGCACGCACACACACCTGGCATGATTTTGAGCCGCCGGGTCTGGGACTTGAACCGTGGTCGACTACATGGGAGTCCAGAGACATAGCCATTACGCTAACTGCTGGTCCCCCATTTGATTCTTTGTTAAAGTGTGGAATTCATCTTTTAGATCTTACAAGAATTTCCTCACCTCCTGAAGCTCTTCAGCTTCTTTCCCCTGCCTCTTTGGCAGTTCATTGTCCCTGTTTAATATGCACCAAATGTCTGCACTCTTTGGCAGAAACTGAAAGATCAGAAGGCATAATAGCAGCGAAGGCAGCTGTAGATTACTAGAGAAAGGAGATCAGGAAAAAAAAATCAGACAAAAAAAAGTTATCTGATGATGATGGTGTATATGGTATTGTTTTTGACTTCACTAATATGTACTGTGTTCATGCTGAAAAAAACATTTTGTTTGCTGTAAAGATGTACAGTGATTAAATGTAATATAAAATATTTAAAAATAAAACAAAGATTTAATGGTAGGGAAAACAAATAAAGATAACAGAGCATAGGGGAAGGAGTAGGTAGAAGTGGGTGGGAGCAGGGGGTTCAAAAAAATACTTAAGGGACCTAAGAATGTAAAGTCCTGTGAAAATGATGTATATGGTAAGATCCTTAATTTGCCATGTATTGCATGCAGACCTCAAAAAGCCATACTATATGCTAGAGAAATGTACACAAATTAAATGTGAATATGACACCATAAAGTAAAAAAATAAATAAAAATTACCGACCTTTCAATCATGGATTTAACTACAGCTAGATAGAGTTTTCAAGCAACTTTTATTTATGAATTATACTTTGGAGTAGGGTCATTTCTATGACATAGTGACTTAAAGGTTTCCTCAAACTAAGGAGAGCAAAATTTGAAAGTATGGGAAAATTATCTGTTGATGATAATGGATATGTAGACTTGACTGATGTGCACTGTATTTGTGATGGGAAAAAATACACTACACTGCAAAGAGGTACAGAGGTTAAATGAAAATAAAAAAAATTTTAAAGTAATATTTTTTTTTTTTTTTTTTTTTTTTTTTTTAATGAAAGAGAGTGACACAAAGAAAGAGATGCCCACAACAATATCTTCATGCCACAGTTCTCCCCAAGCTTCAGCAAGCTCCAGGTCATAGAAACACTCAGCATGTTCAGGGAGGTCACTGGCCATGAACAAGGCACCCTCACACTTGAGTCAGCATTTCAGAGCATTGTGTTACTGCCACGTCACTGTCCAGCCCCTCGTTGCTAAATTTACCAGTGCACCTCTTGCCACAGTTGCAAGCTGACTGCAGGTTCTAGTCCATTCCCTTTAATGGCTAAAATTAAAAGCTCAAGTAAAGAACAGTAAGAAAGCTAACTAGAGCACTTATTGCTTGAATGTACATATGTATATATGCTTAAATATATAATAATGTATATTATTATATACATTAACAATAATGTATATATACTTGAAAAGAAATCCCTCTTATCATATGCTGCAGACTTGATGATAAATACAGCTTTTTCGTGTATTCAAAACTTGACAGACTTTCCTAGTTTTTTCTACATTAAAAAACTATATCCTTGGGACCAGCAGTTAGCGTAATGGCTATGTAGCTGGACTCCCATGTACTTGACTACGGTTCGCGTCCCAGATCCAGTGGCTTAAAACTTTTGCCAGGTGTGTGTGCGTGCGTGCCCAAGATCCCGAGAGGAGAATGGAGGAGAAGGGATTGTGGCGTGGCCATCCCCCGTGGGGGGGGGGGGGTGATTTCTTGATTTCTGTCTCTGTCTCTCTCTGTCTGGCGAGAGCATGTGCCCTATAGCAAAAACCTCTCCAAAAAAAAAGAAAAAGAAAAAAAGAAAAAAGACCTCCTTTATTGAAAAAAATATCTTTTTCAGAAAGCAAAAATCCATATGCTAAAAGTAGCCCAGTAAATTTTGCAAAACAATTGCTAAGGTAAAGACCAGAAAAAAAGGCAGAACTTTGTTTTACAACTCAAAACCCAATCTTCGTATGTACTGTTTTGACTATGAAAAAAAAAAAGGGAAAAGAAAAATTATCCCATTTTACTATCTGGCTTATAGACACTATCATCAGGATAATATTGTGAAAGTATGGAATGCTTTTATTTTGTAATCTCTTTCAGACTTCTTACATGATACATAGCAAAGGATATTGATTTGGAAGTAATCTTGTCAAAGGATTTGAATGCAGTACTAACAGCCTCATCCATCACAGCTGACTATAAGAATCACTGTTAAATTTATAAAGTGAAGTTTTATTAGTAACACAAATACATATTTGTCACTAAGTGTATGACTATTCATACGTAGGCAGTTTGCCACATGTATTCCAAAGTTTGTTTTGATAAGTGACTGAGACAGTAAGATGCAGTAAAGGAACCAAGCAGAGGAGATGGCTAGAATCTAAATAAGGCTAGTGGATTCCAGTGCTTTTTCAAATAGTGCTGAGTGATTGAGAAGCTAATTTACCTCTTGATCCTTAGTTTTCTCATTTGTAAAATGATGAGAATACAGACATTGCCTAAAGTATCAAATGGAATAATATAGAAAATTATATAATGCGTGGGAACAATCCTTACACACTTAAAAATTTCCGCAATTTCCGCTAAACGAACATTTGTTCTTGCTTAGAATGCCAATATTTTAACTCAGAAGCAAATTTTGTATGGTAGATAAAATTGTTGGCCTAACTTTTTACTCCTTAACTTTAGTCTTGTCATTTAAACTGCTTTTGGTAGTCAGGCAGAAGGAAGAGTGCCAATTCCAGACTTGACCCTTAATTATGGTAGATTTCTACTCTTTCACCTTCACTATTTCTGTCACCATAAGAAGAGCATGTTTTGGCTTGCCTGCTTGCTGGGAATTTAAAAAATTAATGATAACATCCAGGTTTTGGTCTGAGGAGTGGCATAAGCAGTGGATCCATTTATAGAGATGGTTAAAGCTTGGTAATCGGTGGGTTTAAAAATAAAACAATTTTGGGGTCAGCAGGTGTTAAGATGCTAGACTTCCACGTGGCTGACCACAGTTGGAGTCCTAGACCTGGAAGCTTGAAAATTACACAGGTAAGTAAGTATGTGTGTGTGCCCAAAATCCCAGGAAGAGAATGGAGATGTGATTTCAGTGTGGCCATCCCACCTGCAAAGAAATGTCTCATTTTCTCTCTTCCTGTCTCTTTCTATCCCTGGTGAGCATGCACCCTATGACCAAAAACTTTAAAAAGAAAAAAAAAAAAAAAGGAAGAAGAGGAAGAAAGCAATTTGGAAACATTAAACTTAAGAGGATTATCAAGTACCTGAGTGTAGACATCTAACAAGAAGTTCCCTATTTCTTTCAAAAGTTCATAGAACATGTTTAGGCTAAATAGCACATTTGTCACTCATTAGTCTATGTTCATATTAAATACATGGCTGAGATTATTTAGGGCGTGCATGTGAGTGAAGAAAAAGAAGGAGAGGTTCTCTGACCAAGCCCTGTAATATTTGGACATTTAGAGTTTAAGCAGAGAGAAAGGAACCAGTAGAAGAAACCAAAAAAGAATGCAGTGAGCCAAAGGGTATGATGTCACTAAAGGTAAACCTAAATAGGTATTTCTGGAAAGAAGCAGGAGGCGAGAAAATGTGTGAAATCCAGTTAAGAACTGGTGGGACCAGCAGTTAGCGTAATGACTATGTCGCTGGACTCCCCTGTAGTCTACCACGGTTTGAGTCCCGGACCCAGTGGCTTAAACTCACGCCAGGCGCGTGTGCATGTGTGCCCAAGAACCCAAGAGGAGAATGGAAGAGAAGGGATTGTGGTGTGGCCATCCTCCCTGGGGGTGATTTCTTGCTTTCTGTCTCTCTTTCTCTCTCTGTCTGTCTGGCAAGCGCATGCGCCCTGTAGCAAAAAACCTCTGGGAAAAAAAAAAAAAAAAAAAAAAGAAGAAGAAAAAAAAAAGAACTTGGCTGGTAGGGTGAGATAAGAATTGACTATTTTCTTTTGATTAGATAAAATTCCTTGGTGATCTTGAATAGAGCTCTTTCGGCAGAAATTTTCTTGAAAAAGGAAGCAATAAAGGAGATACAGAGGTGGTCAAGTTTTTTTTTTTTTTAATTTATTATTATTATTTAAAATGTATCCGAGGGTGCAAGCACTCAGCAGAGATAAGGGGGCCATAAGAAAGTACCCTTCATAAGGGATTATCATGCCACAATCCCTTTTCCTCTGTTTTTTCTTCCTTTTAGCACTTTGAGTATGAATGCAGACATACCCGCTGTGTTTTTCAAGTCACTGGGTCCAGGACACAAACTGTGATCTGGGTCATGTAGGATTCAGTTGCCCTAATCACCATGTCACCAACTGTTCCCTTTTTTTTAATTTTTAAAGAAAATATGTAATACATGTCTTTGTATTCTTGAGATTTAGCCAATAAAAAGAAAAGTGCATTAATGCAAACAAGATCACTTCAGAAATAACATTTTTTATTAGAAGAGAGATGATTCTGTGACCCAGACAGAACTTGATTGCCTGCTCAAAGGGCAGCAAGAACAGGTCTTCTTTGTTCATAAAAGTATAATATATGGATATAAATTTAAATAGATTGGTAGATTTGGTATTGGGAATGGAGAATTTGACAGTAACTTTCCACAAATTCTAAATCCTTAGTAAAATAAAGAAAATAGAAACAGAATATAAACTGAAGGTGTGGTAAATTAGATGGCTTGTGAGGAGAACAAAATTGTAAAATGGTCATCTTGAGTTGTTGAGATAAATTAGTAAGAAATATGGAAAAGACCACTGAAATTTATGGTCATCGTTAAAGTAGGATCAGTTAGCAAGTGATGCATTTTCTGCTGTGGTGTTCTAGCTGCTCATTTAGAAGGAGGAAATAAATTGATACTTGAATTTACAAGGATTAGAAATTTTTTCAGGCACCAGTACTATTGATTCCAAAATCTTGGCAACTTAATAAAGTACAGTACATGATTTGTACAAAATCTGATAAGGATCCAGAAAACACTTCAGAGAATCTGTTCTCCTTGTGTTAGCTCAGTATTCTGGATCATTTGGATACTTGGCATCTCTATACCAATACATGTTTTTGCTATTACTCAGTAATATGCTAATAATGCATCATGAAATATAAATGTAAAGCAAGAGAAATAAGGAAAAAGGAAGGTGGTGGATCATACACACCAGAGGATTCAATGAAATGGAGATCCCACACTGTCCAAAGCTTAGTTGACATTGGGACAGTAGATTAAATTAGAAGTAAAAGTCACAGAATGGGCACTGACAAACACCTTTTTAAGTGCTTATTTTCAATCGCACTTGCTATCAGGGAAATGGGTCACTAAAGTAATTTAGAAGAAAATGCCACTGGAAGTGAGTAAGTCACAGAGCAGAGAAGCTGAGGCATTTGAAGTCATTTGTGTGAATGTTGCAGTGTCCCACAGTAGTACTGACTGAGGGAAATAAACCAAGAATAGCATTAAAGAGAAGTAGTCGATAATATAAACCAAGGAAGAAGAAGGGAGGTTTGGGGGAGGAAAAAAATGACCTGGGTGAGCACTAAAGAGAAGCACACCCCTTCTCCTTAGTCCAGATCCAAGTATCAGGGTATGGAAAGAAAACATGAAAATGGAAACACCAGAAATTAAACACTCAGCAGCCATTTGAGAGGTGTTGCAGAGAAATCAAGAACTGTAGACATTTGAAAGAAGCAATTTGACTTACATCAATCTTATGCAATTAATTCAAATTACAGATCTTAACAATTTACTTTTGATCTTAGACAGTAGCCTAGGAAGAACTGCATAGCTTAATAATTTTTATATTGGCTACCTAGCATGTAATTCTGTCAAACATTTCCTTGCTTCTGGTTAATTCTACTCAAACTCTGAGAAAGAACTAGTGAAGAATAGGAGTCTTCTGTTGAAGGTGCAGTGAAAGTGTCCAGGGAGTCAGGGAACTGTAGATAATCAGGTCTGATTGGGGGAGGTTCACAGACATATGGGTTAAGGTGAAAATTTGGGATTTCAGTTGTTTCCACAATGAACAAGACTATAAAATGATTAAATGAGTACTGTTGTTTTCTTAGGGGACATTGAAGAATCAATTCTAACTATAACTTTCTTTTTAAGATTAATCTGTTAAATAGTTCCTAAGCAGACAGCATATTGACCTAAGTAAGGACAGTCTCACCAAGAGCATGTGATGGTGTAATCCTGTAAATTTTGTTTGATAGTGTCTCCATTAAAGGGAATCAGTGGGGACCAGCAGATGACATAATGTTTGCATCACTGGACTCCTACGTAGTTGACCACAGTTCAAGTCCCGGACATGGTGGCTTGAAACTCACACCAGTTGTGTGTGTGTGTGTGTGTGTGTGTGTGTGTGTGTGTGTATGCTCAAAGTCCCAAGAGGAGAAGGGAGAAGGGACTGCAATGTGACCATCTCCCTGGGGGGGTGATTTCTTGCTTTCTGTTTGATGTATTACACTAGTTTTAATATTTAGAGTGTGGTTTGTAATGTTTAGATGTCTAAAACTACTATTTAATTATCTTGACATTGTTTCGTACAAGACGTTGGATTAAAAATATTTTCAGTGCCTCCAAGATACTTGCATTATGGTTTCAAAATAAGACTTAGATGACCTCAATGTTTTAAAATATTGCTGTTCTGAGCAATGGTTTATTTGAGATGTTTTATGGTCACCATAAAAGAAAGTACCTGTTTGTATGCTACAAAGTTTCATACACTCCCACAAATAGAAATATATTTTAAACCATCTTATTATTTTATTAGGACATAATACAGTGTTAAGTACAGGCATTTTGAACAGAAATTGCTCTGGGTAAAAATGCTAACTTCACTTAATAGCAATGTGACCTTGAACCGTTACTTTCTATCTTAGGACAAGACCTACCTAAATTGTTTGAGCTTTGTTTAACTTGTATCAAACAAAATTTGTCATGGTGGTTAAATAAATTTGTATGGCATTTAGTACATTGTATAGAAAAAATAGATACCATAAAATTATTAAATTGTGCTACCATCATTATTGTTTTAAAATTAATATCTTTTATGATCATTTATCTTTTACAAACACAAGGGTTATAGTCTAAAAAACATATGTCTATTTCTCTAATTGTTTTTGTCACTAAGTTACAAATCTGTATTTGATACAGAATAATCAAGAGGCATAAGGGTTAAGAAAATTTTTTATCTACTTAGAGAGGCCCTAAATTTAAAATATTGAATTCAGCTGGTCTGGGTTTCGATCTGAGTTCTATTATTTCCCAATCACATGATCTTGGAGAAAATTAATTAACTCCCTTTATTTATCCTGAAATGAAGATCATATTGTTCCTAATTCATAGAGTAATTTAGAGGGATATATGAATAATGTAGTAATTTAGAGGGATATATTAATAAATGTGAAGTTGTAGAACACTCCCTAGCCTATATTAAAACTCATTAAATGTATCTATTATTAATATTGGATAAGAGTCCTTCAAAGGAAATTAGTATGTAACTGATTTTGTAAAATGGTGATCTAGTTTCATTACTTATTATATATATAACCATATTTTTATTTTTAATACCACTTAGTTTTATATTTGACTATTTTAAACATCATGTAGTTAGATTCTAGTTTTTGTCACATTGTGAGAGTTTTATCTTTAATAAAATTCTGCTCTTACAAATGTAATTTTTTAACTGACACAAATTGTGTTGTATCTATTGTGTTCCCTCAATTTATACTTCACTTTATAATTTTTCTTTCTTCGTTTGTTTTTGTTAGTTTGTGCATACTATGTTCAAATCTTCTCCTGTGTTGTGATTTATAATAGTTTTATATTTTTAGATAATTGTCCTTAACCTATATTTTTTTAGTTGATAAAATAATATGTTCGAACTAGTTCAGTGGCCTGGTGGTTAAGGCAGCTAGATCTCACAAGGCTGACCCTACAGTTTGAATCCCAGACCCAGCGGCTTGTGTAAAACATGGAGTGTGCATGCCGAAAGTCCCAATGGGATGGACAAATGGAAAAGTGTGACCATTTTGCATGGAGGAGGCATTTTCTTCTCCTTCTCTCTGTCTCTCTGCTTCTTTCTGGCAAGCAAACATGCCTTCTGGCAAAATTAAAAAACAATTACTCTTTCTGAGTACCTTACATTAACAAAAGATTTTACTCAATTTATTTGTGATCTGTAACATCCAGTTGAAAATCTTTCTCAACACTTTGTCAAGTTAGATATAAAAATTTTCCATTATTTTATGGTATATTTAACATATAATGTTTATGTTTCTGAAAGATTAACAAAATGGACTACAAGTTTTTGACATTTCCTTCTTTTTAGCACTTACTTTTAATTAATTTGTAATTGGTCTTTAAATCCCTATCTCTCTTATCTTTTCTTTCATTTTTTTTCTTTCTTTTTCTTTTAATTTTGCTACAGGACTTATGTGCTCACCAAGGAGAGACGGAGGCAGAAATAGAGAGCGACAATGAGAAAGCAACCCTCCCTGCCACATCCCCGTGAGGGATGGCCATGCAGCAATCCCTTCTCCTCCCTTTCTCCCTCCTTTTGGGATTTTGGACATACATGAACACATGTGCCCTGCCTGTTTTTCAAGCTGCTGGTTCCCAATCTACAACTGTGCAGTTGCCAGATGGCATCCAGCTTCCTTAACCACCATTATACCAGTTGGCCTGCTTAATCTCTTTTTTCTTTTTCATTATATTTGTACCATAACATTTTAAAGGAAAGGCACAGAAATGCTTACTTGTTAACATTTATACCTGATAATATTTTTTTCTGTTCGATCCAAATATAAAAGACTACCTAGCAAGGCTTAACATTGGAAGGTCACATCTTTTTTCAATCTCTATTTTGAAAAGCACACCTTGTTAATCCTGGCATTCAGTTTGTACCACAATATCACAAAACAACTGACTTTTCTTCCTGTATTGATATCCATTTGTTTGCCTTTCTGAGTTTGAATTTCTGTTTCCTTAACTAATGTTTTTCTCATTATTGTAGTTTAAAATTATATCATAATAAATTCTTTTAATTGATATTTCTCAGTAAACCATAAAAAAGTTATTGGCTTCCTTTCATTGAAATATTTATTTAGTCATTGGCTCCTAGAAAATAAATCATTTGTATCTTTTCACTTTTTTAGATTATCTCACTATTTATCTTTTTGTTCTTTCTGTGTTTCAAAATTTTTATTCTTATTCTCTTCATTCTAGAGAGAATTCTCATTTTTTCTTTTTATTATTATTATTATTTATACATTTAATTGCTATACATTACTGAGATTGTAAAGAGACTTTACCCAGCATGATATATACCTCAGTACAGCCCAGTTGAAAATACTATACATATCCTCATCAACAAATAATAAACCACATCTGTGTCCCACAAATGTCTTACCTGTCTATTTTTTTCCCCAAATGAAAATTCTCATTTTTATTTTTCAGATACTGATTCAGTTTTCTGTAGTATCAAATTCTCTCTCTCTTTTTAACTTATCATCTTTGGACTATGCTCTTACCTTTTAACCTCTTCTGGTTCATCCCTTGTAATTTTGTTTTTCTCATTTAAAGTACAAGTTTATTGAAATTGATTAACGATGCAGACAGCATTCCAAATTTGTTCCTTAGATTCTTGCATTATATAATTTCAGAAGTATTTGTTTCTTAGTCTTCTGAATACCCATACATTTTCTTAACATTTTCCCCCATTCTTTTTGTTCATATAATATAGCTATTACATATACATATTACATAGTGTAAGCAAAGCACTTATAGACATAGAATAAAACAAGTACCTCCACATAATAGAAGGTTACATATTGTGCATCCAATAATAGTTGACAAATGTCTAGGATGGCAGATCATCTCTCCTCCATGATTTTATTTAGTAAGTCAGGCTTCTGTTCTCTACACATCTACAGAATTATTTCTCTGTAGGCACCTTCCAGAAGAACGAACAAGGAATAGAGCATGTAAGTGGTTTTAATGGCCAGAAATAGAAGTGGCATAGTTATTGCTGCTCTGTGCTATTGGTGGGCACTCAGTCACATGGTTACGTATAACTTTGAGTAAGTCTGGGAAATGAGGCCATTAGTGTGCTAGAAAGGGAGAAATGGCTTTGGCTAACAGGTAGCAGTCTCTGAGGCTCTTAAACCAGGCACCATATTGTTTGTCAGTATATTGGCCATGGTGAAGCAGAGGCAATAGTGTGTGTGAGTAGAAGCCTGCATTCATTTTCAGCAATGCCTCTTTAAACCTGCCTAATGACTTAGTTCTTTCTCATAGAAGCATAAAATCTCAAATCTATTCCAGCGCTTTTCTAATTATTTGCATATATTGGCAAATATTTCAGTCTTTGGTTAATAAATAAATAAAATCCTATCCAAGCTAATGACAAAAGATGAAATCTTTCATTCCATTTAATTTTTTTTCCCTATTCAATTTCAGTATGATTTATGCATAGAGACCTATAGTGCAGGGAGGAAAAATTTTCCTTTTTTCTCTATTCCTCAAGCACATAGTAGCAACTATTAATGATTATTAGTTGTACAGAAATGTGAAGTCACATTCTTAGTTTTACAGATGAAAAATAAGGCGATATGCAAAGCTCCAAGCCAATTTCTTATTTTTAATAGGTTTTAAGCTTTTGAATCTGTTCCCTACTGAAGTGCAATCTTCTTTTTATTTCACATGCTTTGCTATATGTAATCCTGAATAAATATAGTTCACAGAGAAAAACATATTAAATGCTCAGTAGGATTTGTTTCTATCTGGGTTCTTTGTATTTCCTCTTAGCTTACTAGTTTTAGTCAAAGTTTCATTTCTAGAAAGCATAAATTCTCATCAACACCCCACAATGTCCCACAGACACAGCTGGCTTCTCTTCAAAAATCCCAGCACTCCATCCCCGGTTCTTCTCTAGCATATGCAATCTTTGTCTAAATGCACAGATATGGTAAATGTAATAGTATTCATGACTAAGGCATTAATATTTTCAGTTTCCAGAACCCACACGCACTGAGTCAGTGATACATTTGATAAGTGTTATGAAGCATAGCATTAACATAATCAGAATGAAATTTCATGGATGATGCTTGGTAGTGCCATGACACAATGCCTGGGTAAAAACAAATTTAATCCAGATCCGTCAGCCTTATAAGTAACAATTTCTTTTTCAATTTTTAAAATTTTATTATTATTAATTTTATTTAACTGTATTTATTCATTCATTTATTTCAATTTGACCAGAGAGGGGAAGAGTGAGAGAGAGACAGCAAGCTGCCAGGTCCAGGACTCGAACCGAAGTTGGCCATGTGGGAGTCCAGCACCCTTAACCACTAAGCCACCTGCTGGCTCCAGTACCAATTTCTTTTTGCTTTAATTTCTCTGGCAATAGTTTTCATTTTGAATTTTAATTTTTTCTCATGATTTCACAGATATTTAAAGAGTACATTGCCTTTTGTTTGTCTTAAAGTCATTATTATATATCAGCACATTAGTGCATATGTATAATTTAAAAGAAAATACTGTGTTTCAAATAAAATAAGTAGGCTATATTTTATCTAAAATTCTATTCTTGAGCAAGTCACAATAAAAAAAATTAGAACCATTTTCTAAATTACACTTGTCTGAGATAGTCTTACTCAAGGTTTGTTTCTCAAATTAGTGTCCATGGACAAATTTTGTTACTGGACCACCAAGAATTACTATGGAAAGTGGAGTTAATGTTTACACACATGTAGAGAAACTGACATTGCCGTTCCTCCAAGTATGTGATCATCTTTCCAGAAATAAACTTTGTATACAATCATTGTATGATGCCGTACATGGGAAAAGTAATCTTTTACTTCATACAGTTTGTGAAGTAGTGTCTAAGAGATATTCAGTACCACTTCCACTAAGCTTAATTTCTCTGTTTTCCTAAGTAAACACCTATGTCCCAGCCTTTCAGGACACCCATCATTAGTCAGACTTTTAAATCTCCAAACCACTTTGTGTTCTGATTGATGTACTCCATCTTGCCCCTTTTGCCATCACCCTAAACTGGGTTCTCAGAAATGTGTTCTGTCAAGACCCTCCTGCATTCTCAGCCTATTTCCTGTTTCCAACAACAATAAACATCCAGTAGGGTGATTAGTGTGCTAGAAAAGGAGAAATGGGTTTGGTTAACAGGTAGCAGTCTCGGAGGCTCTTAAACCAGGCACCATATTGTCAATATATTGGCCTTCCATTATCTACACTGCTTTCTTCTTGAGATCTTTTTTGTCACCTTCATGAATATTATTTATCTATTGTTTTTCCCACCAGTATACAAACCCGCTATTGTTTCAGCCACCTAAAATATCAAATATCTATGTCTATCATCTACATATCTCCTTTAACTTTCTTTTTTTTTAATTTTTTCCCATAGGGCTCATGCACTCACCAGAGAGACAGAAAGAAAAATTGCAAAATTTTCACAAAAGTGAAAAATTGCACTCCAGGGAAGATGGCCATGCCACAACTACTTCTCCTCCATTCTCCTCTGGGATCCTGGGCACACATGCACACGCACTCGGCATGAGGTTAAACCACCAGGTCTGGGACTCTAACCTCAGTCAACTACATGGGAGTCCAGTGATCCAGCCATTACGTCATGTGTTGGTCCCTGTTTGAGACAAAATGTAGATATTCAAGTCCAAAAATGAAGTTTTTCTTGTTATGCACCGTATTCAAAATAGGGCTTTGTAGACAATAAATATTTTTGAATATATAAATGTTAGGAGCAGCTAAATTAGCAGCCATTAGTCCAAGGACTTTATAAACAAGAAGTTAGTTAGATCATGTTTATATATATAATCATAAATCATTTAAGTTAATTTGAGTATTTACCTAGATATTGAAACGGTTATACTAAATTTTATATTCATATTTTTTACTATATTGTCTATTTATATTTTTACACAGGCAAGAAAAAGGTGGGAAAAATTATATTAAACAAAATATCTTTGGTAAGCAAAGGAAAAGAAATTAAAATAAATTATGTGTCAAAGGTTTATTTTAAGGTGCAATTATTATGTATGTGAAACTTGCTTTAATGGACCTTGCAATGTCAAGGGGGTTATAAGTAAAAAGATAATCTGCTTTTAAGGATTACTTGTTTTTCAACTGTAAGGACATGAGAAAAGACTAAATTTACTGACAAAGCAAAAACTAAAGAAACTTCATTAGCCATGCTAATTTAGATCCCTCTAAAAAATGCTAAATTATATTTTAGTACTTTTTCAATTACAATTAATCTATTTTTAAAGTTCTAATTAAATGCCTGAATGACAAAAAGAAAAAAAGTTCTTGTATTAGTTTTTAAAGAATTAGTCATTGTTTCATTGAATGCAACATGAAAAACAAATTTGGAAAGTCATTCTTGGATTCAATAACAAAATATTTTATTTTGAGTGATAATGTACTGAAACTTTAGAAATAATATATGCATATTATTTGCTCAGATGTTGCTTTAACTATGTTCATTTAACAGATTATAAAAAATACATTTCCAGTGCATAAGCTTTTTAGCCTAACATAGTCCTACTTTATTTTTTGAATCATTGCCTGTGCTTTGGGGGTCTTATTTAATAAGTCTTTGTCTACTCTGATGACTCCAAAAGTTTTTCCTGTGTTTTCCACTGGTATTTTCCACTGTGTTTTCCACTGGTAGTTTGAAGTTTTATGTTTAGACCCTTGATCCATTTTGAATTGAATTTCGTTAATGGTGAGATCTAGGGGTCCAGCTTCATATTTCTGCACATGGATATCCAGTGTTTCCAGCACCATTTGCTGAAGAGATTTTCTTTTCCCTACTGGATTGTCTTGCAACCTATGTCAAAAATCAACTGACTTGGTAAACATATTTTAAATATAGATTTAGTAGCAGAGATTAGTATTAGTACCAGACTTTCAAATCTTTAGTTCTTACTTTTAATTACTGAAAGTGGGCTGGCCCCATAGTCTAGTGATTGAGAGTCAGATCCCACCAAACTAAATGTATGATTTAAATCCTGGCCCTGGCAGCTTGAAAACCACACCAGGAACATGTGTGTGTGTGTGTGTGTGTGTGTGTGTGTGTGTGTCTGTGTGTGTGTGTGTGTGTGTGTGTGTGCCCCAAATCCCTACAGAATGGAAAAATGGTGGAGAAGGGATTGTGGTGTGACCATGCCACAGTGGAGGGGGTGTTTTTTCTATCTATCTCTGTCTGTCTGTCTCTCTCTCTGGCAAATGCTTATACCCTCCAGCAACTAAAATATGAATAAAGAATGAGTGAATGAAAAAGAAAAGAACGGTTGTATTGCTTTGTTTCATTGGGAAAAAATAATTATCATGGTTCAAGTTATCATTATAGATGCCCTCTATGGCATCCTATTCTCCATAAGAATCTACCTCTGATTTTATGTGCTGATGCACACAGATGCACTTAATGCAAACAGAGGAAGGGTTTCCTTCAATTTTTTTAGGTCTGCCTATACTCCCTAAGAAATTTATTTGAGTTGAGAAGAAGAAAAACAAACTTATTTGAATAGGATTATTCTCAAAACTAGTAGAATTAAATCTAAGGTGTACAATATACTATAACATTCTTTACTATGGATGACAAATATGATAATATCCTTGATTTGAATATCACACACTACATGCATGCTTAAAAAACATTAAAATGTTAACCATGGTTAAATATAAAAACTATCTTTTATATTGTTCACTGTTTTCAAATTAGTCAGTGTAAAGAGTATTCAAGGAATGGGAGAATTTATTAAAGGAAATTACTCTTTCAGATGACAAATTTTGCCCTAGTGTCTGTAGAGCAGTGGGCACAAATATAAATGATCACATAAAATCTGTGAATGAAGCTAAATAACTGTTACATAATACATGATATGTACTCCCACATTAAAGAGTATACCTGTATATAAACACAATTGTAACGTACATGGAAGGCTGAGTTTTTTTGTATTAAAGTCAACAAAATATCTAATACAACTGCATTTAAATTATTATACATGTCTTGGTATTCTTCGCTGAGCTAATAAGGTCTGAAGGACTAATAAACATAATAATAAATTAATATATAAATATTTATTTATCTTTTACTTAAATTATAAATGAATATTATCATAATTGATATTTTAAGATAATTTGTGTTCAACTAATAATAATGCCAAGTTATTTTTCTTAAATCATTGTAATTCCAAGATAATCTCTAAATAAGTTCAACTTGGAGATACTTTACTTTTAAAGCAGGAATACCTAATATTATCAATAGAATCCTTCATCAGTCTTTAACTTCCAATAATAACCATAGATTTAATATTAGAAGATTATAGTAAAATCTTCTATAATAAATTATTGTTGTCACAGAGGTTATTAGAATATCTTAGTTTTATCATATACAACTATATACTGATTTTTACCATCTACTGGTAGTATCTAAGTACATCAGTACTTCTTAAATTTATTTAAGTTTTTTCAAACCCCAGTACTAGTAAAAAGAAAACAAGAATTAGCTCAATTTATTTCCCAATATTTTTTCCCCAAAAATCTCAACCAAATTCTGCCTTGATTATCAGTATTATATATACATGATTCTTTCAACTAATCATGTAAATGCTTTTTGTTTTCTTATTTTAATCTCCTGGGACAATTAGAATATTACTTTAATTGTATAATTTGCATGTAGACTTTTAATTAATTTTTTCTTTAATTTCATCTTTAAAATTAAATAATCAAAAATATATCTTTAGATCTCTAAAACTTTTTCTTTGTAAGAGATATTTTTGCTGTAGGACATGTGTGCTTGCCGTAGAGACAGAGAGAGACAGAGAGACAGAAAGTAAAAAATCATCCCCTGGGGGCATGGCCATGCCACAATCCCTTCTCCTCCACCTTCCTCTCAGGATCTTGGGCATGCACACATGCCTGGCATGAGTTTTAAGTCAACAGGCCCAGGACTTGAACCATGGTCAACTAAGTGGGAGTTCAGTGATGTAACCATTGCACCATCTACTGGTCCCTAGGTCTCTTAAATTTTACATCAATTTATGTTGCAAGGATTTACTGTATTCTTGCTATTTAGGAAAGATTTATCAAGTTTGTTCATTTGTCTTTCTTATTTTCACTGTGTCCCTTTCCTATAACAACAGTGCAACAATCCACAAATGTTTTTGGAATTCAGACATGGTTGCAAACAAGAGAAGTGGAATTTCCTTGTGACCCAAATAAATTTAGGAGACTTGGTATTTTGGTTATGTGTTGTATTGTATCCCTGTTGAAAGCTATATTCTGGAAAATATGGACACTGATATTTTCTATAACATTTATTTAATTTTTTTAACCTGCTTTTGATCTGTGTGTTCCTCCATAGCCAAAGCTTAAGGCAGAGAAGTATATGAGCAATAGCAGAGGTAATTTCTTTCACCTCCGCATACCCATCCTGGATTGCCTGCCTGACTCCTTTGTCATTTAGTGACTTGGACATGGTATTTTCTTAGAACTGCTTACAGCAGTAGCCCTGTGCTACAATTTTTGGGGTCCTGTTGGTATGACACATTATCTCAAGGAAAAAATCTCAATTTATTTCTCAATATTTTTTTCCAAAAAATCTCAAGCAAATTCTACCTTATCAGTACTATGTATAATGATTCTTTTAACTAATCATGTAAATGCTTTTTCTTTGTGACCCTTGTGACCCACTTTGCTCTCCAAAATAAGTTTGAGACCCTGACCACACCTGTTATTAATCTGTCTCCTTTTCTCAAATTATCCTATTCAACTCTTGTTTCTCCCGTCTCATTGCTTAGCTATTGTAAATTGCAGCTAAAATAATCCACAATTTCTTTTAAATGTAAGCTGGCATAAAAATTGTGGCATAGGACCTAAAGTTTAATAAACCTTGTCGGAACAACTTCTTTAGCAAAAAAATAATTTAGTTGAATTTTTCTTAAAAAAAAGGGGTAGTAATGAGCATTTAAAAATATAACCTAGGGTACATAAGAATCCTCTTATTATTTCACTGCCTATTGAAGGCCTAAACTAATATTCTTTTCAATACCCAGATACTTCTATGCCTCATTTCTCATTTTTCATTATGAAGTAAAATCAAAATATGATCATTGAAATGGAATAAAAATTATTTCACTAAAAAAACAAAAAAAAAAAAAAAGCAAAAAAAAAAAACCCTTACACTAAAAAATGTAGATCTAGGTTGATAAAGTCAGAACAATGAAGGAATCCAAACAAAATTATTTAGTGGACAGAATTTTCATTGTCAAATGTATAAAACGAACTTAAACCTTAAGAAGAAAAGCTGTTATTAAGTAAAATGGTCTCCTGTATGGTGGCGATGGAAGGATGGTTTCCATCTACATCTGAAATTAATAGCATCTGAAAAAATAAACTCAACAAGAAATGATTCTGTTACTTGGTAATATGGATAGAGATACATTAGTTACCTCAAGACAGAAAACACACCTCCCAGAAACAAAGCTTAGGATGAACCAGTGCTGAGTTCAATAACTATTATGAGCTACAGAAGGAAAATGGAGAGTTATAACGCATTTACATGAAACCAGGGAGCTCAGCAAAGACTGGCAAGTGCTGTATAGAACAAACTTAAGAGTGCTCTGAGCTGGCTACCGTCTTAGTGACCTAGTAACCCTAAAGAATTCCTTTAGAATGAACTAGTTTACAGACTTGATGATATTTGAACGAGAAAGATGAACGGAGAGAAGTATATAGAGACCCTGAAAATGTCAAAAAGAAATGAACACCTTTGTTGGTAAGCTCTTTGACCATTGCATGAGTGTGAGGATTTTAAAAAATAATGAAAAAAAACAAACAAACAAATCAAAAAAGATTATTAAGTCACAGAATCTTCAGAAGGAAGGAGATTAAAAGTCAGTTCATCTAACCTCTCAGTATTTAAATAAAGTTTTCAAAAAATGTGGATACATTTATCCTGAGGAGAAATAGTTATTTTTTAAAAACGTTTAATTATATTCTAAGACTGACTGGTATATTTATACTCTACAATAAAATGTTACAATAAAATGTTACTTTTTTTACTATATTTTTGTAATAATTTTTGAGCTAAAAATATTGTGAGTTTTAGGGGATATTTTTATTTATTGTGTTTTTGATGCTGCTCTTAATATTAATTACTTTAGCTGAGTCAGCTTGCTCCTTATCTAGAATTTCTACTGGAAACTCTGAATTTAGGTAATGAACCATGACAATTAAAGATTATACATTATTTGATATCAATAGATTTTGTATATCAAATCCCCATTCATATTCTGTGAAAAGAAATATGGTTTAACCGGTAAGTTTTTTTTTAATGACAAGATACAAATACCTATTGAAGTATAAAAGATTTTCAGAATCAAAATCGAGTCATTTGTGTCAGCCCTCATTAAAATTGTGCTGAGAAGGTTTAGAAGGAGGTATTTTCTCATCCTAGCATGCCTGACAACAAGAACTGTTAGAGAACTCTTTCCCTACTAGAACCTCACACAAAGACCATTGCAACCCCACTTCTGCAAAATCATCAGCCTAGATGCTGCCTGTCCAACCTGGGATCAACAACAGGCTTGTTATCGATCCTCATAGCCAAGGAGAATTGTCTCAGAACAGTGTAACCCCTCTCTCCCTTCTCTTCCTGCTTGCGATTTTGCCTCTAAAACCTGTCCAAGGAGCACATCTTGGGGCTACCTGAAAATATGCTTATCTGGGCTGCAATGCTGGCTGCAGTCACTCATATTTAGCTTAAAATAAACTTCTTTTAAATATTTTACAGAGGTTTATTTTTATTTTGTTGACAAGCAGCACCAGAAAAAAAATTTTAAGTCTATAAATTCAGAAACAACACAGTATGCCAGGCATGTATATGCTGATGATCTAAGACTGTCTGAAACTGGGTGGATTGGGTGCCTGTTTGTCTCTCTCTCTCTCTATGTCTCATTTTCTGCTCACAAAATAAATTAACTTTAAAAAACATATTTGAGAAATATGATTTTTGTATTCTCTTTTTAGACATATCAATTATAATATTAGCTAACATCTACAAATGTTATGTACTATGCCATAACTTTAATCACTGCATATTTTAAGTCATGTATCAATAAAAATCATGTTATAAAGTGACTTATTATATTCACCTTATAGATAAAACGGAAGCATAAAGTGATAAAAAGCTCAACCTATTTTATTTCAAATAGAAGACTGATTTTCTTTACTCAGAATAAAGATGTAATAAGTCCCTGTATTGAGGTCAGGAAGCAGCATAATGTTTAAAGTGCTGGACTTCCATATGACTTCCATGGACTTTCATTCCCCCACTGTAGTTCAAGTCCTGGACCTAGTGGCTTGAAAATCATGCTGGGCACATGTGCATGGATGCTCAAATTCCCCAGAGAGGAATGGAGGAAAAGGGATTGTGGCGTGGACATAATCCCTGAGGAGTGATTTCTCACTTTCCTTCTCATTGTCTCTATCTATTTGGCAAGCACATGCACCTTATGGCAAAAATGTAAAAAATAATAATAATAATAATAATAATAATAATAATAAAAATTCTATCATAAAACAGGCCTGAATTAGACCTGGTTTAGGTATTTTATTTTTTGTTATTAAGTTGATATATTGAAATTTCCAGTATCTCCATAAAATTTTGCCTTTAGAATATATTTGTTGTGTCTTTTAATTGTTAAGGTTAAAGAAAACTATACACAAATATCAGAAATTGATACTTTTAAAATTTTGGCTAGAAAACAAGACTTTTAAATATAAAATCTACTTGCAATCTTGTTAGTAATCCAGTTATTTATGGTACAAAATTCAGTTGCTAGTAAATTACACATAGAACAAGAGAGTATTTAATTATTATTAATATTCTAAGTGTCCTTGCAGAAATAATGAGCACTTTTTCTTGTCACAGAGTCCAACAGTCATAGGTTTAAAATTTTTTTTTTCAAGTTCAAAAGAATATGTGACAAATTCCAGACCTAATAACTATTAAAAGTTCATGTACTAAATTATTCTTTGAAAGTATTTCTACATTTTATTTTGTTATAAATGATCCCAAGCAATGACCTCTAAGTTATATAAACAGTTATTTTCTCAAGGTAACAAGGACTTGAAATACTTCCAAGTAAAGTCATAGATAGAGTTTTAAAATTTACAGAGATCTTTGAGACAATGCAATCACTTTATCTTATTGAAAAAGAATTTGTATACATCTCAAGTACAAAAATGTCAAAAAATATGGCCATGTTCTTGGCCTATGTATCTTGAGCTTGAGTGCTCTCTCTGTAAAAGGTCACCCGCTCCATAAGGACCATAGCTAGGATAGGTCAGTCACTATTTAAAAGTAAATTAGCTAAAGATTAACACAGTAAAAGTAATTCTGTACATGAGGACATAGGTTAGCTGTAAATTATTATACAAACACAAAGAAATATGTACATATGCACACTCCTTTTTTATTTTGTAAGATAAAGTGGTTAGATGAGATGACATCTCAGGTTTTTCAGTTTCATAGTTATAAGTACAGTAATATGTGCACTCTCTTTCTAGTAGTTTGTAACTCCTATTAACTTATGTATAGAATGTTTATATATAGTTTCATATTCAGTATGCTCTTTCTACATATAACTAAATTTACAATTTATAACCAATGGTTCAGAGTTTTTGTTCACATAAGTTAGACTTTATTGTTTCTTTGGTACCTTTCCCATATGGAATAATTAATCTTGTATTTGCCAGTTTCTCCTTTTTTAAAGAGAGATTTTTGCTATAGGGTGCATGCACTCACCAGAAAGACAGAGAGATAGAAAAAGAGGGACCAGCAGTTAGCGTAATGGCTATGTCGCTGGACTCCCACGTAGTCGACCGTGGTTCGAGTCCCGGACCCAGTGGCTTAAACTCACGCCGGGCGTGTGTACGTGCGTGCCCAAGATCCCGAGAGGAGAATGGAGGAGAAGGGATTGCGGCGTGGCCATCCCCCCTGGGGGGGTGATTTCCTGCTTTCTGTCTCTCTGTCTCTCTCTGTCTGTCTGGCGAGCGCACGCGTCCTATAGCAAAAACCTCTCAAAAAAAAAAAAAAAAAAAAAAAAAAAAAGAGAAACCAACCCCTAGGGGTGATGGGCACACTGTAATCCCTTCTCCTCCATTCTCCTCTCAGGATTTTGGGCATGCATACCCACACACTCAGCTTGAGTTTCAAGCTGCCAGGTCTGGAACTCAAACTGCCATTGGCTACGTGAGAGTCTAGAGATGTAACCATTACTCCATCTGCTGATCCCTCTAGTTTCTTCTTCTGTACAATCCTTATAATACATATTATACCCTAGAGTTTGGAATGGATTATTATAGAATAAATGTATATTTCCCCCGAATTTCATATATTGAAATATTAATCATCAATGTAATAGTATTAGAGGAAGGAACTTTGAAAGATAATTAGGTTATGAAGGTGGAATCCTCATGAATGGGATTAGTGCCTTCATAAAGGGAGTCCCAGAAAGACACTTGTCCCTTCTACCACATGAGGACATTGTTGAAAGGTGCCCATCTAAGAACAAGGAAGCAGGCCTTCAACAGATACTAAACTCAGTTATGCTTCATCTTCTACCTCCCAACCTCTCATGAGAAATAAATTCTGCTGTTTATAAGCACTCAGTTTATAAATTTCTCTTATAGCTGCCTGGAGGGACTAATACAGAAGGATCATAAACATTTACTCATTAATTCATCCAGTACTTCCTGTACTTACTCTATATGGTAAAAACATTGCTGTGTATTGAGGATATGGTGGTGAGCCAGAGAGATAACATCATATGCATTACAGTGCATGTGAAATCAGGTTGCAAACTGCAATGAATAAATATTGCCATTGTCAAGCTAAGCTACTCTACATTTAAGCAGAAATGACAAATTGAGCTAAGCTGTTTCGTTCAATTTTTTTTTAAGGCAAGGTTCTTTTACCACATAGGAGTATAAAAATAAGTTTTTTGTTGTTTTTTTTTTGTTGTTTTGTTTTTGTTTTTGTTTTTTAAGATGATTTGCTGCCTACAATGCTAGATACACTCTTCAGTAGAGGCAATTCTAATAACTACATTTTTGTCTACTGAAGTTGGCCAACTGGCTTTTATTTTTGGTTGATAGACTGTAGCTCTAGGATAATGTTAAATAGACTTAGTTTATTACTGTGTGTTAGTTGCTCTTTACACCTTATAATAAAATATATTGATGAAAAGATTAGCTCAAGAAAATTGACCTATTTATGAGCTGAAATAAAAAGGATATTATGAATTCATAAATTTAAGATGTCAACTGTTTCTGAAGACACCAAAATAAAACATTTGACTGTTAAAGGCTTTACGACAAGCGTCTATTAAGATTCAGCCAAGACCAGGACAAACTTCACTAGCTACCCACTGAAGATTATTCTTCGCTATGGCTTTAAGTAACCATGAGTAAGGTAGAGAATGTTAAAAATAGGACAAGTAAGGAAATAAAATGGGGTGTACTATTAAGGACAGTAGGTTTCCTGTGATTATAAGCCAAAAGAACTGACTAGAATCAAATCCTATTAAGTATTTTGGAGGTTTTTATTTCCAAAGATACTATGACTTGAAGCTTAAGTGTTTTTTTTAATCCCCTTTTTATAAAGTAAAAACCACAGACTTTTTTTTAAGAGAAAATTTTGCATTCTTTTGTTTATTAAATGTTTCTTCCATCTGCTCCTCCCACCAAGTCTCCACCACCTACTCCCCTTCCTTACAGCCTCCGGTATCTACATTTTTCCTCTTTACTACACATCTTCAGCTCTTTCTATTTCTGCCATGGAGTGCAGACATTCAGTACATATTGAATGGGATAGACAGTGTTTATCTTTCAAAGTCTGGCTTGATTTTCTTCCATCTGCTTTGAATCAAACAATAGGATCTCATTGTTTCTTATGTCTGAGAACTATTTCACAGTATATATGTGCCACAGTTTTCAACCCAGTTATCAGCTTACATACTTTTGAATGTATAAGTTTTGTTGTTGTTGTTTTTTTTTTTTTTTTTGAGAGGTTTTTGCTTTAGGGCTCGTGCACTTGCCAGAAAGACAGAGAAAGACAGAGAGATAGAAAGCGAGAAATCACCCCCCAGGAGGGATGGCCATGCCGCAATTCTTTCTCCTTCATTCTCTTCTTGGGATCTTGGGCATGCGCGCACATGTGCCCGACATGAGTTTAAGCCACCAGGTCCAGGACTCCAACTGCGGTCGACTACGTGGGAGTCCAACAACATAGCCATTATGCTAACTGCTGGTCCCTTAATGTATAAGTTTTGACATCTTACTTGTACTTGGAAATGGGATATAAAATTCTGCAGTCTCATGGAAAGTTTGTCCCAATACCTACTTCAGATGTGGCCATGGAGAGTTGTCTCCCAACAACTGGGTCACTCATATTCTTGCAATGTCTAGACCTTCAGAGCAAGGCCATGTTTGAAAACAGACTTAAAAATAGAAATAGTGGGACCAGCAGTTAGCGTAATGGCTATGTTGCTGGACTCCCATGTAGTCGACTGCAGTTCACATCCTGGACCCGGTGGCTTAAAACTCATGCCAGGCGCGTATGCATGCGTGCCCAAGATCCCGAGAGGAGAATGGAGGAGAAGGGATTGCGGCATGGCCATCCCCCCTGGGGGGTGATTTCTTGCTTTCTGTCTCTCTGTCTCTCTCTGTCTGTCTGGCAAGCGCACACGCCTTATAGCAAAAACCTCAAAAAAAAATAAAGAAAAATAGAAATAGTGTATTCTTGAAACCAGCAGTTGGCATAATGGATATGTCACTGGACTCCCATGTAACTGACCGCAGTTTGAGTCCTGGACCCAGAGGCTTAAACTCATGCCGAACGCATGGCGCGTGTGCCCAAGGTCCTGAGAGGAGAATAGAGGAGAAGGGATTGTAGGGTGGCCATCCCCCCTGGGGAGTAACTTCTTGCTTTCTGTCTCTCTATCTTTCTCTGTCTTTCTGGCAAATGCACGTGCCCTATAGCAAAAAACTCTCAAAGAAAAAGAGAGAGAGAGAGAGTGAGAGAGAAAGAAAGAAATAGTGTATTCTTCTGGTGAGATTTCAAGATGTATTACTATCCAAAGATGTCCTATCCTAGGAAAGATAAGCCCTTCTTTTATATCCTGAGGATGTATTTACATTCTAGGGTTATGAGTCATGCTTCTCTTTCCAGAGGAGATAACAGGTGGATGTACTGGAAGCCTTGTTAAAAGTTCAGTGTCTCTTACAAGCTGGAATTCCATTACTGTGTCGAACCCCATTGTATGTGCAGGTAACATCTGGACATCATTGTGTCATACCACTGGGACAGGCCAGGGATAAATGATGCAAAATGCTGCTCTAATTCATGTTTCAAAGCGACTGATCCAGACGTTTCTGACATTCTGTCAGTGTACCATTTCAGGCTAACTTGTTATACCGCAGTGGGGTAAAAAAAGAAAAATCTCAAACTCTTTATTTTCTGATTTAACAGGGATGATGAACAGGGAAATTCTCTCCAAATGCCAACTCAAACTCTAATCAATGACGAATCCATAGTTAGTCCAGGAGGATTAACACAACACTCAATTAGACAGGTTGCATAATTGTTAAAAAGTACACTATCGTTTATTTTCCATTTATCTCTTTTTTGAATAAGATTTTTCACTGTGATTATTTTAATGCTGCTTCTTTATTGAATCTTCAGTGCAGTGAGGACATATCACTTATTGCTTAGTTTATATATCACTAGATTGTACATCTCTAGCAGATAGCAAACTTTGAATTGGATATTTTTATTAAATGAGTTTTTTTTTTTTTTTTTGAGAGGTTTTTGTTATAGGGCGCGTGTGCTCGCCAGACAAGACAGAGAGAGACATAGAGACAGAAAGCGAGAAATCACCCCCCAGGGGGGATGGTCACGCTGCAATCCCTTCTCCTCCATTCTCCTCTCAGGATCTTGGGCACGCACGCACACGCGCCCGGCATGAGTTTTAAGCCACCGGGTCTGGGATGTGAATCACAGTCGACTACGTGGGAGTCCAGCGACATAGCCATTACACTAACTGCTGGTTCCCTATTAAATGAGTTTTTAGGTTGTTTTTCCCGACCATGGATTTAAGGACATTCTAAACATTCTATTCAGATAGGTTTGTTTAGATGATAATTCTAGACTATGGTTGACATTATTGGCTTTTCATTAAAAAATCATTTTCTGCCTTTGCAAGCATCTAGTCTATAGTACCCAACTTCTATTGCAATTAAGTGGAGAATATGTGACTATAGCCTAGTGGTAAGTGTAGTAGCCACCACTTAAGACTGAGGTTTGCTGGGGCCAGCAGATGGTGTAGCAGTTACATCTCTGGACTCCCACACAGCCTATCGGTGTTCAAGTCCTGGACCTGGAGGCTTGAAACTCATCCTGGATGTGTCTGAGTGCTTGCCACGATCCCAGGAGGAGAGCGGAGGAGAGGGGATTGTAGTGTGGCCATACCTTCCGGAGGTAATTTCTCACTTTCCCCTCTCTGCCTTCCTCCATACCCCTCCCCACCACTGCAAGGGCACATGTCCAAGGCAAAATCCTCTACAAAAAAAAAAAAAAAAAAAAAAAAAAAAAAAAAAAAAAAGATTTAGTTCTGCATTCCACAAGCGAGCTCTTCCACCAGATAAGCACATATAGTCATATAAGCCTAAAAGTTGATAGAACTGCAAGTAAAAATAAGTGTAGGTATTTGAATCACAACATAAAAGGAGTTTCTTGTATTCCAGGAACAACAATTTTAGACTAATATATAAACAGAAAATAACATTCATTTTGTTTAAGCTGCCATCAGTTATGGTTTGTTTGTCACAGTAATTTGAGATATCTTAATAAAATAATACAACCCTACAAGACAACAGACATATTAGACATGTCATCAACCTTAAATGCTTTAAATTCTCTGTGTCAACTATGTGTTTATGTGGGTTTCACACAACAGATACTCTTCTTGATTTTTAGAGCTACCAACAGTATAACTAATTGATTTTTATTTTGTAAAAATCTACATTGAGAGAGTTAGAACTATTCAAAATAGTTTTTATTACAATTAATCTCAACATAAACATAGTTTTAAGAATATACTGAACAATCTATATTTTCCTCTTTGTCTAAAATACCATGTTTAGAAAAGTTTTGGTTTCTAATGAGAATGGTTTTGTTTATCTTTGGAAATATGTATTTTTCTGTACCAAAATATATCCACTCTTTCCCTAAAGTGGGCACATTCAAGAAATAAATATGCAGTGTTGATGAAGAAAGCAGTATAAAGACAGATCAATTCTATCAATTCAGGTGAGTAATACCATAGACCTTATTACCTTAATGTATATTAACTCTAGGAAATCATCATAAAACAAATCTAATCTTATATTATTTCTTTCTGTCTAGACAAAGTACAAGCAAGTCTATGAGAGTCTCAAAGTTGCTTCTCTGTAGAAAATTTGTCATCCTTGGTTGTTAAAGTTTTGAACATATATATGGTCTTTCACTTGTCCTCCATATTAGACTATAAATACTAAGATGTAAGGAAAAGTGTCCCTAATATCTGTGTAACTATAATTCTTCTATATGTCATGTTTTAAGTGAAAAAATACAATATGTCCAATGATCGTTCACATCACAATTTAATAAAAAGAAATTTGTTAGTAGTTTTTTCTATGATTATTTTAATAAGCAGAATGCTCAAAATCTTTTTCTTCTTTTTTTTTGGGGGGGGTCAGGACACAGATGTGATAAAAGCAAAAGAAGTAAGTATATAGGATTTTAGAAAACTTAGGCTATTGAAAGTTTAGAGAACAGTATCCAAGTTTTGACCATCACTAATCTCAAATAAGGTGTCAGAGCTATGGAAGGCTAACATTAACCACTCATATTTTCAGATAGAAAAGCATCTCGTCCATGGGCAGAGAGAACAGGAAATTTCTTTCATCTAAGAAGTCATATATCAATGTCTTCAGGTCAGAAAGAAGCAATCATGAAACATTTCTTGAAGTCAGAAGTTTTCCTTTAATCCATTCCAGTCACTTTTAATGTTAGAAAAATGAATGGTTTGTGGTTAGACTTCATCAAAAACAACAGAATTTTTTTTTTACTGTTACCAATTAAATTCAAGTAGATGGACTAATTATATATGCATCAAATAAGTTGAAAACTATAAAAAAAGTTAAAAAGCTGAAGTGATGATTTTGTGTTCGAGCATGGCTAATTAAGTACATTACCTGAACTTAGAATCTACAAAAATTTCCTATTTAACATATTGGAGAAAAAAAAAAAGAAAGAAAGAAATTACAATGTGATTCAGTGATATGAGGAATCAATAGTGCACTGATTCTGGTGTAAAATACATTATTTTATTTTTATTTCCCATGATTTAAAAAAATCTACACTTGTCAAGAGAACGAAACATTCTGGTTTCTTTATTCCAGAGAAGTTATACTTGACAGGAGTATCCAGTTAATCAACAATTTTCTAGCATAGATTGTCAACATAAGATTATGCTATGGAAATTTCCAGTGAAAGAAAAACTTACTGATTGATTCTGCATTTTTGAGAAAGTTTATGTTTGATGGAAGAGAAAGAAAACCTCTATTTAGAAGATTTTTTTTAGATTAAAAGTAGATTAAAAAGTGAATAAATATGTCTTGGCAGAGAACAAAATTTATTTTTTCTCCTCTTTGTTAACAATTAGCAGGGAAGGAATATAGGCAGATATATAGTTATATGTCATTATACATATACATTGATATATTATATTATATATATATTATATTAGATGTATATATATATAACTTGTAAATAAGTAGCTATATTATATGTAATTCAAAATATGCATGTATGTATATATTTTATATACATATGATGGGGTCTTCAAAAAGTTTATGAAAATGTGTATTGTGAAAAACTATTCATGGATTTCAAAACTTTTGCACCAAAATAAACTCACACATTAATTCCATTTTTCCATGAATTTTTGAAGTCTCCTATATACACCTGTGTGTGTGTCTCTGTGTGCCTGTGTGTGTATCTAAAAGGTAAGTGCTAAAGTATAATACAGGTTTTATTGCAACAATCTTGCTGTACAAATAAGAGGTAAAATTCCAGTGCTTGACCCCAACAAACATCGATTTCTTCTTCTTCTTTTTCTCCATAAGTTTGCTAAAAATTCTTTTAAGATTTATTTGTATGTTTCCTTTTTTTTTTAAGTATGTTCACCAGAGGCAAGAGAGAGATAGCAAGAGAAGAAACGTGGGAAATCACACCCTCCTCCCCAGGGGAGAAGGGTATGCTAAAATCCTTCCTTCTTTATTTTTCTCTTATGATTTTGAGCACATGCACACCCGTGCCTGACTGTTGTCTTTTCTTTTTATTCTTTTTTTTTTTGGCTTTTGCCTTAGGGAGTGTGGACTCACTAAAGACAGAGAGATGGAGACAGAGAGAGGGAATGCAGAAAATCGCCCTCCTCCCAGGGATGATAGCCATGCCATAATCCTTTCTCCTCCATTATTCCTCTCCAGATATTGATTGGACACACACACACACACCCCTGGCATTTATCAAGCTGCCAGGTCCAGGACTTAAATTGAAATCAGTCATGTGGGAGTCCAGTGTCTTACCATCATACCATCTGCTGGTCCCCAATTGTGTTTTTCAAGCTTCTGGGTCCAGGACTGGAACCACATAGTTGGCTATGTGGGAATCCATCTGCCTTAACCTCCACACCACATGCTGGCCCCAGACACTGGAGCTTTTTTGGGCTATGTTAGACTCTGCTGGACCTGAGTGGATATAGCTGAGCTCAGCTAGACCTGCCTCTAGGCTACAGGTTACTACATTCAGGTCTAATTCACATGTCTTTTCATTTGAGGATTCAGGTTGAAGTACAGGCACGATTTGAGACATTGTTCTCAGGGCAGAGGACAGGTGCTCTTAAAGATCAAATGGAAACCCACAATCCCTTTTAAGTTCTCAGCTCTGAACTGGTCTGTTGCCACTTCTCCCTAGTTCTTACTAGTCAAAACATGACATATAACCCAGTTCAAAGTTAGTAGAGGTAGGAATATAGTCATCATTAAATAGTTCCGGTGAGTCATAGAACATTGTAAGACAACAGGAAGAGATATAATGTTCTATTCCAGGGAGGAACAAAATATTGGAAACGATACTCAATGTTTTCTTTCTTTTTTTTTTTTTTTTAAGAGACTTGTTTTGCTTTGTGTTGTGATAGGATGTGTGCACTCGCCAGAGAGACAAGAGAGAGACAAAAAGATAGAAAATGAGAAATCAGCTGGCAGAAGAGATGGCCATGCCGCAATGCCTTCTCCATTCTGCTCTCGGGATTTGGGGCAGGCTCGCACATTCACCTGGCATGAGTTTTAAGTCGCTGGGTCCGGGACTCAAACTCAGTCGATTACATGGGAGTACAGTTATGTAACCATATGCCATATGCTGGTTCCAATAATTCAATGTTTTACACAAGAGTTTTTAAAAAGCCTAAACAGCACCTTGAAGAAGCACATCATAAGCTACTATGTAAATTCACTGATCACTCTGCATTGTAATGAGTCTCCTCCAGCTACTGTTCCCAATTTAGTATAAAATTATGATCTCCTGAATTGAATAAAATATATGTTATTCCAGTTTTGGTTCTGTAGTTTGAATGCTCCAAACTACAAATAGGAAGTTAATAAAGATACTAAATGCATTTCTGTTTAAATTGTCTTCTACCTGGAAATTGAATCTTTAAGAATGCCCACTTCTAATCTATTCCACATTTAATTTTCAGAATAATCTTAACTAAAATTTTAAATCTGATTGTCAAGCATGTATTTAAAGTCTCCTCCATTACCTTTAAGACTGCACATATTTGATAACTTTAATACAAAGCCGAGTTAAGACTTCATGTCTTCCACAATCTCTCAGTAATCCGTTCCTTTACCACTGCCTATGCATTATACTTCCAGTTGATTGGTTCTGAACCACATATAGTGATTTGATAGTAATACAAATATATTTTATATTTAATTTTCTTTTAGTCATACTGGATAGATGCTGATATTCTCCCATATATGAAGGTACTTAAAAAAAACTCCTTGAAAATACATATTATGAAAAAACTCTGCACAGATTTCACATCTTTGCACCAGAATAAACTCATGCTGTAATTCTATCTTTCCACAAACTTTTTTTTTTTGGAGAGGTTTTTGCTATAGGCGCCTGCGCTCGCCAGAAAGAGAGAGACAGAGAGACAGAGAGACGGAAAGTGAGAAATCAGCCCCTGGGGGGATGGCCACGCTGCAATCCTTTCTCCTCCATTCTCCTCTCGGGATCTTGAGCATGCACGCACATGTGCCCGGTGTGAGTTTAAGTCACCGGATCCGGAACTCGGACCGTAGTAGACTACATAGGAGTCCAGCGACATAGCCATTATGCAAACTGCTGGTCCCCTTTCCACGAACTTTTTGAAGTCCTCTTGTATTTTAGTATTGACTCTACATTTGGACATTACCCTGCCAAAAGGAATAAAATACATTCCTCTTGGCTCTTACAGGATTACTGAAATTAAGTATTCAAGCATTTCCTGCTTTCTTTTTATCTCTCAATATTAAATCTCAAACACTTTACCTTTCTTTTCCTGTCATAATGTATAAATTTTCTGTGTCTCTTTTCAGATCACTTTTAAAATTTTTTATACATTCTGTCACTATATATCATTTCATCTTGCAAAATGAATTGTCCCAGCATGACTATACTATCTATTAGTCCAGTTAAAGGTATTATCAGGCACATAATAATAAACAAATAATTTTTCATTTTTGTGTGCCCTAAATGTTTTGCTTCTTCACTTTTTTACTTGTTTTTCTTACCAGAAATTAGGTTTTCTCTCTGAGAATATCATTTCACTTGTAGAGTGGTCAACGGATAACTGTTTTATTTGGTTTGGTTTGGCTTTATAAACAACGTTCAGGAAGCAGGATTGGCATTCTTATTTTCCATTAAAAATTCTAGATCATTAATGCTGCATCCTTTTTCAAAGTAAGAGAAATAAATGAAAAAAAGAGCAGAAAATTCAGTTTTTTTAAAGATTAAGTTATTGAGCCATAACAATCTCTCCCTCTTAGCTCTGTCATTCCAGAGTAAATATTCCCTAATGACAGTCAGTTTCCATCACTAATCAAAGATTCTGGTACCTGGTTTAGGTATTTCTCTTTATCCCAAGACTTGATTTCATAAGGTTTGAAGTCAACGTCCATGTGCACCAAGTGTTAAGCTTTAGAGTTTCTCAGTTTTTAAAATTCCATCATGAGTTCCTTTATCTTCTCCTTTATTACTCACTTTGAGTCTTTTCATAACTCGAATCTGTACAGTCTTCAAAAATAAGTAATCCAATAATCTCACTTCCATGGCCAGTGTCTTTTTTTCCTTATGGCTTATTTAACTACTTTCATTACTCTTTTTACTTTATCAGAATTTCCAGTTAATTGAACTTGCTACTCTCTCCAAATTCACTAGGTAGCTTTTTATTTCTTTTCCAATCCAGTTTTATTGATTTATTGATTTCATGATGCATTCGTTCAAGACTACATGTGCTATATATAAACCTCCCTTACCTCTCTGAATTTCTGTCACATCCATATTGCAAAATTCCATCTTCTTTGAACCGCATAATCTTCTTTTTCCAAGACTGACCCTGATCATCCAATTGCTGCATGAGATTTTCACATAATATGATACAATTTTTTCCACTATAAATTCTTAACCACCAACTTTAATCAGGGTCTCCAACACTTCTGCAATCTCACTACATTTCTGGTCAACTCACTGCATCTCTTACTAAGTCTTATTCAACTCTCTTGTACTATCCTTAAATAACCAACTTTCAATTTCTTTCTACTTCTCTAAGAATATGGTAATGATAAAACTTTCCTATGTCTCATGTTTTTCATGTTTATAGTTTCTAAATGTTAGCTTGTGTCATTAGTTATATTATTATGATTATCAGTAGCATTAATTTTTTCTCACTTATCTCCTTGTATTACAGTAAAATCATTCTCCTGTTCATGTATAATTCACTTTTATTTTGGGTCTGCTTTTCTATTACAATATCTATTATCTGTGTTTACTACTGATTTCTCATGTTTTTCCCACAATTGCATCATTTTCTTTGTCCTTTCAATTAACTCAACTATATCCTTATAATATTAACTGTGTGAGCTAGTGTAGGCCAAGAATATTGAGACACAATGGGATATGGCAAGATCTTATCTTTAAAAAAAAGAAAAGTAGGCTTACTTTTGGTACTGTGGACTGGATGCTGTGAGGCCACATAGGAGGCCTGGGTTCGATTCCTGTTCCACCCTAAAAATACATGACTGTGATCTCAGTTACTTGATAGGCTGAGGTAGGAGGAAAGCAATGAAGCAAAATCAGTTAGGGTGCTTATACCTCCCCAGACTCAGCATTCTTCATGACTCTGCACAAAGTTCTCCCCTGAGGGGGATGACCAAACCACAATCTCTTCTTCATTCTCCTCTCTGGATTTGGGGCACTCATGTATGTTAGTTTCAAGTCAATGGGTCTGAGACTTGCACCATGGTCAGTCATGTGGGAGTCCAGCGACATAACCACTTCGCCATCTGCTGGCATCTCTTTAAAATGCTTTTTATATCAGAACTATCTTTTGCATGAGTAAATAAGATTCTACCACTCTAATACCCAAAGCAGGTCATTCATTTCTCATTGCTATTGAGATGAAGGCAACATACCTCAACATTATCTTAAAAACTCTGCCTGCTTTGTCACCCACCTCTCTAGATTCATCTATGCCACGTTTTCTCAAAATGCGGCTACAATGACTATCTGATAGTGCCTCAAATTCATTCACCATACCCTCTCTCAAAATATGCTCTTACATATTCTCTTCAGACTGCCTGATTATGATTTCTCTTCCTTCCTCTCAGTTTCCGTGATTCTTCTGCATTTTACGAACCATCACTTTGAAGAAGGCACTTTTAACACAGTCCAATTATTAATTGATTGACTGATTACTAACCAACTAATCTCTAATTAATATAGACTTTTAACTCTGTGTTTCTCTTCTGTGTTTCATTTGAATTTATATACAGTCTAATACTAATATATGAGTGAATGGGTCTTTTTTGAAATTATTATTATATCCTTAGCAGTTTTCGAGTGTCTGGCCCACACAGTATTTTATAAATGTTGGTTGGATGACTAAATGAAAACTAACAGAATGGCTGGCTCAGAGATAATTTGCAATTGTGTTTTTATCGAGACTGAAATAAACCTACCTTGGCACTAAGTTGGCATTCAATAAATGTCAGCTTAAAATGTGTGAAAAGCGATTTTGGTCTTGTATTTATATCCATGAGCACACAAGTCTATTTATTCAAATGGACTATGACCATAGTGAAATTGGTGACTTGAAAGTTGTTTTTCTTGTCCAAAGAAAGTAGAAAATCTACCATGTCTCTAAGTTTCCTATTGTTGAAATATGCCTTTGATAAGCTCTCATTGATAGGAAGCATACAGTCTATGGTTGTTTCCAGCTACATTAAAAAATATACTGTCTAATATTTGTAAACTTTTTTCTCAAACATCAGACCAATTAGGTCTAAGTGTTTTTATTTTGCTATTTTGTTTTTTTGTGTGTTTGTTTGTTTTTGATTTACGGTGTGTGCATTTGCCAAAGAGAGACAGAGAGAGAGGGAAAGGGACAAAGTGAGAAATCACCCTCCATGAAGGATGACCATGCATGCCATAATCACTTCTCCTCCATTTTCCTCTCAGGAATTGGGCACATACTGTAAGTCTGGAGGGATTTTCAAGTCGCCAGGTCCAGGACTGAAACCATGCAGTTGGCCATGTGGGAATCCAGCACCTTAACCACCATGTGACTGTTGCCCCAGGACTTTTCTTTCTTCTCTTTATTTCCACTAGTTCCTATAGCAGTTCTTAATTCATTTTACAAATACATATATATAGAGAGAGACAGAGACAGAGACAGAGAGAGAGGAAGTTTTTACCAAACTACATTAAGGATAATTTTAGATAGAATTACTTATTTTCCTGATCAAAAATTGTCTGAGGATATTTTACTCTATTGTAAAAGTCATCTATCTTTGGAACCCATCACAATATTGGCTGGAAAAAAATTGGTAATTATATTTAAATAAAGTGCACATAGCTTCATTGATCTTGCTACACTGAGGAATATGCCAATAGTATGAGAACTATGATTCCATAATGGTGAAAACTTGCAGCAGTCTTTCATTATTTATGTTCTTTGAGGTCACTAGAATGTTACTAAATGACTCTCAACTGTAAAGAAATTTTAAAAATAAAGTAGAATCTACAGAGAGAGATCTTTCCCTCTATTTATGTTCCTATGCATATATTTAATTGCTAGAGGGTGCATATGCTCCTCAGAAAGAGACGGAAATACTGAGAAGGAGAAAGCACCCCCAAATGGAGTGTGGGTCCTCTTAAATTTCTTCTCCACTACATCTCCAGCCTGACAGAATTTGAGGCATGCATACACACTTGTGCTTCTTGATTTTTAAGCCTCTAGAGCCAGGGTCTCAACCATGGTTGGCCATGTGAGGCTTGGGTCCCTTAAGAAGTAGGTTATAGGTTCTGCCCATTGTGGATTGTTTTAAGCCTAGTCCAGTGGTAATTAACATAGTTTCGGGGAAAATATTTCACTTTTTTTAAAGAGAACTATCTCAAAAAGAAATATATTTGTTCTTAATGTTTATGTAAATAAACTAGCACTTCAGTAACAAATTTTATTGCATAAAAAGGAGCATTATATTGAAGTTAAAAAAACAAGGGGAACATATTTGGTGTAAAGTGCATGTTTATGTTACTTAACCTTTTCCTTTAATTTAGAAATTAATTTTCATATGTAAGAAAGATTTTAGTAGTTTTTTCAAAGACAAGATAGCAGAAAATAATTCCTTTTAATTATCTTTATTGCTACTCTATACCAAGTAGTATGGTTAATTTTATTGCGATTTTCAAAAGTATTAAGATAGGATGATAGAGATAAAAATTCTCTATACTACTCTCTAATGTTAACCCAATTACACTAGAACACAAATAAACTGATTCTATGCAAATCTTCCTTATGTTTTCCAAATTTGAATGCTCAGAAAATAGTAATCTAACAACTTGTCCCATCATTTTCTCATTGATTTTTATGTAATTTTCCTTTCTAAAAATTATTTCATGGACTAGCCAAGTAGTCTAGTAATTAAAGATTAAAAAAGCTGGATTCCTCATGGCTCTCCACAGTCCTGGTAGCTTGAATAACAGGCCAGGCCCATGTGTGTCCATGACCCAAGTCCCAACAGCATAGAGAAATGAAGAAGAGTTTGCAGCAGGACCTTGCCGCCTTGGGGCTGCTTTCTCCTCTGCCTCCCATGTCTTCCTGCCTCACTGTGGTCAGTGTACACACACCCTCTGGCAATTAAAAAATTATTTTAGGTGGCTCAATACCAAAATATATTATTTAAAATTTGTAATTAATTTAAAAATAATATGAACAAGTTATAAAATTAAAAGAAAGCCAGAAATCATTTTATAAAACATGTTATTACATCCTAAGGAACTGCAGTAGTTGAGGATATAGGACACTTCTTTCTTAAAAGCTTAGCAAAAAAGAAAATAAGAATTCAAGATTCAACCGTGGGCCAGACCTCGAGGGTACAGATTGTATGTAGTACACTGTGCTGGAAGCTGGAAACTGCATGACCAACTGCACCTGAGGATCATAGCAGACCTGAACACACACTGACGATGTGTGCACTCCAGATCCTGAGAAGCCAGAGGACTGGGGAAAGGGGTCATGGCATGAGGAGACCCTTTTGAGGTGCTTCTCTCTCTCTCTTTCTTTCTCTCTCTCTCTCTCCCCCATATGCACTTACATCTTCCATAAATAATATATATATTATATATATAAACTTTAAAAAACCTTGTGTCTGTAAGTAAAAGCATTTCCTCAGAATTTAAGCATTTTTTAACTGAATTTGGAATTACAGCATTCTCAGGGTCCTTTCAAAGGACATAGTGTGCCTTACTAGCATACTTTAGGGGCTTTTTTAAAAATGACAATATTGAGATTAATTGGGTCATTTGTTAAATAAATCAAGTTCCATAATGCAAGAGGATGGTAGGTTCCTTCTTCAAAAATCTTAATATCAATTATAAAAGCAAAAATGACATCCCAGTTTAGATAGATATTCCGTTCTAGAATAGTGTATCTTCATTAATTAATAAAATTCAGAATATAAATGAAAAAATTGAAGTGAATAAATTGAAATCAGTCTTCCATGAATGTTAAATATCAAAATGGAGATTTTGACTGAAATTAAGTTTTATTTTGTAACATGAAGTAGGAGTGAACATATTTAGGTTACTGATTAAGGAAATATTTATATTAAAAGATGTCAGTGATATTTTCTTGATATAGATTCCTAATTTCTAGTGAGTGAGGACAGGGAAGAGCTGTGAGTATCTGAGTGAGTTTTCCCCATAATTGAGAGGACAGCTTGGGCTACACAGCGAATGCTCGTTTGAGCAATGGTGTTGTTAGAGGTCATTGAGACCAGGGGACAATTCCTTATCTGAAAATACTTCTGCTTGTGCCCCATAAATAAGGCTGAAACAACAGTCTGAATTATCTTGTCTTCAATACGCTAATCATCCTGTAAATCTCTTGAATGATGATCCTTGAATGATGACCTCTCAACCAGCAAATCTGCCCCCAGAAATTATCGAAGGTACATTTTTTTTTTTTTTTTAGAGGTTTTTGCTATAGGGAGCATGCACTCGCCAGAAATACAGAGAGAGACAGAGAGACAGAAAGCAAGAAATCACCCCCCGAGGGGATGACCACGCCACAATCTCTTCTTCTCCATTCTCCTCTTAGGATCTTGGGCACACACGCACACGTGCCCAGTGTGAGTTTAAGCCACTGGGTCTGGGACTCGAACTACAGTTGACTACATGGGAGTCCAGCAACATAGCCATTACGCTAACTGCTGGTTCCGGTATTTATTATCTAACCTCTAGTAGCTATGTTTTATTCACAGTGTGATTTAACTACAACTAAACTTTGTGACTTTTGTTCCTAAATATCATAGTTTATTCTGGAGATGACACTATTACTGTAAATCAACACATTTTTACCATAGGGATTGCTCAGTGTCTGGCAGCACTGTGGCTTTATCCAGCAAGATTGAATTCATTAGAGATGGGCTGCAGCATTCCAGGAAGAGCTTGACTGCATTTGCACATATAGGGCATGGAAAACCCCAACAAATAACTGACTATGCAAATTCTACCTGAAATTATACCTGGGGATAGGACTCTAATCATCTGAGCAGAAGAGATCTTCAAAGTTCAATTTAATCTTATTCAAAATCAATATAATTCCCAATTGGTCAATGGAATAAAACTGGGTAAAGGAATCCCAGAGAGGCACGTATGCAGTTTTATTTATTCAGAATTTTTTTTCCCTTTCACATAATAGTTTTGGCTTTTCTCCAAAAATTACTGAGAAAAGTTGCTCAAGTAGTCTATTTCAGACACAGTTTCTTAAGAAAATGATTCATTCATCAAAACATCTTGTTAGGAGGCATCTGTGTGTCCTGTTGAATCTGCCTACCAAATATGAAATCTCAAGTCATATTGCCAATCTCCATCTCCACAGACATAATTCTGGCCGCAGTTTATTGTCTCTCTCCTAGACTACAAGAATGATGTGCAAACTCTCTGCTACTGGTCTCCAAATATCATATTTTCATGCAAAAGCCAGATTAATCATTTTAAAGCCTAATTTAGATCATATTCCTTTTGGTTTATTTGTTTAAATCTGTCAATACTTATCCACTAAACATGAGTAAAACCTACTTTCTTGAATTGCCTTATGTCACTTCATGCAATTTAGGCCCTCACAAAATCTTTGGCCTCAAGTTTTTCTTGTTTTTTTTTTTTGTTTGTTTGTTTTGTTTTGTTTTGTTTTGGTTTGTTTGTTTTTTTCTCACAACATTCATTGGTATTTTAGGAGTTCCTTGAAAACAAAGCTTTTTTTTATTTTTTCATTTCAGGCACAGGTTCTTGTTTAAGATACTGACTCTTTAGTGTCACTCCCTTTGCCCTAGTGAAGTGTATAGATGACCTGGCAATCAGTGTATGACATGGTTTACAAATCTATTTAGAGAGGCCCAATTAGTCCAAAGCTCAAAATTTCTCTCTGATGGTTGTGGCAAAGTTCTCCTTACTCCCGCTAGATGTGATAAAGGAAGCTCATGCACCTGGGTTATTGTTGGCATCTATCTTATGTTTGCAGCATTGGCCTTGAACAAAGACAAAATTATGGATGGCACAATGAAGAGAAAAAGAAACTAGGTCTCTCATAATCACGCTTGTCTTCTACGTCCAATACTGCCTCTGCTTTTTCAGTTATTGAACAAAAAAAAAAAAAAAAGAAAAAGTATTGTTTAATTCAAAAGTACTCAAATTTTTATTATGAACATTATTAGAAAAACTGTGTTGTAATCATTATTTTAAAAAGAAACTAACAATACTGTGACTCTGTGGTGGATTATTATTTACTATTTCTTAGGCCATCCCTGTAACCTAGTGGTTAAGGGAGCCGTATGTAACATGACCAACTGTGGTTTGAATCCCAGCCCTGGTGACTTGAAATATATGCCAGGCATGTGTGTATGTGTTTGCCCCAAATCCTGACAGGATGGAGAAATAAAGGGGGAGAGATTGTGGCATGACCACACCTCATTGGGGAAGGTACTTTCTCCTCCATATTTTTTCTGTGTCTGTTTCTCTGGCAAGTGCAAGCAGTAACTGACAATTTTTTTTTTAAATCTTAATTTTCCTGACCACTATGATATTAAAGCTGGTTGAATGCTAACCAGCTGTGTTATGGAGAAGTGATTTAAACTAACTTAGACTCATTTTTCCCAGCATTAAGTGGAGAATGTGTTGGGAATTCTTACACAGTTCATAGTACATGGTAAGCCTCAATAATTTGTAGCTATTGGCTATCATAATTATAAAACGTTATTGTGGAGCCGGGCTCAATATTCCTTAAGAAGTTTTATGAGTGAGAAAAAAACGGTTTGTTAATTATTCATTTTCTCCATTTGTCTCCTGTGTCAAAAATTTATCACTTTGTTGTATTTGAAAATGTCTTTTCTTCAGCCAACCAACTCAAATACAATAAATAAATGCACATAAGTCCATATACTAAAAATATACTCCCAAGATTGTTTTTTCTTGCAACCACATAATTACAATTGCCAATCCCTATTACTACAGTGTTAAGTGCAAGCTCACTGATAATGACCCCTACTGGTCAATAATTAACTTCCTTTGATCTAGGTGTCAGAATTTCCTGGTAGTGTGAGCTAATGTGAAATTCACTACCACAAAAGACACAGCAAAATCAACAACAACAGAAACCAAACATTCTTCAGAGAACAAAATCTCAGCAGGTTCAAGTTTTAAAATAATCTACCTGCTGGCAGATCCAATAAACCTGCTGATTATTGGGTACTCTTCCCCAAATCCCGCTGTGTCTTGCCTACTCAACTGAAGAGGCTGCTCTTCTAAGTGATTGCTAATAGTACAGGGCAAAGGAATATACTGTTTAGCCCATTATTGTTACCAGGAAAATGATAAGAACAGTTACCCTGCCTGGAAATAGGATGAACAATATCAATATATTGTCAAGTGCATTTTTACTGCATAATGCTTTGCAAGAATAAGCCTATGGTGTACCTAAATGTTTATACAATCCTATTGTGCAGTAGATATTGTTTTCTCTTATAATAACATTTTAATTTAAAACATTATTTACAAAGCAACTTTTCAAGAAAATACGTTTTGAAAATATTTCAATGAAACCAATATCTTTTAGACTGCATTACTGATGGAGAGGTTGATTTTTAACAGATATTTAGAGCTAAAATTTTATATGATATAGTCTTGTCAGCAAAAGTTTTGAAGAGGCAGAATCAGAAGGTGTAGATTGATATACCTTTTCTGGGCTAATACTGTGATGTGGCATTCAGGTACTTCTGTTCTGTCAGGAAAATAGACCACAAGAATACATATTTCTGTGACATTTTTAGTAATGTGCTGAAAAGATGTATTGTGGTTCTCCTTTTACCTTTCTTCTTATAATAAGATCATCTTTCTTGGGACCAGCAGTTAGCGTAATGGCTATGTCGCTGGACTTCCATATAGTCGACCGCTGTTCGCATCCTGGACCAGGTGGCTTGAAACTCACGCTGGGTATGTGTGCGTGTGTACCCAAGATCCCGAGAGGAGAATGGAGGAGAAGGGATTGCGGCATGGCCATCCCACTGGGGGGTGATTTCTCGCTTTCTGTCTGTCTCTCTCTGTCTGTCTGGCGAGCACACGTGCCCTATAGCAAAATCCTCTCAAAAAAAAAAAAAAAAAAAAGGACATCTTCCTACATTTCTGGTAAGTGTATTCATAGCCAATGCCCAAGTGGTGCTTTTTGCAAAAATCTCATGTATAGTTTTGTGAAATTCAACTTCTAATAATTACAAATAATACTATCATAGCAAAATTCGAACCCCAGTCAGAATGACTAAGATTAAAGAAACAAAAAATGATAAGTTCTGGCGGGGGTGTGGTGAAAGGGGAACTCTTTTACACAGCTGGTGGGAATGTAAATTGTTCCAGCCACTGTGGAGAACAATTTGGAGATTCCTCAAAAATCTACAAATAGAACTACAGTATGATCCAGCAATCCCACTCCTTAGTTTCTACCCAAAGGACGGAAGAATTCTTCATCAGAAAAGTGCTTGCACATCGATGTTTATTGCGGCACTATTCACAATCGCTAAGACATGGAAGCAACCCAAATGCCCACAAACAGACGAATGGACTGAAAAACTGTGTCACATATACTCTATGGAATACTATTCAGCCATAAAATAAATAAATAAATAAATAAATAAATAAATAAATAAATAAATAAATAAATAAATCCCTGGCTTTTGACAGAAACTGGAAGGATATGGAAGATTTACTGCTGAGTGAAGCAACCCAGGCTGTGAAGGAGAGACATTGTATGTCCCCACTAAATATATACTGAGCGTTCACACTCTATAACTGAAACTGATCAACTAAAGGATATAGAAACACAATAAACAGGTGTAAATGCCAGATATAGCATGTGTGGAAGAGTAGGGTCTGAGGAAGGACATTTAGAAGAAAAACATGGAGGCAAAGCATTAATGGGACAAAGAAGTGTGGTATTATCTATTGAAGATATTATATAGTTTTATCAACTGGACTAGGGAGAAATGTTCACATGTTGAAATATTTACTTTGTAAGCTAAATAATGGGATTGAATGTCTAAAAAAAAATGAAATTTAAAAGAAAGGTGATGTTAATATTAGGATGCTCCCTAAAGCAAAGGGGTATTATTCACATTCATGACACTATATTTTATTATTTTATTTTTTTTATTTTATTTTACTTATTCTATTGTATTGTATTTTTTTGTATTGTATTGTATTTTAGGGTTTTGCATGTGTGTTCATCTGAGACACTGAGAGACAGAGAAAGGAATAGTGAGAAATTACTCCCCAGAGGGGATGGCCACATTGTAATCCCTTTTCCTCCAGTCTCCTCTCAGGATTTTTGGCACAGACACACACACATATGCCTAGCATGATTTTCAAGCTGTTGGGTCTGGGACTTGAACTACCGTCAGTCATGCTGTGTGCAGTTATCACAAGAGTGGACTTTTTCAGGTTAGCTGGTCTAAGTGGTTATGAATTTAGCTAGTTTCCCTCAGAATCTCCTAGATTCATAAGACTAGTGAGATCATCTACATGATTTTCTTAGTTTCCTTGGGAAACAGCCAGGCACATAATGGTAATGCCTGGCAAGAGAGCTCAAGTGGGTAGAGAATTCATCATTAGATGAAATATGGAGCCAGGCTCAATGTCACTCCAGAAGTCCAGGAATGACTAGCACTCTGCCCTTTGTATTGGTTCACATTTTAACCTCTTAAACATCAGTCTCTTAACTCAGGTTGGTGTTGAAATGATAGAGAATTATACAGGTCGAGACAGCAGTGGTGTGGTTGTCAGGGCGGCTGCCTCACACATGGGTGGTTTGAGTCCTGGACCCAGTGGCTTGAAAAATACACACTGTACATGTTCGTGCATGCCCAAAATCCTGAGAGGAGAATGAGGGAGAAGGATTGTGGTGTGGCCATCCCCACTGAGGAGTGTTTCTCTCTCTCTCTGTCTTCAATAAGGCATATGCACTATATGAAATAAAAACAATAATGCAGGCAATTTCATAAAACACTGTACAAAAATAGAAATTTGATGCTATTTATACTGCAAAGAGTCTTCAAAAAGTTAAAGAAAAATACATATCATGAAAAGAATAGTACATATTTCAAATTTTTGCCTCCAAATAAACTCACTTTAACTTCATTTTTCCATGAACTATTTTGAAGTCCCTGGTATTAGCAATATTATGAAAATTATCACTATTAATTTCTGTGATACAATCTCCAATATCAGAAAAGTTTAATTTCAATATTTTTCCCCTTGATTTATCTCCACAGAATAGGACATACTAGCTAGTGTGGAACTTACAAGCAGGATTCTCAGAGACATCTGAGTAACTAGTCTTCGTTCTGTTTCTGTAAAGTGAATTAGGAACATATTTTCTCTAAGGTATATAAGGATTATGGAGCTTAATTTATTGGATGAGGAGGCCCACACTGAGTCTCTTAGGAGGTGCGTTTGTTCCAGGTTAGATTGTCTACAGCATTTTCCCAGCCAAGGCACCAACCTAGAGTGTCCCACCTTACATGTAAGCCTGAACTTGGAAAAAAAGTGACTCATTCATGACACCTGATAGTTCCTTTCCTCAATCCAGGGCAGCCTGGATAATTGTGTATACCCCAGTGAGTCTTGTGAGGCTCTTAGAGTCCACCATGCTTGTACTTCCATCAGATAAAATTACTTATCTCTTATATATCCTGACTTTTTGAGATAAAACAACTATGTTTAATTAACGTAAATGTGCCTATGTTTGCAACTATGCATATTATTCATTAATAAAAATATATAACTGTAAATCAAGCATTAATTGATCAATGATTATTAAACATTAATCAACAAAGAACATAGACTTGTTCTTACATTCAAGGCACTAACATGGTCAGTCTTTAATGCTGTTGGAGAACACTGGTAGTTGAAAAGGTATTAATTATATTGTACGAAAGGCCAACTAAAAGCAAATAAATAATATTAACTAATTCGTTCTCTTATTAGTTAATTATTTCTGTTCTTTTTTTCTGTCTCTAGATAAAAAGCTCATGTAAACCACAGAACATCATTTCTGGAAAGCAATAATACAAGCAGAAAATAAAAGTTGCATAATGGGGATAAGAGGGAACCAAAGTCAACCTAACTTTAGTCAATTTTGACACTACTGGCAATAATAGTCTTTCTTGTTTTCACTATTGGGCAGAGACATCACACACTTTTCTAGGTCTTTTTTTATAGCTTTTAGTATTTTTTTTTTTTTTATTTGTCAGAGAGCACATGCCCTCATCAGAGAGAGGGATAAAGAGAAAGAGAGAAAGCACCCCACAGGGCAATGACTGTTCCAATATCCTTTCTTCTCCTTCTCTCCCTCCTGTTGGGATTTTGGACACCCATGCACATCCTCCCAGGAGGTTTTTCAAGCCTCTTGCCCAGGACTGGGGTGACACAGAAGGTCATGTGCGATTTAGCTGCCTTAACCACCATGTCACTGGCTGGCCCAGCATTTATTTTTTATTTCAAGAGTAATTATAGGATTATTATGTTAGATGAAATATTTAATATTTATCTTTTTCCTTTTACAGAGACAGAGATTAGGAAAGACAGAATATTTCCTATAGGCCTGGTACAAGGTAAGGTTCATAAAATAATGAAATGAGAAGAATAAAAAACACTTGCCTGCTGCCTGCCCTGTGCGAAGCACTGTTCTAGGTTATTTACACAGTCACTAGTTTATGAGTTGATAACCTCACAGCAGCCTCGTGATGTAGTTTGTTATATGCCCATTTCACAAATGAGGCAGCAGAGGCACAGAAAGGAGTTAGCTTAATTACCTGAATTCAAGGACTAGTGGATTTTAGAGCCAGAATCCAAACCAAGAAAGTTAAAGATCAGAGTTTATGCTTTTAAGTAAGAATCCTCTCTCTGAAACACAAGACAAAACAAACAAAAACCTCTCAATTGACTGATCGGATAAATTTTACTGTGTCCAGATTTTTTTTCTACTTTAGCTTTTAACCTATTTTCAATTTTCAGCTGTCGCCACATGAAAACTCCCCCTAATTAAGAGAAATATTGTCAAAGATTGGCCGATGGCTATTAGGCCTAAGCACCAGGTTTGCTTTATGAGCTGCCGGTTGCCTTGTCCTGCATTGGCTCTCAACTAATTAGCCCAGACACTGTAATGCTGCCTGCTATTTACCTGAGAACTTCCATTTTTCTGTTGTTATTGCTTGTATTTGGTTGTTATTGTTTGTATTTGTTATGTCTTTTGCTGGCTTTTAATCGGAATCTTCTTCCCCAACTACTTTTCCTCCATGGTCTGCCCTTGATCCTGCATGGCCATTACACATGACCCTGCATTTTATATTGTTGTGATGCTTATTTTTTTCGGCGTCTCTATGTTCCATGAGTGCAACATCTTGCAGAACTGGTCCTGTTGTGCAGTGGTTAGGTTTTGTGTATTGAGAACCAGATCTCACATGGCTGACTGTGGTTCAAACCCCTGACCTGGTGGTTTGTGAAACACACCAAGGGGACCAGTGGTTAGCGTAATGGCTATGTCACTGGACTCCTATGTGGTCGACTGCAGTTCAAGTCCTGGACCCAGCGGCTTAAACTCACGCCAGGCGCGAGTACACGTGTGCCCATGATCCCAGAGGAAAGTGGAGGAGAGGGGATTGCGGCGTGGCCATCCCCCCGGGGGGTGATTTCTCACTTTCAGTCTCTGTCTCTCTCTGTCGGCTGGCGAGCACACGCACCCTCTAGCAAAAACCTCTCCAAAAAAAGAAAAAAAGAAACACACCAGACATGTGTGCATGTGTACACAAAATCCTGATGGTAAGCAGAAGTGGAGAGAAAGGGATTCCAATGTGACTATGCCACATTGAGAGGGGGATGCTTTCTCTCCCTCTGATTGCACACTCCCTCTGGCTCTGGCATTATATATATATTTTTTCTTTTTTTCAGATTTAAGATTCTCAGCTGCCTAAAACGATTTAGTGAGATGTGACTTAAAACTTGTAGTAATCTTCGTCTTTAGACTGTACTGGTTGGTACCCACATACAATTTTTTTCTCATCATTTCCTTTCATAATCCTTAATTCATGATTCTCATAAGTCATGCAAAATTATAGGATATTAACAATATACCATAAATTTATGTTAGAAAACTCATTTTTATTATTTTAATATTTGATAGTGCCCATATGGGAACTTTATCAAGTGAAGTACCAGAAATATACTTGTCTATTTGGTTTTATTTTAAATACTAAGAAATTTTAATAGATGTAATTTGGAAATACATATTTTAATTTAACTTAATCCAACCTAGCCTCATATCATCTGTTTGGCATCATAACAATAATTTTAAATCATTCAACAAGTACTGTTTGTCCTGCTGTCCCTTTGACACAGTACCTGTGCTTTCTGAAGCTGTTCTGTCTCCACAGGATTAGTGCCATGCATGTCTGGGAACTTCTGCTTCATTAGATTTACTCTAAATTATCTAGAAGAGTCTAAATGAATCTGCTTCTCTTGGGTCCATCACATCATCGAACACCCTTGGAAAAAGGTTTAGTCTGTCCCTCCCCACTAAGTTCTGAGCCTCCACTTCATCATTCACCTCTGACAGCAAGCTGCCAGTTTGTCTGAAGACCATTGTGCCCCTATAGTGTCTATTTGCCCCTCTAACTCTAATAGAAATAACTCTAATTGCATCTGCTCAAGGACTCACATTTATTCTGGTTAAAGTTTGCCTAAGTTGTATCTGTTTAGCAAGGTGGTATTTATTTTGTATGATTGTTCCTATGCGACGTGGGCAATGCGAAGTGTAATGTCGTCTGTTTCCACTCACATTAGTTGGTAGGAGACCCTCAAAGCCTGTGAATATTAGGTTGTCAGAATCAATTGGGCAGTAGAGAATGGATGATAAATACACGGGAGAGTTTTGTTTGGTTTGGTTTGGTTGTGGTTTTCTTTTTGTTTTGTAGGATAAAGGCAATTAACTAAGACTATTTTTATGGCTGAGTTATTCTGTGAAGGAGTTGAAAGAGAAAGGAGTTCGGAAATATGCACTGAGACTTCCATTCTTATACTCCTACCTCAGAAACACACAAAAAATGCTAAACGCTGGACAGAATCATATGTAAATGATTCTTTTATCTGATTCCAAATGATTTCTTTCCCAAGCTACTAATGCTTCTTATGTCATCTCCAAACTTAATGATTCATAGATATCCTCATTAATTTTATTTACAAAAATTATACTTAATATCATGTTTTTGTAAAGCTTCTTTGTATTATTTTTATTTTTAAATTTTATGTACTTCTTAATAAAAATTTATTTGATTATTTATGAAAGAGACACAAGGATCCCTGGCATTGTCTTGCCAGTCTGGGATCCATCCCATTGCCTCCCAGTCACCCAGGGCCACAGACGTACATATCTTCAGATCAATGAAGATTCTGAACCTGCGCCTTCCATGTGGCTCCAGTGTCCTGCAGTGCAGGGGCACCTTATCACCTGTGCCCCTTGGGGCTGGGCTAGGTTTTTATAAACAGTCTCATCATTATCATAAAAAACACATTGAATTTGCATAGTGTTTCTCAGCTTAATCATTCAAATTGACTTTTCCCTATAATAAGATAAAATATGATAACCTTAGACAAGTAAATTGTTTGGTGGCAGCAGATGTCAGTACACTGTCAGTATATCAAAATTTGATTGCTGCCAAGATTCTCATTGATATTTTTTGGTTTACTTTCCAGTATATAATTGTTTTATTGCAAATCGCACCAATTAAACTAGATAGACAACATATATCACCAAATTTAAAATAACAAAAAAATTTCTTGACTTAATATGACTAAATAATGCATATAATTATGCCGTCTGTCTGAAAAATATTATTTTAATAAAACATTAAGAAAACTGAAAAAGCAATGCTCACAAGGATAAAATCAATGGAAGAAAAGAGCACAGCAGAAAAGTCACTGGAAAGGGCATAGAATACTACTAAATGCCATAATCAACTGATGATAATCTTGCAGAATAAAGCTCTGGATAAGCTTAGGAACTGAAGACACTGGGTACTTTTGAAAGCAGTGAGGTGTGTTCCCAGGGCAGAGTCAGAAGGGAGGGTTATGTACCGTGCAAAGAACTGTAAGATATAGATATACACTGCTTTGCACACCTGAGTGATTGCCTGTACTATCTCAAAACAAACAAACAACTTAAAAAAGACAAGACAAATCTCTGATCAAGAAAAATAACGTTTATTTTCTTAGTTTTCTTTTCATATTTATTTATTTATCATTTAGAGATTGTTTTTTGCTGTTGGGTGCATGCACTTGCCAGAGAGACAGGGAGACAGAAAGCGAGAAAACACCCCTTAGGGAGGATGGTCACAGTGCAATCCCTACTCCTCCATTCTCCTCTTAGGATTTTAGGCATGCACACACATGTGTGCAGTGTGAGTTTTAAGCCACCGGGTCAAGAACTTGAACCGTAGTTGACTACATGGGAGTTCGGCAATGTAATCATTATGTCTTCTGCTGGTCCAAATTTTTTTATATTTACTTTGCAAAGGTCACAGATGAAATACTGCTTAGAAACAGCCATATTAAGTAGCATCTTTGACAGACTGAAGAGAAAATACTCACTAAATTTGAGGAGAACCTTCAATGCAGAGACCAAATTATGGTTTCATCATCCCTTAGCAAAGCACACTGGTTGACATGGCTAACCCACCCTATAATATTCCATTGGTAAATGTGAATAATATCCCATATTTAGTATATATAAGATCCTTAACCTAAAATCTGAAATACTAAATAAACAAACAGGGAGAAGTAAATGAACTCAAATTAATATAAAGTAAACATAGGAAACAAACTATAGCATGTAGCATGCTGTGAAAAAAAACACATGTATATAAAATGAAATATATGCACATTTGATATTATCAGTAAAATAAAAAATAAGTGTATCCATAAATAATAAAAAGTTTATAAAAGTGAACTTTCAGAGAATAAGAATATTAGAACTTGAATAGAAATTTAAAATATAGATTCAGAAATAAAATATTAGAAATTAATGGGTCATTAGGATTGCTGAATTATTCAGTTATGATGTATTTTTGCATGGAAAAATACATCATGATTTTCCCATTGACCTAATACAGTAAGAAAATAATACGATGGAAGATGAGAAAATATGGAAAAGAAAAGAACAATCTTGGTTTAGGAGATGAAACATTTCACTATAAGAAATTGTAAAGTGAAAACAGAGATTAGAGAATTTCAAATAGTCAAAACAAAGAAAGCAGAAGACAGACAATCATGTAAGAAATTACATAAGGAGATTCCCTGGAACTAAGTATGAAATGCAGACACTGATAATAACCACGGATAGTCTAGCATGATGAATGAAAACCTATGTCACCAAGGTATTTCATCCTGATATTTCATGATATTTCAGAATCTAAATGATTCTAGACAAAATAGCAATAATAATAATAATAATAAATAAATCAGAGTCAAAAACAAAGAATGAACTTGAGAATATTATGGGATTTAAAAGCAAAGTTGCTTTAGATATTCTTGGGGAAAATGATTTCCAATTTAGAATTCTGTAAGAGATTAGATATTTTCTTTTTCTTTCTCTTTCTTTTTTTAGAGGGGTTTTTGCTATAGGGTGTGTGCACTCGCCAGAGAGACAGAGAGAGACAGACAGAAAGCGAGAGATCACCCCCCAGGGGAGATGACCACATCACGATCCCTTCTCCTCCATTCTCCTCTCAGGGTCTTGGGCACATATGCACGGACGCCCAGCGTGCATTTAAGCTACTGGGTCCGGAACTTGAATTGCAGTCGATTACATGGGAGTCCAGCAATGTAGACATTATGCCAACTGCTGGTCCCAGAGATTAGATATTTTCATCAATCCATAATAATTCTTACCTCACATGGGCCCTTTATCATGATATTGCTGAAGAATGTGTTTCTGCAATATGAGACATTAAGAAATTTAAAGAAAGAAAGAAGCAGTAGAATCCACAAAACTGGGATCTCAACAGAGGAGAAATGCGGGGAAATTCTAAATGGTGAAATAATTCCCAAACTAGTGATCGACCAACCAGAAAGGAGAAGGAGGGAGGGAGGATTCCAGGAGAGATGCTTCTGAGTTAAAAAATAATGATAATAATAATAATAGTAGTAGTACACATTAACTTTGATCAATGATACCAAATAGAACATTAAAATTCTGAAAGACTTATGATAGAAAGAGAAAGAAAAATGATTCAAAACAAGTAACTGTTCTCTCCATATAATATAAACCTTTAAACCCTCTCAAATTATGCATTTTAGGATCAGATATGACCAGTATTATAATGTAAACTATAGATCAGAATAATGTAAACTGTAGAATTTATTTAGCAAGTAGCTGAATTAAAGCTTTATTGAAAAAAATGCAATGAGGGAAACGTTTTTGATGCCGCAGTGTGTTTTTTTTTTTTCACTTTTTAAATTTTAATTCTTATATACATTCAATCATATTATTTAGCTTACAAAGTGAACATTTCAATATGTGAACATTTCTCCCCAGTCCAGTTGATCAGAATATCTTCCACCAATAACACCACACCTCCCCATCCTGTCAATGCTCTGTCTCCGTGTCCCTCCTACAAATGTCCTTCCTTATGTCCCTCTTCTCCACACACTCCACTTCTGGCAGCAGTGTGGTTTAGAGCACAATCATCTATAGTATGAAGATGTTAGACAACATTTATGATTGAAACAATAGGTTATAGCAGGATACTTAAGAACTAGGAAGGGGCCAGAATGTGGCATGGTGGTTAAGGCACTGGATTCCCACATGAATGACAAATCAAATCTTGGACCTGGAAGCTTAAAAAATCACAACAGTCATGTGTCTATGCATGCCCAAAATCCTGAGAGGAGGATGGAGCAGAAAGGATTGCAGCATGGCCATTCCCCCTGGCAACAGGGGTGATTTCTCACATTCCCTCTCTCTGTCTCTTTCCCGAAAATGCACCCACTCTATTGCAAAAGAGAAAAAAAAAATAGGAGTAGAGTGGAGACAGAAGAAACATTTAAAAATTAATAAAATTAATATTTTATTTTTATATAAAATATTTTAATAAGTATCATATGTGTATTTCATATAAATATTACATTAAAATTTACATAAAAATGAATTAAGCTAAAGTACTTCTATTTTACTATCAACTATCCAATATTATCAAATATTCTATTTGACTTCCTTTATATACAAACACATATTTCTATGACAAGCACATATGTATGTATCTGTCTTTGAGATTCATCCTGGTTATGGTATGTATATACCTTTGAGATGCATGTATCTTGTATTTTGTATGTATATACATCCTTGAGATTTATCCTACTTGTGGTGTGTATCAATAATTTGTTTCTTTCAATTGCTGGATATTCAATAGTATAAAAGTTCCACAATATTGGGACCAGCAGTTGATGTGGTGTTCAAAGTACTGGATTCCCCACATGGTCAACGCAGTTCTAATCTTGGACCTAGTGGCTTGAAAGTCAAGCTGGGTGCATGTGCATGTGCATGTGCATGTGCATGCATGCCCTGAATACTTAGAGGAGAATGGAGGAAAAGGGATGTGGCATGGCCATCCCTCCTGGAGGGTGATTTCTCATTTTTCCTCTCACTGTCTCGCTCTGTGTCTTTCTGGTGAATGCACAGACCCTATGGCAAAAACCTTAAAAATATAAATATTAATTATAAAGTACCACAATATTTTTTGTTATTTGCCCACTGAAGTACATTAAAGTTATTTCTGCTTTGGGTTTATAAATGAAACCACTTTGGGTCAGCCAGTGGCACGTTGGTTAGGATAGCCATACCATTTGAGTCCTGATTTTGGAGCTTGAAAAACATACCAGTCAAGTGTTATATTTGCCCAAAATCCAGAAATGAGAAATGAAGGGGAAAGAACTGCAGCATGACCATTCCCCACAGGGATGTTTTCTCACTCCTTCTCTCTCTGGAGAGCACACACACATCCACCAGCAAATTAAAATCAACCAATCAATCAAACTGCTATGCACATTCCCTTCTGTGTTTGTAGGTGAACTTAGGTTACCAAGAATGTAATTGTTAGGTTGTGTGGTAAGAGTTTGTTTAATTTTATAAGAAATGGCCATATCTTTATGTTGACTGGCTGTACCGTTTTACATTCTAATGTAAAACGTTAATAGTATGTATGAGTCACCCAGTTTTCTTCTCATCCTTGGCTAATGATGCTGAATATTTTTGCATGTACTTAGTTGTCATCTGACTATCTTTTTCAATGAAATGTGTGTTCATGTCTTTGCTCATTTTTTAACTCAATCGATTATTTTTATTATGGTTGAGTTCTTTATCTACTCTAGTTGTAAGTCCTTTGTGGTATATGTGGTGCTCAAGTGTTTTCTCACTATCCACAATGATCTTCTCATCCTTTTCACAGGTCAAATGTTTTTAATTTTGATAAATTGAAAGTTTCCAATTTATATTTCATTTATTGACCCATGGCTTGGTGTTAAGTCTAAAAATCCTTTGTTTAGTCCTAGGTCTTGAACATTCTCTCATGAATTTTCTAAATATTTAATAATTTTCTGTTTTATAGGAAAGTCTATGATAAATGTTGAATTTATTTTTTATGTAGTTTTAGCCTTTTTTTTAACCTATGGTTGTCAGATTTCCATAACTAGTTTTTGACATCAGATTCAATGTTGGGTAAAAGTAAATTCAAAGTCCCATCATGAGTTAATGTTAATTTTGCTTATATTTAAATAAAAAATGTTGATATTTAAAAGCTATTTTTATCTCAGTGTTAACTCATGCACATCTTTGAAAATATACATAGTAATCTGAAGTAGTCATTAGATGTAATTTCTCTTTTTCGTTTCGAAACACATAATAACAAAGAATTATACTGCATGGATAGTTCTACTTCTAGTTGATTGTGTTCAAATTTGCAAACAGACTTCTACAATTATATTTTAACTTTTGTTCTATTTTTTTCAACCTGCCTTGCCTCTCGGAAACATATTATCAAAAGCTTTGCCTTTATGCTATTTTTTAAAACAAAATAGTGGTCAAAGAAGAACAATAAGAAGAACAATGAACAATTTGTAAATATTACCTCTCTCATATTTGTCACCTCTATTTCAATCACTTTGCTAGTATTCAGATTGGGAGTTCATTTACTTGTGTCCAGACCCCAGACCCTGTATTATGCCTATAAACATGCCTCCTCATATTGCTTTCTCAATCAGTTTCTCAATCTCTCTCATGCATGTTCTCTCTCTCTTTCTCTCTCTCTCTCTCATGTCCAAGTTATTATTGCGTAATCTGTAATGGACAAATCTTTTTTGTTTAAAGAATTATTTACTTAATTTATTTATTGTTATTCTTCAGTCCAACCAGAGATAGACAGAGAGAGAAAGGGAGAATGAAAAAGTAAGCCTCCAGATCTGGGACTCAAACCATGGTCAAGTGGGAGTCCAGTGCCCCAACCTCCATGCCATCTGCCACTCCTCCCCCAATCTTTATTAATCTTTATGTCAATATGATTTTTGTATTAAAGTAATTCCTATTTTTGAGATTAAATATTAAATGACTATTGAATATTGATAAGAGAACTTCAATTTTTAGTAATAGCAGATGATAAGAGTCAATTATTCTGATAAAAAAAAACTAGAATACGTTCTATATTTTATTTCAAATTGTTCCTTAGTTACAACAAAATTACTATATGGTACTGTCATATATTTTGTATAAGATAATAAATTATGTAGGTGATGGACATATGTAAAAATTTGATACAGAAGTCTGTATGATAAATTATCATTTTTTTCCACAGGATCATTTGCAGAACAAAAACTTTAATTTGATAAGGTGTAATTTATCAATTCTTTTCTTTTTATGTTTTATGTTTTTAATGTCAGGTCTTCAAATTCTTGTAAATAGACTAAGTGTGAATAAGGTTTATGTCCTTTAAGTATAACCAGAGATGAACTTTGAAAAATGCACTGTCATCTCAGCAAAAAACTTCTTAACGATTTTCTGCCCTGTTATCACTTTCTGAATAAATGAAGCAACCTATAGAGTTGAAATGTTCCTGCCAGATGCCTACAGTCTCTTATTGAGCCACTGTAATAAAGCATTCTGTACCTATTTAGATTAATTATGATTAAATTTAAAAGCTGAGTTGGTTGAATTGCTTCATCATTTAATTAAGATGGAGACAAATTAATTGTTTTTATAAGCTTCCTTTTTTTTGAAAGCCTGTGAGTTTTTGATTGTTGGCTAAATTTAGGAATACTTAAGATTTAGAATTTTAAACTTCACTTCAAGAGAAAATTTAACTGCTTCATGATTTTAGAGAGTGTGCCTTTGTGCGAAAATTGTTCACACATTTTTACATATTTAAAAAATCCCAAAATAATGTATCATCTTTCAGAGACAAAAATAACTAGTTTAGAAATATTCACAGCCCCTATCCTCCAACAAAGTACACACACACACACACACACACACACACACATTCTATGAAAGTCTTTTATACTTGCTTTATCCTGTATTTGTCCAGCTCTCCTAAAATACTGCATAATTATTTCCTTATTTGCTCAAACTATCACCCCTTAAGAGTTATCTCCTGATTCCTGTAGCCCAACCAGTTTCCTTGACCCCTAAATCCCATGATAAATTTATTCATTTACATATTTATTGTATCTGTCTAATTCTGACCTCCAAGTTCAAATGTAGTTTTTTTGTTGTTGTTGTTTGTTCATTTGTTTGTTTGTTTTTTGAGAGGTTTTCGCTATAGGGCACGTGTGCTCGCCAGACAGACAGAGAGAGACATAGAGACAGAAAGTGAGAAATCACCCCCCAGGGGGGATGGTCACGCCGCAATCCCTTCTCCTTCATTCTCCTCTCGGGATCTTGGGCACGCACGCACACGCACCTGGCGTGAGCTTTAAGCCACCGGGTCCAGGATGTGAACCACGGTCAAAAATGTAGTTTTGAATAAAATATTATTTTCAAAATTTTCCTAATCTGCTGTGGAAAGGATCTTAAAAATAGAAAAATTTGAAGACCTCTTCCACTATCAAAATTTCTTGTGTGTGTATGTGTGTGTGTGTGTGTGTGGTATGTGTGATATTTTACCCTGGATCTCACTGTGTTATCATTCTCTGGACTTAGCCTCCTCCCTGGAATTACAGGCCCATGCCACCCTGTTTTGTTCTTTCAGACAGGATCAAACTATGATGCCTGACTTCATGATCCTGCTTCCCATTAATAGAGAGTACAGACCACAGTTATCACTGTGCTTATTAGCGTTGACACAGAATCCAAGTCTCCCTTGTGGTCTCAGCCTGCCAGTCAGATCTAGCCTGCACTGTCATGGCTTGGTCTCTTCTTACCCATACCTATATCTCAATCTACATTTATAGGATGGGGTCCTTCAAAAAGTTAACAGAAAATGTATATTATGAAAAATGTTGTAAATCAATTTCAAAATATTTTGCACCAAAATAAATTTATACTTTAATTTCATTTTCCCACTAAATTTTCGAAGTCCCTTTATATCTACTATATAATCCATTTATTTGTCTAACTTCAAGCAAAAAAAAAAAAAAAATTACTATTTTAAAACACTCCTAAAAATTTCATCCCATGGATAAATTTTCAGAGTAATTTTTATCTAGGGAGTTGGAATTTAAAGATTTATTTGTGATTGCTAATCCCTAAATTTGATTTTGTAAGAAATTAGATTAATTTTATTTCTTCTGTTCAATGGCTGAAATAATTATCTTTTTTAAATTATTAGTCGTACACTACAAAGCTATACATCATTTAGATTGTGAAGAAATTTTATCCAGCATGATATACACCTCAGTCCAGACTATTGTACACATCCTCATCAAAAGATAAAAAGCCTTCTATGTGTTCCACAAGTGTCTTACCTCTCCATTTTCCCCCCAAATTTCCTTTTCTTTTCTATGCTCTTCCCCTCCCACACTCTCTTTCTACTTTGTCTCTAGTGTGCATTACAGTTTTTAATGCTTTTATGTTCTCCAGTCTTTCAGTCTCTACCATAGAGTGCAGACAGTAAGCATATGTTAAGCGGAGACATACCATGTCTCTCTTTCATAGCCTGACTTCCTTCACTCAACAACAAATCTTTCATATTTGTCCACTTTCTATCAAATTCCAGGGCCCTGTTGTTATTTATGGCTCTATAGTATTCCCTGGAGTATATGTGCCATAATTTTTCAATCTATTCATCTGTTTGTGGACATTTGGGTTGGTTCCATGTCTTAGCAATCGTGAATAATGCTGCAATGAAAACAGTTGTGCAAGCACTTTTCCAACTGACTGCTCTCCTGTCCTTTGGGTAGATACCCAGGAGTGGAATTGCTGGATGATATGGTAGTTCTACTTGAAGGTCTTTGAGGAACCTCTATATCATTCTCCACAGTGGCTGGAACAATTTACATTCCCACCAACAGTGTAGAAGTGCTCCCCTCTCACCACATCCTCTCCAGCACTTATCATTATTTGTTTTTTATAATCTTCACCATTCTGACTGGGGTTAGGTGATATCTCATTGTGGTTTTGATCTGCATCTCCCTTACAATAAGGGATGTTGAACATTTTTTCATATGCTTTTTGACTGTTCCTATGTCTTCCTTAAGAATTGTTTATTCAGCTCATTTTCCCATCTGTTAATTGGGTTAATCATTTTCTTCTGGGTAAGCTGCTTTAATTCCCTGTGTATTCTGGTTATCAGTCCCTTATCTGAGGCACAGTTAACAAATATTCTCTCCCATTCGGAGGGTTGTCGATTCACACTAATTACGGCGTCCTTTGCTGTGCAGAAACTCCTTAGTCTGATGTCATCGCACCTGTCTATTTTGAGGATTATTGCCTGTGCTTTGAGGATCTTGCTTAAGAAGTCTTTGCCTATCCCAATGTCTCCCAGAGTTTTCCCAATGTTTTCCACCAGTAGTTTCATAGTTTGCTGTCTTAGGTTTGGATATTTGATCCACTTTGATTTGATTCTTGTTAATGGTGACAGACAAGGTTCAGATTCATCTTTCTGCAGGTAGATACCCAGTTTTTCCAGCACCATTTGTTAAAGAGGCTTCCCTCTACCCACTGGATTGAAATGTGATATTCCTGTACCTTATGCTGTTCATTTTGCTATCATGAAATTAAAAAGTTTAAAAAGGATACATGCTTCAAAAGGATATTAGAGTAAAAGTTATAAAAGATTCTTTCATTTTTATATAGATGGTTATTTTTATGGTAATGTAAGTTTACTATGAACTTTATGTATATATATATATAGATATAGATATAGATAGATATATAGATATAGATATAGATAGATACATGTTTTATATATAGATGTTTATCTATCTATCTATCTATCTATCTATCTATCTATTTTAAATATAGATCCTCTGAATAAGAGAATATTCCTTTTTGGGAGAAAGAAATAAAATGTGAGCAAATAAAACAAGTAAGATCTACATTTATTGTAGATCTCTATTATAAATAGAAATGTAAGTTATAAATTTCATATGTTCTTTTAGTAGGCTGTAATATATTTGATTTATCACTTGTTTCATATGCAATAAATATTTGCTTCACATTCACCAATGACTATATTTTGGCCAGTAAACAGGAGTAGAAAATTAAAAGAAATCTAACATATATTTTCCATCTGTAATGTGCTAAGTTTGGAGCAATTTAATTATATATAAATGAATTACTTAATATCCCAGGCTGGCAGATGGCATGTGGTTAAGGTGTGCTGGACTCCCACACAGTTGACTATGGTTCAAGTCCTAGATCTGGTGGCTTGCTTTCTCACTTTCTCTCTCTTTCTCTCTCACTCTGTCCCTCTCTGGTCAAAATAAAATAAATAAGTAAATAAATAAATAAAGTTCAATAAAATAATTTTAAAAAGAGAATTACTTAATCTCACAAAACTACATAAATAATGATTGATTACGCTCTAACTCTGATCACATAAGTGCAATAGAATGATTCAGGTGAGTCAGAATTTGAATTCAGTTTTTATTCCTTACAAGCTGTGAGACTTTAAGTCATTTATATATTTAATCAGTTTTGCTTTTCTAATCTATAAAATGGAAATAGCTCTTATCTTGAAGGATTATTCTTTTTAGTGAAATGCCTTGCAAGAGTTCCATACATTCTATTTCTCCAATTTCTCTCTTAACCTCTTTCTCTTAGATCATTATAATCCTGCTTTACCTCTATCACTCCAATAAGGACTGCTCTTGATCAGTTCCCCAGTGACCTCTCCTTGTGTCAGCCAATTATTCATTCACAGGCCTCCTTCTGTTTTAACTGTTAGCAGCATTTCACACAGATGCTCACTCCCTCTACTCTTTCTTAATATATTTCCTTCACTTGTCCTCCAGGATATCATTATATTTTGCCTTTTCTCCCACTTCATAAGTGTTCTTTCTTAAAATTGATTGTTTTAGCCTAGTATTTTCATTCTCCAATTGATGGAATATCTCAATGCTGAGTCTGGTCCTTTATTGGTCCTGAACTAGCCTTCCTTCTTGGTGAGTTTATGTAGTCTCGTGATTTCAAATTCCATGTGCATGCCAGTTATCCTCAATTTACGTTTTTAGCCTTATCTTCCCTTTGAACATCAAACTCTTTAATTGGCTGTTTACTTAATATTTTTACATGGATGTCTATTGAATTCTCAAACAATACATCAAACACTGACCCCTGTTCTACCTCTCTCAAATCTGCATATAACCAAATCTATGCTTTCAGTTGCTTAACTCCAAAACTCAGTGAGTTGTTCTTAAATTGTTTCTCCTTCTCCCAACCCCGACAACACTGGCTCAAATAATCTGGTAGCTTCTCACCAACTCTGATACATCTCTCTTAACTATATCTCCATCATTTTTTATTGAGATTAATGTAATAGATCCTAACTGGCCTCTGTATTTCTTTTCTGATGTCAATAATTAATTCTTATACAGAAGACAGTGGGATGCAGGAAATTCTTCTATGTTCAATCAGATCATGTCATCTTTCAACTCAGTCCCTGCAATGACTCCTCATTTCATTCAGAGTGAAACCACAGCTTTATGTATTCTATAAAGCATTAAGTATTTGGGCTATATCTTTATGTAAAGGAGACAAGATATCTGTCTTTATGGAACTTATGTTTTAGCAGGGAAAAATAGACAGTACAAATTTGTACTGTGAATGAATTATCTTATATTCAAAAATAAGAGAATTTTTAAAATAAGTATATCAGGATACATGGGATCAAGATTTCCAGGGGCTGTGTGGCACAGGTTACAATTTAAAATGATACATCTGATAATCCTCATAAGGAAGATATAAAGTGAACAAAGATTTAAGAAGATAATGATTTGGTCATATGAATCTCTGTACTCATTCCAGAAAAAATAGTACCAAATGCTCAAGTTTTTATGTGGCCAGTTTGGATGGAATAGATTGGTGGAAGTAAGGGTTAGAACGAGTAAGATATGAGGTCATGGCCTTAAAGTTGAGTTGGGTGAACAAGAATTTCTGTATTGTAACTATCTAACAAATATTCATTGGATGAAGTTATCCAACGGCATGGTATAGTTTGGACTTACTCTTATTCTGATATTTCAGTCATATTTAAAAGGGGAAAGTTGTAATAATTCTGTTCAAGATATAGACCTCGAAACAATGTTGTCCTGTGTGGGAATCCTCACACAGATGGAAGAGATAATTTGACACTGAAGCAAAATACAAGAAACGGAAAACTACTTATTTTCTATCCTGATAAAAAAGTAATCATGAAAGCACAGTCGGATGTTCATTGAAGTTCTTACTTTATTTAGAGTTGACATTAGTGTAAACAACCAGAAATGGCATAAAGATATCCCCTGAGTTTTCAGAAATGTCAATTGCAGGACATGCCTTGAAGGTGATATTAAAAAAGATGTTGGAGTTAGTGGCCAAATTCAGACAGCGTGCCTGAAGGGAGGAGTTGGATGTGATAGATGTCCATTCTTACTGGAAGACAGGAATGAACAGAAAACAGGATTATTTTAATCAGACATATTGTAAGACAACAATTCAGTAACATTTCTTACCCCTAGGAGAAAGCGCACTTTAGATATTTTAACAGCAACTAATGAAGGATTTTGCAAGATTAGTCATAGGTCGACCAGGATCAAGGTAGTTCAAAACCTCAAAGTCTTAAAAACAGTTCTCACTGGCCTTTGGTGCACATCAGTGTTTTTAGCATATTTAAAAAAAAAATCCATCACACTCTTTTCAAAGAGTATTTTCTCTTAACATTATTATGGAAATATATGGATTTAATCCTCTTTGATACTTTTATGAGATTTTCTTGAAAGAAATAAAATCAAATAAGCCAAAATCATGGTTTTGAATCAGAAATTTAATTTATTCTTCTTGAAAAAACCTGGAAAACATCTAAATTATGTGTTAAACAGTTCCAATAAAACAATTGCTTCATGTTAAAAGAAAAAAATAACTAGACTTGTCTAAACTTTGTTAAAACTCATTTCTGCTTTTGTAGTCTGTGTTTTCCAGAAGTGTATAGTGTGTCTAATCATCTTTATATCTTTACTGTCTGGCAAACAAGGTCTTTAAAAATATTATTAATAAAATGAAAATTAATTATATCTCCCCTTTTAGGTACTAAGTGTATTCAAGAGAAAAAAAAAATACCATTCTTCAAGTGTATCCCACAGACATTGTCTGCATCTGTGGAAAGGCTACCCAATGTCTAACAAGAACAGAAATAGTTCTATAGCCAAAAATGAACACATCTAACACAGACAAGCATACACACACACACGCGCGCGCGCAAACACACACACACACACACACACACACACACACGGTCTGGATAGCTTCACTACTGCTTTTGAGGCAGTACAACAGGTTACAAAAATAGTCTTCCCAATTCCGAACTCCAACCCCCAGAAGAGTTTCCAAAGGCAGCTGTTATTAATGAGCTCCAATTTCCACATCTATTGCTACTCATTTTCGTATACTGAAAATTCAATTTTTTGATCTGCAAGTTTAGATAATATTTATTTTCTTAACTCTATTTTTAAAAAAATGTTAATGTGGGGCTGGCAGGTGGTGTGGTGGTTGAGGTGCTAGATTCCCACATGATCTACCACAGCTTGAGTCCCGGACCTGGTAGCTTACTTTCTCGCTCTCCCTCTCTCTGTCACTTTCTGGTCAAATTGAATAATAACAATAATAAATAATGAACAAAGTAAAATAAATAATTCTTTAAAAATAAGTTGCTCCACTCACACTTCTTTTTGTTCTCAGTCCCAACTTTTGCTTGGAATATTAACTTGTCTCTAACTTCAAGCTTTGTATAGAAACTAGATATTGATTGAGAATTTTCATGCTTTTTCCAAGTTGTTGACTGAGGCATCTAACCTGAAAGTAATAGGTGGAATTACCTGATCTTTTCTAGAGCAGTCCCAGATGTAGACATGACCTTGTAGGGCATGAGCAACAGTAAAAACAGTCCAGTGAACATAACTTCCACTAGCCTGCACAAATGACAACTTCATTAGAAGAACATTGATTAACTGAGGCTATTTTACAGGGATTCCTAGTGCTGTCATGTTCCTCTGCTGAAGGATACTTCTTCCACAGCCAAATCGGTAATAGTCAGAGAGAAAAGTTTTTAAAGACATTTCAGATGTCTCCAAGAAGATTAGTCTGAAGTCCCAGACCACACAAAACAAATGCTAAGTTATAGAAATCTCAGGCCTGCACCATTCTACTACTGGAGCAGAGTGAAAATTCCTGTGAGAAACTCAGGAGACCTAGGAGTGTGGAGACACATGTGAAAATAGATGCTTGTGGTCCACCTCTCATCCTGAGAATATCAAAAATTGGCATCTACTGACCAGAATCTGAGCAAAGATTTATGATTATCAGTTATCAGTTCAGCTCCTAGTGCCTTGTGGAAAATGGTCTCCCATGAAACATTTTGCATTTGATTCTGCCATGACAGTGAACAACTAACAGTCAAGAGAAACCCATGACAGATTACAGCTTGGCAAAAAATTATTTTCTTTTTTCTACTATCCCTAATTCCCATACCTTTACCCTGGAAGACCTTGAAGCACCATTTTGAGGAGAAAGGTGAGGTGTAAGAGGAATGTACCAAATGATGAAAGGACAGATCAGATCCTCCTCTCTCTATTCCTGTTCTCTCATTCCAAGCCATATGTAAGACCTGCACTTCAAGAAAGGGGAAGTGCTGACCTGAATGCAGGAGTGTAAGTGCACTATCACCTCTGGTGTACCTGCTAGGATGTGTGCATTTGGTGCATTCCTCTTTCATTCATCATGTGGTAGTATAATGTACACTTCTAATAATAATTAAGTTATGTGGATTACATCGAATCCTTTCTTTTATCTTCTTGGAGATTCCACTGCTACATACAGCATAACATAAATAAGGGAAGACTTTTGTAGTTCATGTAATGGAACCTGAAGATTTGAGAATTTAATGATTTCTTCAAGTTTGCACAATTGATAATGTTCAGACTTGGGAATGACATCTAATTTTGGAGGTTTTTTTTTCTTCCCTCTTCTCATTTAAGAAAATAACCAAGTAAAATTATTTAGCAAGCTTTATTTTTATAGAAATATATTATTATATACCAATGACATCATTATATAAAAAGTCCTATTTTCTTGACTCTGTTGACAGTATACTTGAGTAAACCAAGCTAATTTAGTGTATAATTAATCTTTCTATGTGATAGTAGTATTTGATTTGATTTTAAGTAACAGTCTTCTCTCTCTCTGTCTCTCTCTTTTTTACTATCAGAAGAGGCTTAATTTAGTTCTCTTTTTCACTGATATAATGCAATGTTATCATTATGACAAATATCACCAATATTCTATTATCTCTGAAATCCCAATTCATGAATCTCTTTCATAACTGTTATAACATAGAGAAATCTAGTCTCTAAAATGTGCTATCCACAGAGGATGTGTTTGAAAAGTTTCTATGTGATCCAGGATAAGCTATGAGACCCTGTAAATCTTTTCTGTACTTTTTCCCTAATAGTGATAAATGTGATTGTCTAGCAAAGCTAACTTATGCTTTAAACTGACAACTTAAGTTTCCAAAACCAAATTTACATGTCCAGTGTGCATTTGTTTTTTCTGATACTAGAAGGAAGCCAAGACTGTTTTCCTCTCTTTAAGCGAGAAATGCTCAGGACCAGCAGTTGGAGTAATGGCTATGTCGCTGGACTCCCACGTAGTCGACTGCGGTTCGAGTCCCGGACCCGGTGGCTTAAACTCACGCTGGGCGCATGTGCGTGTGTGCCCAAGATCCCTAGAGGAGAATGGAGGAGAAGGGATTGCAGCGTGGCCATCCCCTCTGGGGGGTGATTTCTCACTTTCTATCTCTCTGTCTCTGTCTGTCTGGCGAGCACACGTGCCCTATAGCAAAAAAAAACTCTCCAAAAAAAGAAAAAAAAAAAAAAAAAGAAATGCTTCAGCTAGAAGGAGAGCAGGAGGAAGAATAAAACAAAAATGGATCCAAGACATTATCAGATCAATTTTGCTAATTAACATCAAAGAGAAGTTGCTTTTCTTTTGAAGAAAGTGTTGTTTTTCCTGTTTGGCCTAAAACAACAACAAAAGCACACACATAAATCACATAGAAAGGAAAAAGAATTATTGTGTACAATTTGTAAGACTAAACACCAATAAAAATAAACAATTCTAGCATATTCTCTTGAAATCTATGACTTCTTAATCTAACATAGGTGCAGTTTATTAAAACTATCAGGCAAATAGACATTGCTAGTTTCTTGGTTTGACCAAATGGATTGCACCTTCCTAGTAAAATCATCAATTATTCAATTTACTTAATTCATGAACATCAAAAAGTAAAAAAAAAATAACTGATTGCTTTTACTTTATACAATGAGTAGCTACAATATTGGATCTGGAAGAAAAGGGTCTTAGCTAAATTTTGAATTACTAATGGATTTTTTTTTTTTTTGAGCCTTTTAGTTCAACCAAGATAGTGCTACAGAGAGTTGCAGTACTTGAGAGCTTATTGGAAATGCATGTTTTCAGGTCTACCCCACACCTATAGAATTGGAATCTCTGTGTGTGGAGTTCAGGATCCACTGTTTTAAAATGCCTTTTAGTGTTTCTAATTTTTTTTAATTTGAGAACTAATTTAAGGGTTGTATCACAGGAATGTTTGAGAACAGAATTTTTATTTTTACCTACATTATTCTAGCATTACCCAGGAGTCATCTGATGAACAAGTTAGAGAGGAAATTGAGAGAACTTAGATCAGAAGTGAATGACTATGTGAAATGATGCAGTGAAATAAAACCCCAGCCATGCACATTATGGGACAAAAAGCAAACATTCCTTCCTATTCCAATGTTTCAGCTATGATATATCTTCTAGGCTATCCTGATGGTTGACTAAGCTCACCTAGTTTTCATAAGAAATATTCCCAATATACATAAATTGCTCAAATTCTCTCTAAAATATATTTTATTTGTTAAAACAATATTAATTTATATAAATAATTTGTATTTTATGTAAACAGATTTTTTTGTAGTTTAATACTATGTTTTCTATCAGCTTAAAGTATGGGCGGCACATTTATTATACTTTACATACATATACATATATATATATATAAAATTTGTTAGCAGGCATGTACACTCACTCACTAGACAGACAGAGACAGAGGAAGCGTGATAACACTCCCAAGAAGGACGGTCATGCCAAAAATCCCTTCACCTCTATTCTCTTGAAATTTTGGACATGCACCCACATGTGTCAGGCACATTTTCAAGCCACCAGGTCCAGGATTTAAACTGCCAAATAGGTCCTGTGGGATGCAGCGACCTTAACAACCACTTACTGACCCTGTGCTTGATATATATTGTATATTTATTATATATTTTTAAGGTTTAGTGGGTATATTTTTCAATTAATAATTGGTATACATCATCATATATCTTATTTATTTATTTATTTTTAATATATGGGAACAGTGAGACAGAATACTTAATTTGGAAGTCATTCTGGAAAACTGATAAATATTGATAATACAGTGAAGCTCTTGCTTGAAATGAACTGATTAGTTTAACTTAACATTTATAAGTCACTCTACTGATGAGACCATCTTTATCACTTATCCTTTAGGGCTACAATATGAAATTAAAAGATTAAATGTCCTTGCTCAATATATACCAAATATTTATACTCTGTGGCAGAAGTTGAAAGACTTGAAGACTCAGAAGTAGAGAGGACAACTTAGATACCAGAGCCTGCATAGAAGGTGGGGTAGGAGGATAGGAGAGGATTAGGGGTTAATGGGATAAATGGTTTGTGGAATGGCATACCATAGCTGGTGTTAGAGTAGACATTACCAATCTTACATATGTATCTCAAAAGGAAAATAGAAAGAAGGAAGGAAGGAAGGAGAAACAGAGCAGAAATTGACAGTGCACATCATGGGGTGCTGTTCTTTGTAGGGAATGATGAGTATGGTGTTGGCCCTGGTCACACACTACATGCATACTCTGGGGATCTGTGTTATGCTCCATGAAGGTGTGCAACAATTAAATGTAGATAAAAAATTATGAAATAAAATATAATGTAGAAAAGTTGAAAAAATAACACTTAAGGAAAGAATATTTTAAAACATCTTCATTGTTGTCTAATTTCAAGGAGGCCACATAGATCTTAAAGTTGGGAACATATGAACTGAAATCTCTCATGTTATCAATGAAAGAACTGAGACCCAGATAGATCAAGTGGCTTATACATTACTATGTACAGATGAGGAATCGAGTAAACTCTGACTTAAATCTTTATGGACCAGTTCTGTAGCCATGTAGTAGTGCTATTTTTTCTTCATCTTCCAATTTCCAAGTATTTTTCAAGTTCCTTTCCATTCCAAAATTACGTTCAGCTATGAGTCTGCCTGTTCGCTTACGTGAAGCATCTTTCAAATAAGTGAAGTAAAACTATTGTGATTAACAAATCATATATATTCTTTGGTTAAGATGAAGAGCACACGTAAAGAAAGAAAATTCTAATAAAAACCTTTGGTTTGATTCTCCACTTACCAGTAGAAATTCACTGATCTGGTTATAAAGACTGGTCCCATCTTTTCAATCATTTCTCTTCTATGGCTCCAACCAGCAGACTGACAGATGTGTTATGATTTGGGTGTTGTATGAGAACTGCTTTCAGGATTCATCAGTCTGCTTGTCACACTAAACTTTTCCAAATGTGTTTCAAAGCCCCTTACTTAAATTGTCACAAGTTCTATGGCTGATTGTATGCATTTTGAGGTAAAAATTTATTTTATATTAATAGTCTTTCCTTGCTGCTCTCTACAGAAAACATGTGTCTAAAAGTTAGCCTATTTCTTTTGAAATCATAATTTGAAAAACAATATTATTTTAATTCTTTTTAAAATTTACATGTAGTCACTACATATTTACAGTGTACAAAATGGTTTTTCCCAGCATGAGTATACAGCATATTAGCCAAGTCAAAGACAGCAATAGATACATTATCATCAACAGATAACCTCTCATTTTTGCCTCTATTAAATGTGTTGTTTTTTTCCCAGATCCCTTCTGTCATATTAAATGTGTTGTTTTTTTCCCAGATCCCTTCTGTCATACTTCCTATTATCTACCCTTTATTACCCATGTCCTATTATACTTCCATAGTGTCTCTAGTATCTGTTGCCCTCCCTGCTATCATACCTTCCAATCTTTCCATTTCCGCTATAGAGGGCAGGCATTTGGTAAATATTGAGCAGGGACATATAATGCCTTTCATATTAAATGTTTTAAGAAAATTGTTTCCATTTCTTTCTTCTTTTTTCTTTCTCTTCCTCTTTCTCTCTCTCTCTCTCTCTCTCTCTCTCTCTCTCTCTCTCTCTCTTTTCCTTCTTTCTTTCTTTCTTTCTTTCTTTCTTTCTTTCTTTCTTTCTTTCTTTCTTTCTGTCTTTTCTCTTTCTTCCTTTCTCTTTCTTTCTTTCTTTATTTCTTTCTTTCTTTCTTTCTTTCTTTCTTTCTTTCTTTCTTTCTCTCTTTCTTTCTCTCTTTCTTTTCTCTTTCTTCCTTTTTCTTTCTTTATTTTCCTTTCCCTTCCTTCTTTCCACTTCTTTCTTTCTTCTTCCAAAAGAGAGAAATATCGCAAATAGACTCTTCATGCTGTGACCTAACCCCAGCCTCATCCAGTCCCAGATCATGGTTATGCAGCTTGGCATGTCCTGGGAGGCCTCCAAACAGAAATCTGGAATCTTTCCACATGGTTCAGCCTCATAGAGCATCAGGTTACTGCTGAGCCATCCTCTCTTCCCTTTAAGAAATGTTTTAGCAAATTTGAAGAAATCTTAGTTGTTTACGTGCACAGATATCAGTAAGTAAATTAAATGGATGATAATGCAATGTTTCAGTTTTTCAAATGCATATGCTAATTTCATCATGTAAATAGAATTATATAATTTCATTAAAACCAAACCTTGGCTGGCTATATGGCCCAGTGTTTGAGGCAACCAAATCTTATAATGCTGACCACACAGTTGGAGTTTCAGACCAGGCAGCTTTCGAATCAGACTGAATGCATGTGCATGCATGCCCCAAATCCTAAAAGAAGAGAGGAAAAAGGAGAAAGTATCGTGACATGACCGCTCCCAATGAGGGTGCTTTCTTCTCTCCTCTCTCTCTCTCTCTCTCTCTCTCTCTCTCTCTCTCTTTCTGTTCTGTCTCTCTAGCAAGTGCAGGTGCCCACTAGCAAAACAAACAAGCAAATGAGCATACACTTTTTGGGGTTTAGGAACAATTTTAAGAGCCTTGTTGGTATCCATTGAGAGGTGCACTGTAATTTAGGGCTGGTTCAGGTTGATTCTATTTAGACCAAAAGCAAAATATCCTATTTTACTTTGAAGATAATGACTGGTCTAGTTAAATATGAAGAACATGGGGGAGGATGATCTAAACCTTGTGATTTGCTTCATTTATTCTCAAAGTCCTTAATCACATAGATCTCCATTAGCATTACTCTCACCAAAGATCTCAGTCTTTACTTAAAATAAAAAGTCTGTTTTTTAATAAATATCAAATAAATAGTCAGATGGTGGACCCTGACACATGATTTCTACTGGCAATCTTGTAACAGTGGGCGACATTAAGTAACTAGTGTAGGTAGACACGATAATAGAAGCAAAGTTCGGTTCTTCCAGTTTTTTTCCCCATTTCTCAATAAATAACATTGCATGTTATGTCTTAGTAAAGAAATTGGAAATCTTTCTTGGTTTTCATCACCACTACTACAATTCTCCACCTCTGACCCTCAAGAGTTCTGTCAATGCCACCTCCAAGCTCTGATCTGTGGGTGTTCCCCATTGATAGTCTTAGACATGATCACATATTTTCAGGACTACTACTGAATATTCTCAATGTTTCTTATTTCTACTATTGCTACATTCCTACCTATGATCTACAAAGATCACTTCCCAGCAGTTATAAAAGTGCACATTCCCAAAAGGAAGGGCTAGTATGAGTATGATGACAAATAAGCAATAAGAGCATCCTTTATGTAAAAAAAAAAAAAAAAAAAAAAAAAAAAAAAAAAATTCATTATGGACCAACGGGTGGCATGGAGGTTAAGGTGCTGGATCCTACATCACCAGCTGTGAGATTTGAGTCTTGGACCTGGGGACTTGAAAACATGCATCTGGGTGCAAGTTCACACGTGCCCAAAATCCTGAGAGGAGACTGAAAGAAAAAGGACTATGGTGTGGCCATTCCCCTCTGGGAGGTGATTTCTTACTTTCCCACTCTTTTTCTATCTGCCTGTCTCAGGCAAGTGCATACACCCTATAGCAAAATAAATAAAAATATAAATAAATAGTTTATGCACTTTATTCATGACTGTGAGTTTATGAGAGAGAGGGGGGAGGGAGAAAAGAAAGAGAGATGTACCCTCACAAGTATTTGTCATGCAATGATCTCCCTTCCCCAGCCTTTATCTCCTCAGTAACTTAGAGGTCTGCATGTTTGTTGTCAAGATGACCCAGAGATTTGAACCCACTGTTGATCATGTGCCTTTCAGTACTGCAGTTAAGTTTGCTAACAACTGTGCCAACAGACTGGGTAATTTTTCTTTTCCTTTTTTTCTTTCTTGTTCTCTTTCTTTCTTGTATTTTTCTTTCTCCTTTCTTTCTTTCTTTTCTTCCTTCCTTCCTTCCTTCCTTCCTTCCTTCCTTCCTTCCTTCCTTCCTTTTTCTTTCTTTCAACCTTTTTCTTTTCTCTTTCTCTTTTTCTTCTTTCTCTTTCTTCTCTCTCTTCCTTTCTTTACTTCTTTTTTATAAAAAAGAGAGAATGGAAACAAAAGAGGAAGAGAAAGAGACATAGGTATTTTCAACTGTCTTACCTTTACAATCCTCTGCCACAATTTTTAGTTAGCTAGGATCGTATGTGCACGCTACTGCACCTGGCCAGTTCAGGTTAACTAGGGTCTTAACCCAGGCCTTCCATTTGGCCCCAGCTTGCTTAGTGGTCCAACCACTAGTGCCACTCCAGTTTGTCTGATAAGGTCATCGTTTACATTAATTACCCAGAATAAGAGAAGTAATTAGGCAGGAAACTTAGAGAAGGTTAGTGAAGGGACAGTATTAACTGTATCTTTCTCAGCCTAGATATGCAAAAGACCAAAACAGAGATGCTTCAAGGAGGCGTGGTTACATGTAGAGAGGCTATGGTTATGTAGTTACCATGTAGAAGACAATTAATCTATAGATAGTACTGGCATATTATCCTGTATTAAATCAAATGCCACCTAAGAAACTTGATCAAGACAATAAGGTTATCTACTGAACATTTTGCCAAAAATAATTAGTTTCACACAAAATATTATTGTTTATTATTTTTTACCAAGTACCAGTCACTAAACTAATTCTTAGATGTTATTATTGCTTTGTGATAGTACCTTTGTGAGGTAATATGTCAATTTTACAGTTAAGGAAATTGAGACCCAAGTCCATTCAAACATGACCAAGTCATATACTAATGAGACATTTACATTTGGATTTGTTTAGCTGCAAACCCTATACTTTCTGTTTCGTTTTAACTTTTATTCTTAATAGTAAGCAGAATTGTATTTTCTCTTCCTACATTTAATTAATCATTTTTCATAGAGACTTTTTGTAAAAAACATGTTGAAAGTCTATCCATTGAAGTTGTTTTTTCAGAAATTCCTGAATAGAAAAGCAATTGAAGGTTCACATCATAATGTGGTATTTTTTGATGAAAACAATGAGTAGAGGGACTAGCAGTTAGCGTAATGGCTATGTCGCTGAACTCCCATGTAGTCGACCTCGGTTTGCGTCCCAGACCCTGTGGCTTAAAACTCACATTGGGTGCATGTGCGTGCGTGCCCAAGATCCCGAGAGGAGAATGGAAGAGAAGGGATTGCAGCGTGGCCATCCCCCCTAGGGGGTGATTTCTCGCTTTCTGTCTCTATGTCTCTCTGTCTGTCTGGCGAGCACACACACCCTATAGCAAAAACCTCTCCAAAAAATGAAAAAATGAGTAGAGTATTATCTTTGATTTGATTATCATATGCTGTATGCATACATCAGAAATCCATATTGCACCCACAAAGATGTACAACTAAATGCAAATAAGAAAAGTATTTTTAAAAAATTTAAAAAGAAAAGCAAGTTCTTCTCTGTATCTGAAATATTATGTGGAACACAACCAAATATATAGTCAAACCCACTTGTTTCCTTTCTTCTTGATTTTCTTATCCTCTCATGCTGTTATCCTAAGCCTATGCTCTAGCAGGGAAATTTGACAACTCTGTTTTATACACTATTAATGGAATCACCTGTTGATTTAATGTTGAGTTTACATGTTTTTCTTCATATCGATTTGCCTGTATCTGTTGATTTCCTAAGCAACTTCCCTCTCTCAATTTAAATCCTAGTCAATCCATAATCATATATCATTTATAGAATTACATCTGCCTTGGGATCAGCAGTTGGCATAATGGCTATGTCGCTGGACTCTCATACAGGTGCGGTTTGAGTGTTGGATTCAGTGGCTTAAACTCATGCCGGGCACGTGTGCGTGTGTGCCCAAGATCCCGAGACGAGAATGGAGGAGAAGGGATTGTGGTGTGGCCATTCCCACTGGGGAGTGATTTCCCACTTTCTTTCTGCTGAGCACACATGCCCTATGGCAAAAAAAAAAAAAAAAAAAAAAAAAAAAAAATAGAATTACATCTGTCTTGTTGTCTATCGTAATGTATTCCGTGCTTAAATGCAAAAGGAAAAGAAAACACCAGCCTCAATCTCTGTTTTCTTGGACATACTCTAAAGTTGGCTAGCAAAATATTGTTACATTTATGTACTTTTTTAACTTTATAAAATATAAAACACATACAACAAAGTGCACATGAAAATCAATTAAAATGCATTGTATCAAATACTAAATACCAGTACTGCCAGCACCCAAGTTAAATAAATAAATAGGTTTTTAAAAAAGAGAGAGAGAGAGAGATTATTAGTACCACAAAAGTCACCCTCCCATGGCCATGACCAAGCATTACGCTCTCTTTCCTACCCGAGATAATCACTATTCTGAATTCTAATATTGAACTTACTTTTGCCTTTGGTTGATATCATGGACTGCTACGGCATGCCTCTTTTTACCCAGAAATGGCCTTCTAAGATTAATCAATGTGGCAGCATGAACTGTTTCATTCATTTTTATTGTTGATTTATAAATAGTATTTTGCTTATGAATATACTAAAAAAGTATGCATCAGTTCTACTGTTGATGAACACTGGGATCACCTTTACAGTATGTACATCTTGAATAATACCAATGAGATAAATCTTAAATAAATCTTTCTATGTTTATAATTCAGTTGGGAATAGATCTAGAAATAAAATTGTTGAGTCATATTATATGGGCATATTGACGGTTGTGTAAATTAGCAGTCCATTTACAGTGCATGAGTGTTTCTACCCATCCTAATACTATTGTTACATTTTTCCTTTTTCTTTTTAGCAATCTGGCAGAGATGTAGTAGCATTTTGTTGTAATTTCAATTGGAATTTACCTGATTAAAGATGAGTTTACAAAACTTTTCTTATGTTTATGAGTCAGTTAGATATCCTGTTTTGTAAAGTATCTATGTCTCTTGACAATTTCTCTTAACAGGTTATTCATCATTTTCTTATTGATTTGGACAAGTTGTTTATAACTCATTTATAAGTTATGTCAATACACTACACACTATGTTGGGTTATATATGTTCTTTTAGACGTTCTCACTGTTGGGTTTGCTTTTGTCTGCTTTAACGGTTGTTAATTTTCATTGTGCACAATTTAAAAATCTTCTCCTTTGCTGTCAGGGATGTATTTGTCACAAATAGTAGTTGCATACCACAAAATAATATATTTTTCTGTATGTGCATTCTAGAAAATGTATACATATAATAATTTATTTTGGGTTTTGTATCTATAGGTGTCCCTGGTATATTTATATTTGCATATGGTGTGGGTAATAATCACATTTCATATTTTCTTTATACATAATTCTCTAAGCACCTTTTATTAAAACATTAATATTTTCCCAGGTCACAACTGTTTATCATTTTCATAAATTACTCTACTATATTAAACTCTTTATATTTTTGCATTTATTTGAGAATCATAATTCTATTTTACACCTATGTGCATGCACATACACACACAAAAAAACATAGGCTTGTAGGAATTATTACTATAATGGCATTAAATTTAAAAATATATTTCAAGAGAATTGATATTTTTGAAATAGTGTCAACATAGGAAATATCTTTATTTATTTATATCTTACAAAACAACACCTCAAAATGTTTTACTTTTTGGGACCAGCAGTTAGCGTAATGGCTATGTCGTTGGACTCCCACGTAGTCGATCGCGGTTCGCGTCCTCGACCCGGCGGCTTAAACTCACGCCGGGCGCGTGTGCGTGCGTGCCCAAGATCCCGAGAGGAGAATGGAGGAGAAGGGATTGCGGCGTGGCCATCCCCCCAGGGGGGTGATTTCCTGCTTTCTATCTCTCTGTCTCTCTCTGTCTGTCTGGCGAGCGCACGCGCCCTATAGCAAAAACCTCTCCAAAAAAAAAAAAAAAAATGTTTTACTTTTCTAAGAATTTTGAAATTATCTTTCTTCCCAAGTATGTGTATGATAATACGATGAATAGTACCATTTTAAATTTATTTTTCTAACTTTTGCAAATGGAAATAAAACCAAGTTTTGAATATTGATAAAGTATGCAGAAAAGGAAAAAAAAATGAAACTCAAGTAACCTGAACACAGATTGTATTATCCACAGTTCCATCTAAAATCACCTAGTGATTAATATTACAAACAGTTCAGTGTTGCATTGTCAGGTAAATGCAATTATTTTTCATTATTGTATACAGCCATTTTCTAGTTATCTTATTATTTCTAGATTTAATTTTTCCAGATATATATTACTCATATATTAATATGATTTCAATTCTTTAAAATATCCTGAGGATTCTTTTATGATTCAATATAAAATCAATTTTTATAAATTTTGAATTTCAAAAATATAAATCCTATTGTTAGATGCAACAGACTGTATCTTCAATGAAGTGTTTAATCATGCTATTTGAATCTCTGTTCTTATTAGACTTCATTGTCCCTTGTGAACTCCTTATTACCACTATTCTAAGGCCCTCTCTGCCTCAGAAATACTAGACCTTAATTTCCCAGAATTCTCAGTAAGATCTACCCTAGTGAGCTGTGATCATTTAGGATTTCAATGACGTTGTCTTTGAGCCTTAACCTGCCTAGGTCTAGCTGAGCATTGAGAATTATGCATGGTACATTATAGAAATTATCTAAGACTTTGGTGTTACTCTATTCTTTGAGTGGCAACTGGCCAATATCTTTACAATTTTAGATCACTTCAATCAATTGTAAATTGCAATGTTTCCAAATTAAGATTTATCTTTGAAAAGGCTATTTGCCTAGCTTATCTTTAAACCTACAATTTAGCTCTGAAGAATTCCCAAATACTTGTCAGATTCTGCAGGGCCTCTTCTTTCTGACAGACCCTGAACTCCAAAACTGATTTCTTTAATTTTTTAAAGTTCTAACTTTATAGATCATCTTTTCCAGAAGTGTAATATATCTTTATTGAAAAAGCATCTCTAAATTTGGACTTACTTCCTGGGTTTACTTTTCCAATATGGGCCCCATACAGTTTTTTGAACATACTTGTTAGTTTTTCAGTGCTTTTAAGCAAATTTATTATGATATGTTGACTACTTTTCTCAAGTTATTCACAACAGGACAAAGTCTGGACTTACTTAGTTTGCCTTTACCAGAAATGGAGGTCATCTCTGTTTCCCTTTCAGTACATTTTTGAGGACATCCATTAAATATCATTTTGAAAAAAAAAAAAAACATGCTTTATGAAGACATATATGATTATACCTGACTTATCTTAATATTTTAATACTAATAATTGTAGTCAAATTGGTCACATTTATATAAAGAAAACTCAACTGTCCTCAATTAAATCCAAGTGCTGTATATTCTGCTAATGAAACTTTCCCAGACATGAGAACATGCCAAGTTAATTCAATATTATAGCTTAAAAATAGGATTAATGGATCTCCCTTTTAAGTTTCCTTGAAAAGTATATTTTGTTTCTCAAAAAAATAGTCTTCATACTCTTCCCCATATACTTCACTTGATTAATTGAATATTTCTGATAAATTGAAGTCTTCCGTCAGAAAAAGTGAAAACACCTTATTTAATAAGGCCAGATTTATCCTAGCATTGTTATTTATCAGTTAAAAAAAAAGAAAAGAAATTGCTTCATTAATCTACAAACAATTAATGAGTCAAAATAAACTTACCAGAAATGCATTTTAGGAAGGAATTTCATAGAAACAAGCACTTAGACTTTGTACTAGAAAAGAACCATGGCTATAAATTTTTTCTGATATTTTTTACACCTGTCGCTATACAGCTACACTGCTGAGTGTTACATGTATCTTTACATTTCAGAAATTATCAAGAAATGTAAGCAAAATAGTTGTCATTCACTCTAAGTTTGACAGCAAAGTGACTGCATTCACATATATATTGGTACAAAACAATCATTCCTTGCTTAAGTCAGCAAGTTTATTTAAATTCTACTATCTTATTCTCTTGAAAATATAGTTTTAATGAATGTAATACTATAATAGGCTTTGCTAATGTTCATTTGAAAACATTTTAAAGCCGTATTTATACAACTCTCCCATGTTTTTTAACTTTATTCTGACCACCTTTACTATCTTGCTGATCCTACAACCAAGAATGTCCTTACTTTGGAGACATGGCATTTTCAATTTTCTCTGCCTGAAAGGCACATTACTCAGAAATACTTATGGCTCCTTCTGTCACTTTATTTGGGTCCCATATTTCACCTAATCTGAAAGATCTTTGCCATATCTAATTTAATGCTCCTTTTCCCTTCCCCTGTTCTCTTTCTCTCTTTCCTTTTGGTGATTTTTTTTCCCCATTATCACTTGCTAGCTTGTTGACAGACTGTGACTTTACACTGGAGCGTAAGTTTTCTGAGAGCAGGACTTTCACTTTGTTCATGTTAATATCCCTGCACCTTACCACGGCTGGCTTCAGAGAGAACTCTGAATGCAGGTGTGATGAGTGAGAGATAAATAAAGCGTTTTGCTCCACAGTCAGCCAGTTGACCAGGCCATGGTTTACTGTCTCATTCCAATCTGCCTTGTGCCTCTACCTTTCACATCATTTCAGACAGAATATTATGAGAATTCAGTTTTGCCAAAATATTTTTCTGTGCCTTTTTCTTCAAAAACAGGGTTTAACTTGCACCCATTAATCACAATCTCCAAACAACTTCACACCTAGGATTTAGATTCACTGAGTCAAGACAAACCTGACATTGTTGGCCCTGCCCTTGAGTTTATGTTTCTCTTAATATGCCACATCTGATCAATGAGCAGCTAACGTTTTTCTGAAAGCTAATGTTTGTACATAGTTACTATGATGGGATATTAAATTTAGTTGCAAGTGAGATGACTTAGAGGAACAAAAATAATTATGCAATTTTTATTTTATAACAGAAACAAATAGTTTTTAATCTCTGTTTAAAAAACAAACAAAAATACTTTGAGTTATATAAGGAAATATGCCTTTTACTGTGTGTTTTTATGAAAAATGAAAAAAATGGTTTTTATACTTTATATAGTCCCTATTTCACTTGACTTTGAAGTACTAAAAGACTTGTCTTTTAATTTAGTTGTGAGTATAATTTTACCTCACTGAGGAAAATTTATTGGTTATAAAAAATACAGAATGTAATATGTGAATTATTCCCTTAGTAGGATACAGATGAGTACAGATCTTCTGTGTGCATGTATGTGTATTTTATCCTAGGGAAAAAAAAGCATGAAAAATGAGACAGAGGTGAGAATTATTGATATTTGTTCAGCATAATATATCTAATCCATGTTGAATGATGCAAGACAGGGAGGGTGCAGTAGGAGAAGGAGTAGTGTTTCTTCAATGAAGGCCTTCAATGCACAAGAAGACTCTAACAAAAAAAGATATAGTGTTTTCCAAGATGAAATCACAATTCAGCTAAATTGCATGAAGCAGTATTGAATGGTGGCTGCCTCTTTTTAAATTTTTTAAACATTTTAAACATTTAATCACTATGCATCACTTTGCTTCTAAGTTGAATTTACCCAACATGAATACATTTCACACCAGTCCTGTTGAGGATGCAAAACACGTTATCATCAACAGATAATAATCCATTTCTGTGTTTCATAAATGTCTTGCCTCTCTATTTTCCTCCTTAATTTCTTTCCTTAACTCTCCCCCTTCTCCCACACGCTTCCCACATGGTCTCCATAATCTATAACCATTTCTAATGCTTCTGTTTCCTCTAATCTCAATTTCCAACCTAGAGTGAGGATAGTCAGAATATGTTAAGTGGAGACATGCAATGTTTCTCTTTCATAACCTGACTTGTTTCACTCAGCAGTAAATCTTCCATATTCATCCACTTTCTATCAAATGCAAGGATCTTGGATTGTTTTTCACATTTTTTATTTCATTTTCTTTTATACATTCTATCACATTATTTAGCTTACAGAATGAATATTTCAACAGGTGAACATTTCTCCCTAGTCCAGTTGATAAAACTATAAATATCTTCGACAGGTAATACCACATTTCTTTGTCCCATTAATGCTTTGCCTCCCTATTTTTCTTCTAAATGTCCTTCCTCAGACCCTCATCTTGTTGTTTTTTAAGGCTGAGTAGTATTCCATAGAGTACATGTGCCACACTTTTCCAATCCATTCGCCTGTTCATGGACGTTTGGGTTGGTTCCATGTCTTAGCAATTGTGAATAATGATGCAATCAACATAGATGTGCAAGCACTTTTCCAACTGAGCATTCTCCTATCCTTTGGGTAGATATTCAAGAGTGGAATTTTTAGATCAAATGTCATTTGGATGTATGTTTGGGGATTTATTTCTGGGGTCTCTATTCTGTTCCATTGTTCCACATGCCTGTTTTTGTGCCAGTACCAAGCTGTTTTGATCATGACAGCTTTCTATTATATGTTGGGATGAGGGAGTGAGATACCTCCCACTCCACTCTTCTTGTGCAGGATTGCTTTGGTTAAATAGGGTCTTTTATGATTTCAAACCAATTCTATCATTGTGTTTTCTAGATCTGTGAAGAATGTCTCTTGTAATTTTATAGGGATTGCATTAAATATGTAGATGAATTTGGGTAGAATTGCCATTTTGATTATATTAATTCTCCCAATCCAGGAACAAGGCAATTCCTTTCACTTTTTTGTGTCATTTTTAGCTTTGTTTTTAAGATTTTCATAGTTTTCCTTGTAGAGGTCTTTGACTTCCTTGGATAGACTTATTCGTAGGTATCTTATTCTTTTTGTTGATATGGTAAATGGGATTACTTTCTTCAGTCTGCTTGTTGTTTGTATATAGAAATGTTAGATATTTTTGTAAATTGATTTTGTATCCTGCCACTTTATTCATTTATTACTTTGAAAAGTTTTTTCATGGATACCTTTCAGTCCTCTATGTATACAATTATGTTGTCTGAAAATAGAGATAATTTCACCTCTAATTTCCCTGTTCGAATTCCTTTTATTTCATTCTCTTGTTTGATCGTATTTGCAAGGACTTCCAGCACTATATTGGAAAGAAATGAAGAAAATGGGCAGCCTTGTCTTATACCAGTTTTTAGTAGAAATTTTTCAATTTTCCCCCATTAATATAATGTTAGCTATATGTTTTCCATAGGTGGCTTTTATTATGCTGAGAAATGATCCTTCTATGCTGATTTTGCTGAGTCTTAATCATGAAGGAATGTTATATTTTGTCAAATGCTTTTTCTGCATCGATTGAAATTGTCATATGGTTTTTATCTTTCTTTCTGTTAATATGGTATGATACATTTATGGTTTTGTGTATGTTGAACCATCTTTGTATTTCTGAAATAAAGTCTACCTGGTTTTGATGAATAATCTTTTTTATATGTTGTTGGATATGATTTGCTAATATCTTGTTCAGAACTTTTGCATCTATATTCATCAGAGATATTGGTCTGTAGTTTTCCTTTTTTGTTGTATCCTTATCTCTTTTGGAAAGAAGAGTGGTGGAAACTTCATAAAATGGATTTGAGAGGGTTCTTTCCTTTTGGAGCTTTAGAAATAATTTGAAAAGACTGTGGGTTTCCTATTCTTTAAAAGTCTGTAGAATTCAGAAATGAAGCCATCAGAACCTGGGTTTTTCTTTGTTGGGAGGTTATTTATTACTGATTCAATCCCGTTGCTTGTTATGTGTCTATTAGGCTTTCTATACCCTCCTGGGTTAATCATGATAGATTATATGTGTCCAGGAATTTGTCCACCTCACCCAGGTTTACTGGTTTGTTGGCATATAGATGCTCATGATGTTTTGTATTTCTATTATGTCCATTTTAATATTGCCTGTTTCATTGCCAATTTATCTGATTCCTTTTTCTCATCTTAATTAGTGTAGATAATGCTATGTCAGTATTATCTCTGGAAAGAACCAGCTTTTGCTTTCATTTATTTTATGTATAGTTTATTTTCTGTTTCATTTATTTCTGCTTGACTCTTTATTATTTCTTCACTCCTGGCATTATTTTTGGATTTTTTTGTTATTGTTTTTCTAATTCTCTGAGGTGCACAATAATTAGTGTGTTATTGTTTCTCTCTCCTTTTAGATCTAGCTGTCTTTCCTTTACATAATTGGGTGCTCCTGGATTGGGTGCATAGATATTAATAAGCATCACATCTTCTTGATAAATTAGCTCTTTTACTATTATATAATGCCCTTCTTTGTCTGTTCTTACAGTTTTTGCTTTAAAGACTATTTTGTTTGAGATAAGTTTTGTGACTCCTGCTCTTTTTTGGTTTCTGTTTGCATGGAATAACTTTTTCCAGCCCTTTACTTTTAGTCCATGTATGTCTTATCCATGTCGTGGGTTTCTTGTAGGCAGCAGATGGAGGGTTTCCTTTTTTTCTTTTTTTTTTTTTTTTCTTTTTAATTCATTCAGCCAGTCCATGTCTCTTGAATGGAAAATTTAAACCATTAACATTCAAAATTATTATCAATATTTCTGGATGTGTCCATACCATTGACTTGGCCATTTTCTTGATTGTTTTTGTTCTCTTATTTCAGTTTTTTTTTTTTTTTTTTCTTTTTCTCTAGTTTTCTTGATATAGAACTCCCTTCAGAATTTCTTGAAAAGTTGGTCTGGAGTTGGTAAATTCTTTCAGATTTTTTTTATCCAAGAATGTTTTTATATTTTCTCCCCATATGAAGGATAACCTTGTTGGCTACAGTAATCTTGGTTGAAATTGTTTTTCATTTAACACTTGGAATATATTTCTCCATTCTTCCCCTGCTTGCATTTTTTCCAAGGAGAGTTCCAGTATTAGCCTGATGGGATAACCTTTACAAGTACCTTGATGTTTTTCTCTTGCCATTTTAGTAGCTTGTCTTGGTGGTTTTGGCCAGTCTGGCTATGAGGTGCAGTGGAAAAGATCTTCTTGGGTTGATTCTATTTGGAGTCCTTTGTATTTCTTGTGTCTGGTTGAATGCTTCTCTAGGCTTAGGATTTCATGGAATAGTATTCAATTACCTCATTAGTTTCTGCACTTTCTGGAGTACCAATTATTTGGATGTTTGGATATTTAAAGGAATCCAGTATTTCTTTTATATTATCCTCATTTTTTTTTTTTTTTTTTTTTTTTTGGTTATTTCCTCTAACTTTTTGGTGGCTTTTACTAGATCAGAGGTTTTGTCTTCTACATCTGAGATTTGATCTTCTGCATGATCTGATCTGCTTTTAATACTTTCGAGGGATGTTTTGATTTCCTGTATTACACTCTTCATCTCTAACAGCTGTGTTTGGTTCTTTTTTATGGTGTCTATTCTTATTTCAAATCTTGGAAAGCCTCCGTCATCTCCTGTAGCTCATTTTCTCTTTACTCTTGCATCTCCTGGAGTTCATGGTCTCTTTTCTCTTGCATCTCATTAAGTTTTGCCACTATGAATATTCTGAATTGTTTAACATTTCCATGAGTTTCATTGTTCTGTCTGTGGATGATGAGAACTTGTTATTTTCCCTTGGGGAAGAAATTTTTTTATTTTATTTTGGTTTCTTGTGCCTCTACAGTGGTTTCTGGTCATCTGATGAATTAGACATTTCTTTCTAATTTCTTAGAGTTAATTTTGGCATTCAAAGGCATGCTGGAGAATGAGATCTGTGATTTCTTTGTAGCCCTATCTCCCTGATGCTCACTCTGTAACCTACACTTTTGTTTCTGGAACTGGATGTTTCAAATGCTTCCCACACTCTAGAGAACAGATACACTTAGGGGCGAGTTACAGATTCTCAACTGAGAAAGAAAGTATGGGTTGAGCAGTGCACAACGTCCACTCTGGGTTTCAGAAAACTATAAACTCTGTGATAAACAGGATATAGTGGAGGTTCCACAGTGGTCTCTGATCTCCGTCTGCACACTCGCTTCTGCTGGGCAGGAACCAGCAAGCATGGCAAGGCAGAAGTTGGAAGCAAGAGGACTGGCACCTGGAGCAGATGAACAGAGTCTGCAGGTTCCATGGTGATCTCTAGCCTCAGTTCGCACACTCGCTTTTGCTGGCAGGAGCCAGGGAGAATGGTGACTGCCTCTTAAATGTTCATGTATATTTTTTAAGAAGTTAAAGGATAATGACAGCATTTTACAAAGTAGTAAAGTAGGTAAAACTGTTTTCGAAGTGTATATGCTACTTCTAATCAGATTTCTTTTAACAGAAGTAACAGCTATAATTGGACATAAACTACTTCTGCCATTTAATATTTTGTAGTTTTTATTGCTATATAATGTTGTATTTATATTTTCTTTTCTTCAACCGAATGTCAACAAACTTCTCATCCTTTCTTTTCATTATCCTCTCAATAGATGGAAAACTGAAACAGAGTTGGAATGAATTTATCACTATACAAATGGGAATTTATTAGATGGTTATATTTTGATGTGACATTAATAAAAGGAAGTCAAGACCTTGCAGAGTAATACATATATTATGTGTGTGTGTATACACACACACACACACACACACATATATACATATATATATATATATACACATATACATATATTTAATAGTTTGTTTTCTCCTGTAAATTGTTTTACATTAATGTTAATTTTTTTATCAGAAAAAATGTAACCATAGCAATTCTTTCTTCTGGTATAAATGTAATCTTCCTTAAATTCTGAGAACTTAAAAAATTTTAAAGTATCTCCAGTAAGACAAATATAATACCTTATTCATCCTCTAATACCAGGCCTCCAAATATATTCTTTTAATGTATAAAGAAGTTAATTCAAATGTTTATTATGAACTGAATATGTGTGTCTCGTTAAAATCAATATATTGATGCCTTAATTACCAATATTTTTGGAGGTGGGGCCTTTGGTAGAATAAAAGGAGCTGTATGAGGTCATGATGTTGGGCCATAGTCTCATAGAATTAATACCTTTATAAGAAAAGACAACAGGGGCCAGTTGGTGGTGTGATAGTTAAGGGTGCTACACTTCCACGTGGCTGACCACAGTTTAAGTTCCGTATCCGGCATCTTGCTTTGTCACTTTCCCTCTCTTTCTCTCTCACTCTGTCCCTCTCTGGTCAAATTAAAATTAAAAAAATAAATTAAATAAAGGTCAATAAAGACAACAGAATGCATCCTCTCTCTTGCCTCATGCAACACAACAGGAAAGTAAACACTTAGTAAGAGATGCTACTGCTGGTACTACTAGATTCCAGTGTGAGAAGAACATCTGCCTTTAAACCACTCTGTCTATGGTATTTTTTAAAGACAACCTAAGTTGAATAATGCAACATTCTAAACTAATATAGACATGTAATATTACGTCGTATACTCAACAAAACTGAATCTTGAAGTACAAATTAAAAGTGAGATATTTGACATATCTTTTCAACAAAATTGGAGTAGTGATTGGAATTTAAAACTGTTTCACAGTATCTCGTGATAGCATTTAACTTCCCTGTCAGAATTTGCACAGCCTACTGTTTGGACTATCCAGAATTTCCACATATAAAATAAGCTAGGCTGTTATTACAATACTAAGTCTTTTATGGAAAGACTGAATATACCTGTGGGAAACATCTTATAAAAATGTTTCCCACCTCAGTGATAGAATCGAAAAACATAATTAAAGTGATTGTTAGCTGCTGAATAGTTTATCACCTTTATGCTGTGTTTTTAAAAGTGTTATTCCTAATGGGACCGTGTTTTTGTTACATATTGTATAAATAAACTGTTTCTTATTTGTCTTTGGAATCTAAGTATGCTCCTAATTTCAAATACATTCATTACACTTAATAAAAGCAATGAATATATTACAATAGTGAGAAGATTAGATGCTATATGGGAGGAAAAGTGGTGTACGGGGAGTGGAAAAATAGAATTCTGTCCTGATATGAAAGTAAAGAACTTTATGTGTGATTATATATATTTATTTTTGAAGAGTCAAATTTTTGTTTTCCCTTTCATGAGCTATTTATGTAAAAGATAACCATCTATTACTTTGGTACAAATGGGCTTTCTGGAGGCCAATCATATATCTTTGGGTACATATAGGCTCTCCTCTTGGTCATATCTCTTAATGTACTTGTTCACGAGTTCCCTTTCTATAAAATTATAATATGAACATCATTAATTCATAGACTAGTTGCTATGGGAAAATGAGGGAATCTTGAAAAAGTATTTTAATAATGAAAGAATCTCAGGCAGGATTTCCTGCTATATTAGGAGGAAAATATTGGAAAATTTTTTCCTAGGAAAGGAAATATAAAACTGCACAATAGTGTTAAACAAACACTTCAGGACTCTGAATTTGACCGTAGGAATAACAAGTTTAAAAACATTTATTTCTGAAACAGTTCTAGGACTGCAGTTAAAAACAATAAGATTCTGGCCATCTGTGTGGTTTAGAGGCAATGCAGCCGTCTCCTATACTGAAGCCATAAGGGAAGGTCCCTAGTTTGCAACATGAGAGCTCCCCATAGATTTTAGGCATGTGTGTATGCCCATGATCCTGGCTGGCTGCATCTGGAGTAGGGCTATTACAGTGTGAAGATTTTGTTGGAGTGCCTGTCTCCCTCCCTCTCTATCTACCTGTCTCTCTAACATGGAATAAATAAATAAATAAATTTAAAAAAAAAAAAAAAAAAAGAAAGGAGGAAGGAAAGAAAGAGAGGGACTTCTTGGCTGAGGCTGCTCCCATTGTCACCCCTCCCCCTTCCAGTTCTATCAGCCCTGTAGTTTCACTAGGGTGTGGCTAGCCAGGAAAATGATGAGCTTTCTGAAAAAAGTGGCTAACTTTTTAATTTTTTTTTTTTGTAAAGCCAAGCCACATTAATGTTTTTGTACAATTTAATAAATAATCTTTTTGATGACTGCAGACATGTAAGACTGACTATATTCAGAAACATCAGTCATGATGGTTTTCCAGATTAGTGTATCATCTTCAAAAATTACAAGGAGTTATTTGTATGCAGCTGCTATCAAACCAGTAAGACAGCATTTATGCATCCATCATTTTCAGGACTGTTGGTAACTTGGGCATATTTCCCCCAAATAACCTTGCCTCCTTGTGTCACAAGGCCCAGCTTGCTCACGTTCACCTCAATGACAGTACCTTTGGTGATAACACCCAAAGTTGTATATAGTGGGGATGAGGGATTCTTCTTTACACCGAGTATTGGCAGGTAAAAGGTGGCTTTCAGTTCAGGATGTGTTACGTGGGCCTTCTTGAAACGTAAGCCCATTGGCCTAATGAATCTTTCATATTTAAGTGGTTTTCTAGTAAAGCCATCTCCAACAAAGCAGACTTTTGTAACCATCCTCTTCCATGCCTTCTTCTTTCTGTTTGAATAAGTTTTAATACTTCTGTTCCTCCCTGGGCTAGAACTTTGGGTAGAGGGGCTTCCCATTTTACCGCTTTCTCTTTCCGTTTTTGTTTAATCATATTGGAAAGTACTTTAGCTCGGGACTGTCCTTCTCTGTCCAACAGATAGGCAGGTACTGCTCCTTGTGGAGTCTTTTCATCGTTCTTCTATTTGGTGCTCCTCTTTTCATGCATCTTGATAGTCTTTTTCATTTGTATTTTCTCAGCATGGCGCTGTTTATGATAGAGCTTAGCCTTCAGACCAATCATCTTTTTTGCCTTCTTCGAATGTTCATGAGCCTCCTGACTTTCCTTCTTTCTCTTTTTCTCATGATAATCCAAACGATACCCATAGCATTTATGATGTAATTCAATATATTCATTTTGTGGCATGGTGACAGCTGCAGTCGCTGAGAGCAGCCTCCCAGATGCAAAGAAGTTGTTAACTTTCAGGTCTCCCTTTTTAATTTTTTTCAGAGAGATTTTTGCTATAGGGAGTATTTGCCAGACAGAGAAAGACAGACAGAAAGAGAGAAATCATGAACCGAGGAGGATGGACGTGCTGCTATCACTTCTCCTTCATTCTTCTGTCAGGATTTTTGGGCATGCGTGTACATGCACCTGGTGTGAATTTTAAGCCACTGGGTCCAGGACTAGTATATAGTCCAGGACTATGTGGGAATCCAATAATGTAACCATTATGCCATCTGCTGGTCCCAAAGGTGGTTAACTTGATTAGGAGTAGAAAGTGAAAGGGCACACCCTACGGCATAGTCAGTAAAAGTGACAAATTACAGCTGACCCTTGAGCAAGTCTGAGGCTAATGTGCTAACCCCCATCCCTGCATGGGTTTTCCCGTGCAGTGTGAAAACCATATATAATTTTGACTCCCTTACAACTTAACTATTAAAAGCCTAGCATTGACAAGAAGCCTTGTCAATAACAAAACAGTGAACTAACATATAATATGTATGTTATATATATTATATGCTATATTTTGTTGGTTTAAAAATATATTTTTCTTGATACAATTTTGACTCTAGTGCTGGAAATAAATAATCAGATTTTTAAAAAAGAAAAAGGGACCAGCAGTTAGCGTAATGGTTATGTCGCTGGACTCCCACGTAGTCAACCACGGTTTGAGACCTGTACCCGGTAGCTTAAACTCACACCGGATGCGTGTGCGTGCATGCCCAAGATCCCCAGAGGAGAATGGAGGAGAAGGGATTGCGGCATGGCCGTCCCCCCTAGGGGGTGATTTCCTGCTTTCTGTCTCTCTGTCTCTCTCTGTCTGTCTGGTGAGCGCATGCACCCTATAGCAAAAACCTCTCCAAAAAAAAAAAAAAAAAAAAAGAGAAAAACAATTTATTAGGATCCTGGAGACCTCTAGGTTAACAACAAAGTCTTTTGAACAATTTAACTTTTCTGTTTTGCTCTAAGATGTATGCTTTCGCTGGAAAGATAACACAGAAAGACAGAATGTGAGAAATCATCCCTCAGGGGTATGGCCATGCTGCAATCTTTTATCCTCTTGGGATTTTGCCCACACACACACACACACACACACACACACACACACCTGGAGTGAGTTTAAGTCACCAGGTCCATGATTCAAACCACGGTTGACTATGTGGGAGTCCAGCAATGTAACCATTATGCCATCTGCTTGTCCTAGTAATTTAACTTCTGATGGACAAAAAAAAAAAAAAAAAAATACAGATAACCTCTGTCTTTCGATGGCTCAAGTAACAATTTTTCTCCTTTATTATGATGATAAAACATATGCATACAGTAAAAACTGGACTCTAAGTACTTATTTTACTATTTTGCTTTTTATTTTCAGTATAATATTCAATAAATTACACAAGATACTAGATAACACAATAAGCTTTGTGTTAGATAATTTTGCTAAGTAATGATTTTGCATGCTAAAACAAGTGTTCTGAAGACATTTAAGGTAGGCCAGGCTAAACTGTGATATTAAGGAGGTCAAGTGTATAAATGCTTTTTCCATTTATGATGTTTGCAATTTAGGATAGGTTTATCAGGTCATAACCCCATAGTTACTTCAGGAGTACATGGACAGATATCAGCAAATCAATCTGATTTAAAAAAAACATTAACATTATTCACTTTTACAATGACTTACTTGAATCCTTCTGAATATGATATAGAAAAACTAGGATAGCTAACTAGTTAGGACTGCTATCTAACTGTGTGAACTGTATGATGCTTCGTACACTTTTAAAAAGTTGGTGCTGTTCTGTAACTAAGTCGGGTAGCTGGTTAGAGCATTAAGGTCATTAACTCCAGACTAATTATGTGGGTCAGGTTAGTCATGCTATGCCAGGTCATTGATTTGACCCTCATCCAACTATTATTATCCTTTGTTGCAAGGGTAATATAGCTGAATGTCAAAACAATCTCATTATCAATGTTTTCCCAAATTATAAATTCTTCTGATGAAAGAATAGTTACATCTGTTTTCTCAGATCAGCACTACCTACATCCACACATGTGCATAAAAATGTTCAGTATCTTAAATTTAATAGTGTATGCAACCATACCTAAATCTAAGAACTTTAAAAATATTCACTCTTTTCAGATATTCATAATGTATCAATGTCCTCAGTACTATTCTGAAAGTAAAATACATCTTTTGGCTCCAATGAAGACATTCAGGGAAACTCTCTCTGTTCAATAGCATAAAGCTGAAGCCAACTGTCTAATTTTGCAACCTTGCCTCCAACGAATTTTATGAGAAAAGAGAAGGAAAAAGAAGAAATATAAAGAAAAAGAAAGAAACCTCAGGTAACCGGAAACAAATTGCATTGCACCTATTACCTTCCAAAATCCCTTAATACCTATTTGATAATCCAGTTATAAACATCGGACTCAATGTTGCATTCCCAGTTAAGTGTACTTTGTTTCTGGTATTGACAAGAGCCACTTCCAAGGTTTCTGTGGTGTGTCTTATTTGAGTAGGAAACAGTCTTGAGGGACCAGCAGTTAGCATAATGGCTATGTCGCTGGACTCCCACGTAGTCGACAGCAGTTTGAGTCTCGGACCCAGTGGCTTAAACTCATGCCAGGAGCGTGTGCATGCGTGCCCAAGATCCCGAGAGGAGAATGGAGGAGAAGGGATTGAGGCCATCCCCCCTGGGGGGGTGATTTCCTGCTTTCTGTCTCTCTGTCTCTCTCTGTCTGTCTGGCGAGCACATGTGCCCTATAGCAAAAACCTCTCCAAAAAAAAAAAAAAAAAAAAAGAAAAGAAAGAAACAGTCTTGAAATGCTGGACTCTGCCTTAGTCTTTTTTCAGGTAGTTAGATCAATCTGTATTTCACAGAATTGAGAGAAGCACGTGGCAGGACACAATATAATTGGCTTTTCCTTTCCAATAGCTTACACTTTTTAGGAGAACAGAGACTTATAGTGGTAAAGTTAAAATAAATGAGGTTTCAGACAGAAGTAGGGTAACTTGATGGGACATGACAGAAGCTTTTTTCCAGACTATACGAAGAAAGATCTAGAAGCGGTAGGAAGCCAGAAACTGCTTCACAACAATGCAATGAGGGGTAAGTGGGGGTCCTTGTCTGTATTCATAACCCAAATTTTTCATTTTGTTTTTGTCTTTTCTGCTGTTATTTTTAAATTATGCTAAAGGGTGCATGTGATCACTAGAGAGACACAGAGAGAAAGAAAAAAAGAGAGAAAATACCTCCTATGAGGGATGATCATTGCTACAATACCATCACCTCCATATCTTTCTCCTTTCAGAATTTTGGGAATGCACACACACACACACACACACACACACACACACACTTGGCATGGTTTTCAAGCCACTGGGTACAGGGCTTGAATCATGCTCTTGGCTTGAGGGATCCAACTGCCTTAACCACCATGCCAAAGGCTGGTCCTATAACCAAAGTTTTACAGAGAAATGGCTACAAGTTGCTTCAGGCTCTGGAGATAAGAGTTAAAACTCAGCAAGGATTTCTATGCCCATAGAAAATATATATGCACGTTTAATGACCCAAGTGGATGGATAACCTACAGCTAGAGTCATCCCTGCTGCTGGAGCCTAATTTACAGTGTCTTGAAACCAGAGCAAAAGAGAAAAGAAAATGTAACAATCACTGAGCTCAAATGTATGGTCAGTATAATAGAATGGAAACTCAATTAAAAACTTAAAATTTTTTAAAAGCAAGTAAAGTATTTCTCTCACAATAGAGTATCAATTGGGATTTGCACTTGGTACATATATTTTTTTAAGTCTCAATTTGATCATGACCATATTTTAAATCATTTTAATAAATTTTAAAATAGCAACTTTACAATTTTTATATAATTACCTAGTAATAAATACTCTTACATTAAGCATAGTACTTCTTTTAACCTACAACATTGGAGCTGATAAATTATTTGCCACTTAAAATATAAATAAATTTAAAATAAATAAATAAATAATTTGCTACTTAAAAAATAATTGCAGTTTTAAGCACTGAAAAAAAAAGAAACGATAACTCATATTTTAAACCTTAACATCATGATGTTAAAAAAGACATTAAACTCATAAAATGCAAAATGGCCTTTCCTTAGAGGAACCCAGTTAACAAAACAAAAAAGAAAAAGGAGGATTTGGTCGAATATATTTTTTACATTCTGAATATTTGGACAGATGGAGAAAAAACGAACATGAAAAGAGTGGCTATTCCTAACACAAAAATGCTTTCAATTGGGTGTAAATGCATAAGCCTCTAAAAATCTGAAGATGAGTTTAGTTCATTAGTCTCATCAAATAATTAGAAATGGTACAGTGATCCCTAGGCGAGAACTAATAAAAAAGAAAAGAAAAACACTTCAGGTACAACAGTTTCAATTCAAAAATGATCTTACAAGAGCAAAATTTGAAACTAAGCCACCAAAGCTAAGTTCCCATATGGCATTTTACTATGTTATGCAGATGTCCTCTGGTAGTAACAATAAAACTCAGGAGCAATACCGTCTCTGCTCTATCAGTGGAGATCGTGTTACCTTCTCATAGACTATTTAGAAGCTCCAAATCATAGTTCTTAGGATGACCTTGCCCTGTTTGAAAACTCCCCATTGACTATAAAAAAAGGACACACTTCCTAGATTGATATTTAGGGGTTGCTAATTTAATCAGTGTTAGCATAATTTATTATAAAGCACTATAAAATATAATTTAAGATTTCTTAACCTTACTAATGCTACCCTAATATTTAATAATAAGTTGCGGAGGTGTTTCAGAAGTACATCAGTGAAAATCAACCCACACAGAGATCAAAAGTAGGAATTCTTTCATAAAACACAAAATACAAATCATTATTCCCTAGAAAGTAGCTGAGTGACATTCAGTCATATGCTGGTAAAGAAGTTCTCTGAAAAACAATAAATCCCTTACTAATTACATTTGCTAATTTCTATGGTATAAATATTCTCACCATGGCCACTTAAAAGCCATCAACAGTTTAATAATTTTCTCACAAAATTTAACAATTGGCTCTTACAAGCCAGTAATAACTCACTTAGAGACATCTCTAATTTGGTAGATATTTGTAGAAAAAATTGATCAAATTTATTATTCTTTCTAATATAAGTTTTCTGTTATATAATTAAAGTTACCTAGTAATCTTTATATTATAGTATTGCCCTAGGGTTTAAATGAGATAACATACTAGTAAATACTTTTCTGTTTGTTATCTCAAGATAAAGATTAAACAATGGTAATTTACTTCTATTGTGCTAAATATATTAAGTACATATATTAAATATATTAAGATATATTAAATACATTGAAAGCTAGAAACTTATAATATACGACTTCTACACCTTAAAAAGTTGGTAGAGTGTTTTACTTGTTTTCCTTGTTCAAGTCTTTGACTTCTTTGGTTAGGTTTATTCTTAGGTACCTTAAACTTTTTGTGATTATTGTAAATGGAATTGCATTCTTCAATTCAACTTCAATCTGCTTGTTATTGATGCATAGTAATACTATAAATTTTTATATGTTGATTGTGTATCCTGCTACTTTACTGTATTGACTTATCACTTCTGGGAGGTTTTCTGCAGATTCTTTCTGTAAATTCTTTTATTATTTTATGTACATTATCATGTCATTTCTGTGAATAGAGATCATTTTACTTTCTCTTTCTCTGTTTGAGTGCCTTTTATTTTATTCTCTTGTCTGATTGCATTGGCAAGAAATTCCAGTACTAAATTGAAAAGGAGTAGAGAAAGTGAGCAGCCTCGTTCCAGTTTTTAGAGGTAAAGCTTTAGGTTTTCCCCATTTAGTATAATGTTAGCTAATGTTTAAGATGGCTTTTATTGGGTTGAAAAATGTCCCTTCTATGCCAATTTTGTTTCATCTTTATCATGAAGGGATATTGTATTTTATCAAATGCTTTTCCTGCATCGATTGATATGAGCATATGGTTTTTATCTTCCTTTCTGAAGAATATATTGAAAAAGTGTGGCACATATACACCATGGAATACTACTCAGCCATAAAAAAAAATGATGAGACCCTGGCGTTTGATAAAAAGTGAATGAATATGGAAGATTTACTGCTAAGCAAAGCAAGCCAGACTATGAAAGAGAGACATTGTATGCCCCCACTTAATATATACTGAATGTCTGCACTCTATGGCATAAACTGAAACATTGAAATATTGAATTGTATAAAAGCATGGAGAGCAACTGTGGATACCAAAAAAAAAAAAAAAAAAAAAACAGTGTGAGACAAGGGTGGGAAATGGTGGAGGGTGAGAGAGAGAAGCAAGGGGGAGGGGAAGAGAAACAAAATATATGAAAATAAACTAATAAATAAGTAAATAAAGTTGGCATAGTGACATTTTAAAGTATAATATAAACAGTGAGTGTCACTACTTATGTATCACTTTAAAACAAGAATACTAGAATAGAAGGAATCACAAACTAGTAATTAAATAATTGAATTTCTATACAGTAAGTTACACTGAAAATTTTTCAGTTCACTGCAATACCAATAACTCCTTTTATCCTTAGACCTATCTGTATATAAACATGGTTATCTTGTCTCCTGAAATGACATAAATTTTTGCAGTTAGTAAAATTAGATCACATGAAAAGAGATTGCTATGAATAGAGGCTAGAGATTAAAGAATTGGAATTAGCAAATGTCAGTGCTTTAATTTTCCCCTAACAATACTAGAAAATTATTTTTATATTTATCTGTATTTTCCACTATTGGTATTACGAGTTATAATTGAGTGGAAGAGAACTTGACCTACCATATTTAAAGACAAGATCTAGGAATGGCTTGAGATTTGCATTTTAACCTGATTTAACTGTGAATAATTTTTATTTTGTCTCTTGAGTTTAATAAATTCCCTTAATGACTTGATTTCTAAAAAGAGGTATGTTTTCAAAGATATTTTTGAATTAAACTATCTCTAGATGCATAAGTTTTCTAGCATACAGACCCCCTAAAACTATAATATATAAACTGTAATATAAACTGTCAATAGACAAGGCACAGAACAAATTAACTTGCCCACAAGAATTATAAACTTGCCCTTGTTAACATTAGCCTAACCTAAGTTATCAGGTGTGTAAAAAATTGGTACTGAAGAAGGTAACTTGATTTATGCTTCTTATGTATTGAAATAGTTTTTGCTTAGCTGAAATTTCATACAATACATAAGTCGTTAATCTTGGACATATTTCCAAGTTGTATATACAATTACACCAGTCATGCTTGCTAGATGGAAGATTATGGGAAAACCAGAGGCCTTTGATTCAAAGCATTTTGAGGGTAAAATTGTAATAGCATTGTGTTCATCTCATTTATAATGCTTCAATTTATCTATCACTCATAGAAAAACATTGTTCATTTCTGTTTCAAAGATGAATAAAACTGGGGTCAACAGGTAAGATGGTTGTTAAGACATTGGACTCCCACATAGCCGGACACTTCAAAACCCAGACCCACAGCACGAAAATCATGCTGGACATGTGTACTTGTGTGCCCAAAATCCAGAGAGGAGAATGGAGGAGAAGGGACTGTGGCATTCCCTCTAGGGGTGATTTCTCACATTCCTTCTCTCCATAAGCTCACATGCCTTATGGAAAAAAATAAAAAAAGATGAATAAATTATTTGATTTATAAAATGGTGGAGAAATTTCAAAAAAATAGAATAACTGCTTAAATTAAATTTTATGTGAGGTCATTATTTTCTGTTTAATACTTAGTTCTAAAACTCAGCTCCTTAGTAACTAGAATTAGACTCATGAAACACCTTAAAGAATAATAATGTTCTAAATCTCAAGCTCTCCTCTTTCACCTCAGTCTTCAAAAGGTTCACGTAAAATGTGTATTACTAAAAAAAAATTATGTATACATTCCAAAAATTTCATTGTACCAAAAGCTTTTTGAAGTACCCTCATATTTGTCTAAGACTTTTAATTTTCTCAGTAGGAAAGTTTACTGAATTATGTGATATTTATTATCAAGAGTGGAATGCTAAAGTCAATCTTTAAGTATGTATATCTTACCCATTTCTTTTTAATAGCATAGGCTTCCTCACATACTTTTTAAAATATATAGCTCAGTATACACATATTTATATAAGTATTGATAATTTTGCATTTTAGAGGACTTCAAAATTTTGCAAAAACTTGAAGTATCAGTTTATTTTGATCCAAAACGTTTCTGAAATCCATTCACAGTTTCTTCATAATACACATTTTCTGTTAAATTTTAGGAAATCCCCCATATATTGACATTGAAAGTAAGCAGTTACACATACAAATTCTATGTAAAAAATTAAGAGGACATGTTATTTTTAAAATTTATTTTTTAATATACTTTATTTCAATTTTTTATTTTTTCAATCACTGATGTCACTTAGCTTGCAAAGTGATTATTCCAGCATGTATACATTTTTCACCAGTCCAGCTAGGAATACTATACACATCATCCTCACAGACAATAACCCACCTCTCTGTCCCACAAATGCTCTGCCCCTCTATGTCTCTCCCAGAAGTTCCTCCTTAGTCTCTCCTCCTTCAGTCATCCTCTTTCCATACTGTATCTGGTATTTATAAACATTTTCTGTTTCTACATCCTCTAGTCATTCAATTTCTGCTATAGAGTGCAGACATTGGTTTAATTAAGTGGAGATATACAATGTCTCTCCTTCATAGCCCAGCTTTCTTCACTCAGCATTAAATCTTCCATATTCATTCACTTTTTGTCAAAAGCCAGGGTTTTGTTTTTTATGGCTGATTAGTATTCCATAGAGCATACATGCATTACTGCTGTAAACCACAGCTGCCCCCCCCCCCCATATTGTGCTTGAGCATTAACCTGTCTTTACCTATCCCAATGTCTCTCAGAGTTTCCCCAGTGTTTTCCAGCAGTAATTTTATAGTTTGAGGTCTTAGGTTTAGATCTTTGATTCACTTTGAGTTGATTTTTGTCAATGGTGAAAGGTGGGAGTTTAGATTCATCTTTCTGCAGGTGGATATCCAATTTTTCCAGCACATTTCCCAAAGGGGTTTTCCTTTTCCCACTGGAATGACTGGTACCTTTTGTCAAAAATCAGTTGGCTGGACCAGCAGGTACTGTAATGGTTATGTCGCTGGATTCCCATGTAGTTGACCGCAATTCGAGTCCCTGACCCAGTGGCTCAAACTCACGCCGGACACATGTGCGTGCATGCCCAAGATTCTGAGAGGAGAAAGGAGAAGGGATTGCAGCGTGGCCATCCCCCCTGGGGGGTGATTTCTTGCTTTCTGTCTCTCTGTCTTTCTGACGAGTGCACACGCCCTAATCTGTTCCATTGGTCCACCTGTCTGTTTCTGTGCCAATACCATGCTCTTCTTGATGATATATACTGGATAAACTGGACTACCTTAATTAAGATAAGCAATGCTACATCACTATTTTCAGTGATGTAATAAAAATTAATTTGCAGCAATAATTTTATGTTTTAATAAAATAATTTGCAACTCCAAAATATAAGATCTGTATGGAAAGAAAATTAAGCTTCAGTATTATTTATTGAATAGCTGTCATTGTATTTGCTTTTGCAAAACAAGTGTTCATATTGTTTATTAATCATAATATAGAAAAATCCTTATCATGCCTGAAAAATACGTGAATCAATAATTAAAAATAAAGGAGAGGACAGACTTTTTGTTTGCTTTATTTTTTTCTTCTATTTTATTTTATAATATTTTGTTTACACGTAATTGCTAGGTTCGTACACTTCCCAAAAAGAGAGAGAGAGGGGAACCAGCAGTTAGGGTAATGGCTATGTCGCTGGACTCCCATGTAGTCGACCGCGGTTCACGTCCCGGACCCGGTGGCTTAAAACTCACGCCGGGCACGTGTGCGTGCGTGCCCAAGATCCCGAGAGGAGAATGGAGGAGAAGGGATTGCGGCGTGACCATCCCCCCTGGGGGGTGATTTCTCGCTTTCTGTCTCTATGTCTCTCTCTCTCTGTCTGGCGAGCGCACGCGCCCTATAGCGAAAAAAAAAAAAAAAAAAAAAAAAAAAAAAAAAAAAAAAAAAAACCTCTCCCAAAAAAAAAAAAAAAAAAAAAGTAAAAAAAAAAAAAAAGAGAGAGAGAGGGAGAAAGCACTCTCCACACTCCGGGGCTGGGAGCTTTGTCATGCTGCAATCCCTTTTCTTCCATTTCTCCATCTGGATAGAATTTGGGCATATTCACACATGTGCTTGACATGTTTTTCAAGCCACTTGGGCAGGATTCAAACCATGGCTAGCCATGTAGGATCTGGCTCACTCACCACTGGGCCATGGGGCTAGCCCCATTTTAATTTTTTCTCAGCTTATTTCTATTTATTTTTTTCATGAAAGAGAAAAAGAAAGATGATGAGATTTTTATTTTTATTTTTTATATATACATGCACACACACACACACACACACACATATATATACATATATTTATACGTAATCACTATATATCTCTATAGCACATAAAAATCTTCTCAGTATGAATACAAAGCATATCAACCCAGTCAAAGACATTATCATATACCCATACACATTATCTTCAACAGATAATTTTCTATTTATCATTTGTCTGTTAGGGAAGGAATCAAGGAAAAACGAAAAGCAAGACATGGGCTCTTAACAAGGTCTTGCCATGCCATGAATCCTCCTGTCTTCTAACCAGCCAGGATCACAGGCATACTTGATATGTTGAATCTCATCCTCAGGGCTTCCCATATGGCTCTCATACGGTTCAGCAGCACCCTACCATCTGTTCCATTGCACTGGGCAGAGGATAGGTTCTTAAATGTGATTCTTTAAATTAATCAAAGGTAATGCATCATTTTCTTATACTTAGAACAAATAGTACATAGTTTTAATTATTTTACTCAAATTCAGCATTAATCAGAACTTTAAAATAGGTCTTGTGTGTATATAGTAAAAAATATTACTTAAAAATAGAAATTTCGATAGACTAATTATTCTGTTAATGATCTAAATCTATTTTAGTGAATATTTGATTAAAAGTCTAGATTAGCTTTACCAATAACCTCAGGTTATTCAGTAATTGAGTTTAGGTTCTGTGATAGTTTATCCTATGCCTGATTTACCAGTCATAAATTATGTATAAAACTTTTATAGACTTTTAGTTCCTTTTTCTCTACTCTGTGGCCTGCACATTAGTTTTGATGAACAAATTTATAATTTAACATTCAGATTAGAGTCTTCATTCTGGAACAAGTAGATTGGTTAGAAAATCACAAATCTGTACTTGAGTTTCGGTAGACTTAAAATCATTAAAATAATCAAACTTTAGGCAGTTAGTATATATCTCTAAGTCACTTAAGCAGAATACCATGAAATTGCATTTCTGCTATTTTGAAATGCAAGAGTCTTTTAGATCTGATGTAAACAATGTAACAAGTAAAAAAGTCTAATTAACTCATTTCTGACATTAGCTTACTCAGTATTCAGAGATATTGCTTATTCCGATGAAAGAAAACCTTGAGTTATAATGAAACATTCTGCTATCATAATAACAAATACAATCCTAAGAGTTGTTCCATTTATAGCCAGGCAATTGTTTTGAGTTATGATTATGATATGAAATCTGACTGATATATGAATACCTGGGTCAACTTCTTTTTAGTTTATATGCAATCACAGATTCTCAGAGTTGATTGTAGATCTATGGATTATGCAACCCCTCATTTTTCAAGTAAGAGTAAGAATTCTTAAAAATAAGAATTGAAAATAAGACATTATTAGATGCCTATTCAAAATTCACTCTCTCGTATTTTCTTATGAACATATCACCAATTTTAGCTGAATGCTCATGTACGTCATTAAAATATACATATACTCATACAACCTTATTGATGGAGATGTCATAATTATAATTGTGATATATGAGTTGATGCTCCTAGATAGAGTTTCCTAGATTATTTCCTCATAAAAAGAACAGATTGAACTGATTCACCTTTCACCTTTGCCCTTTACTTTCTTCTTGCCTAAAGAGCTTGTGTGATATTAGAGGTCAAAGCAGCCAATGTCCCACCTGGAGGATAGCAGGTATGTGCTAAGGGTGCTGGATTATAAAGATACTTCATGAATAATGCAATCTGGAGTGCTTATCTCTGGGACTCATTTTTTTTATAAGAAAAATATAACTCTATTTAGAAATTTACTTTAGCTAACTTTCTTTATCTTGTAAGCAAACTTATTTTGTATTGATACAGTCATAATGTGGATAGGGGCATTGACAGAACTTGAATTCAGTACTAGTCGGTCTTAATAGACTATTGTTTTCACTGAACTATATGGTTCACAAGCATTTACGATTCAATGTTCAAATGTTTATATGCCATTCATAGTAAAAAGTAGGGTTGGACTGGCACATGGCATTGTGGTAACAGAGCAGGGTCCCATATATCCAACTACATGGTTCAAACCCCAGCTCTAGTGGCTTGAAAAACACATTGGAAATGTATGTGTGTGCCCAAAATTCTAACAGGGTGGTTAAATGGAAGAGAAGTGACTGCAGTATGACCCTGCTTCATTGTGGGGGAGTACTTTCTCCAGCTCTCTTTCTTTTTCTATTTCTGTCTAGTGAGTCACATATCCTCTATACTTCGTGGAATACTATTCAGCCATAAAAAATAGCAAGGCTGGGACCAGCAGTTGGCGTAATGGCTATGTCGCTGGACTCCCATGTAGTTGACCGCGGTTCACGTCCCGGACCCGGTGACTTAAAACTCATGCCGGGCACGTGTGCGTGCATGCCCAAGATCCCAAGAGGAGAATGGAGGAGAAGGGATTGCGGCGTGGCCATCCCCCCTAGGGGGTGATTTCTCGCTTCCTGTCTCTCTGTGTCTCTCTCTGTCTGGTGAGTGCACGCGCCCTATAGCAAAAAAAAAAAAAAAGTACCTCTCCAAAAAAAAAGAAAAAAAAAAAATAGCAAGGCCATGGAATTTGATAGGAAATGAACAAATATGAAAGATTTGTTGCTAATGAAGATTTTCTACTGATAATTCAGCCTCCAGCAAACGAGCTAGCGACTGAACTTCAAGAATTTGAAAGAAACATACCATCCATCAGATGATAAGAAATTACCGCTGGATCACAAGAAATATGGGAAAATAAGAAAATACCTCTCCTCCAAAGGAACAGAGTAACTCTTCTTCATCCACAAGCAGTTTGGTGAAAATCATGGAAATGTCTGATAAGGAATTTAGAGCATTCAAAATGTCGAAGCTAACAGAGATGGAAGAGAAGAGAGATAATGAACTGCTAAAGAGAAAGGAGAAAGAAGTTGATGAGTTCCAGGAGATGAGGAAATTCTTGCAAGATCTAAAAGAGGAATTACACACTTTACAAAAGACTCAAACGGAACTGTTAGAGATGAAGTCTATAATACAGGAAGTCAAAATCTCCCTTGAAAATATTAAAAGCAGACTAGATCATTCAGAAAATAGAATCTCAGATTTAGAAGAGAAAATGGCTGGCCTAGAAAAATCCACCACGAAGACTGAGAAAATGGCCCAAGAATTTGAGAACAATATGCGAGAAGTACTAGATACCATCAAATGTCCAAACATCCGGATAATTGGCATTCCAGAATGTGAAGAGACCCATACGGGCATTGATAATCTATTCCATGAAATCCTGCAAGAAAACTTTCCAAACCTAGAGAGGCATTCGTAGATCCAGTCCCAAGAAATACAAAGGACCCCAAATAGAATCAACCCAAGAAGATCTTCGCCAAGACACATTATAGCCAGGTTGACCAAAACCACAGACAAAGATACTAAGATTGGCAAGAGAAAAACAGCAAGTTACCTACAAAGGGTATCCCATCAGGCTATCAGCAGATCTCTCATCGGAAACAATGAGAGTGAGGAAAGAATGGGAAAATATATTCAAAGTGTTAAGAGAGAAACGATTTCAGCCAAGAATACTGTACCCAACAAGATTATCTTTCAGGTAGGAAGAAAAGACAAGAACATTCTCAGATAAACAAAACCTGAAAGAATTTACCAGCACCAGACCAGATCTCCAAGAAGTTCTCAAGGGTGTGCTGTGTCAGAAAAATTAAATACAGACACACGGAAATAAGAGTTCAAAAACTGCGAAAATGGCCAACTTAATCATAGGGACAAGTCTGGAGTTGAATATTATATCCCAGAATTTAATCAGGAAAATTGAACCAGAACAGAAGATAAAAGTACATGAGACTGATAGGTTCATGCACCTACCATTTGAACAGAATTCTAACCTGTTTCCTGGCTTTAAGCAAAGTTCCTTGGCATTTCTTTGATTTAAGTTAAAACTGGTTTTCTTAATAGTAACGAGTGAACTCACCATTGAAAGTAGTTAGATTATGTAAGAAATTGTGTGATCAATACAATGTGGGTGGGAAAGGAATGGAAGACAATTGTAGACACCAGAGATAGTGTGAGAAGAGGGTGGGAAAGGACAGAGGGTCAGAAAGAGGGGTAAAAATAATTCTAGGAACTAGAAATGGAAAATTTTTATAATATGCATGATTAAGTCACTATGCAGTATATACTGGATGGGAAATCACATTTTGTATGCTGTGATGATGCTTAGGGAAAGAATGTAAATTAAGTTACAAAAAAAAAAAAGTTTCAGGGAAAGAAAAAAAATCTATTCAATGACTGCAGTAAGATATATAGCTCCAACTAGGTGCACTTTATAGGATGTGTAAAGTTAGACTTGTGTTCATGGAAATGTGGAAATGTATATATCACCTGTGTTTGCAATGAAAATATTTAGATTAATTAAGGTCTTTAGTAATTCAATAAAATGTGGGGGGAAACAGTGTAGAAAGCAAATATAGATACCAGAGACAGTGTGGGAGGAGAGTGGGAGATGGCAGAGGGTAAGAGATAGGGAATCAAGGATGGGGGGAAAAAAGCAAAACATACAGAAAAACAAGAAATGGAAAATTATTTGCTGACAATAACATGTTCGTTGATGTGCTTGATTGAGACAATATACAGTGTACTCTGGATGGAAAATCTCATTTTGTATGCTGTAATGATGTACAGTGAATGAATGCAAATAAATAAATTGAAATAAAAAAAAGAAAGATTTGTTGCTGAGTGAAGCAAGTCAGGCTATAAAAAAGGGACATTGTATGTCTCCACTTAACATATATCAACTGTTTGCACTCTGGTAGAGACTACAAGACTGGAGGTCATAAAAGCATTAAAAATTATTATGGATATTAGAGACAAAGTGGAAAGAGAGTGTGGGAGGGGAAGAGCATAGGAAAGGAAATCTGGGGGAAAACAGACAGGTAAGACACATGTGGGACACAGATGTGGTTTATTATATGTTGACAAAGATGTGTACAGTATTCTCATTTGGGCTGGACTGAGGTGTATATCATGCTGGGTAAAGCCTCTTTACAATCTAAATGATGTATAGCAATTGAATGCATGAACAATAATAATAAATAAAATAATATAATAAAAAGTAAAAATAAAAACAAAAACCTAGGACTAAAGCAAAAATCTTCATATAACAAAAGTTAATTATAATTATGCAATTATAACTGTTTAACATCCTTTTTCACAAAGATAACAAAATAGGAGAAATAAAGCTTTTTTTTTTTTTTTTTTTTTTTTTTTTGCTATAGGGCGCGTGCGCTCGCCAGACAGACAGAGAGAGACATAGAGACAGAAAGCGAGAAATCACCCCCCAGGGGGGATGGTCACGCCGCAATCCCTTCTCCTCCATTCTCCTCTCGGGATCTTGGGCACGCATGCACACGCACCCGGCGTGAGTTGTAAGCCACCGGGTCCGAGACGCGAACCGCGGTCGACTACGTGGGAGTCCAGCGACATAGCCATTACGCTAATTGCTGGTTCCCGAAGAAATAAAGCTTTTAAGAAGCCCTTTCATGAAAGATTATACAAGTTTTAATATTCTTAGTAAATAAATACTCAATATTTTTTAACAAACAGGGTTTTCTTCCTTTTTTCCCCACACTTTTTCTCCTAGATTGAAAACACAAGGACCCACCCTGAATGTTTACACTCTTTATCTTCCAACAATTTAATTATTTTTCAACCCACTTACTTATTCCTTCCAGCACTTTTTAAATGCATACTCTTTTATCATACTTAGCTAATAATTGGCCTTCATTGCCAATAAGCTGGATGCTTATGATTATCTTGCTTCTAGTCTCCCTGCTTTCAGAATTTTGCTTATCTAGTCTAGTCTGTACAATGCTGCCAACTAAAAACATTTTGCAATGCTAATCTGATGATATAATCATGTTCACTTTACCTAACACTTACACACGCACAAATACATTGTTTGAAATTAAAATCTATTTGTTTATTTTTTTAGTATTTGACCATTTAAAAAATAAATATCTTACTATTTTTTCTAGTTACCATAACCCAGTTATTTACAACTATTCCTTTCATTAAACCCTATAATCCAACCAAAATTGACCCTTCTCTCCAGTCTCTGTGTGTAGATTCAGATTTTTCTACTTCCGTTTATAGATTTACTCAATTCTTCTTTTTTTATATAATGGTTTCTTTTTCTTTCTTTTTTTTTTTGGGGGGGGGAGTTGTTTTTGCTATAGGGCACATGCACTAGCCAGAAAGAGAGAGAGAGACAGAGAGACAGAAAGCGAGAAATTACCCCCCAGGGGGGATGGCCACACAGCAATTTCTTCTCCATTCTCCTCTTGGGATCTTGGGCATGCACGCACACGTGCCCGGCATGAGTTTCAAGCCACCGGGTCCAGGACTTGAACCGCGGTCAACCACATGGGAGTCCAGCGACATAGCCATTACGCTAACCACTGGTCCCGAAAAATTTGTATTTAATCACTATACTTTTTCTTAATTTTTTTTTCAATTTTTTTTTTTTTTTTTTTTAGAAGTTTTTGCTATAGGACACGTGAGCTCGCCAGAAAGATAAAGACAGAGAGATAGAAAATGAGAAACCACCTTCCGGGGGGAATGGCCACGCCACAGTCCCTTCTCCTCCAATCTACTCTGGGGATCTTGGGCATGCATGCATACGCGCCGGGTGTGAATTTAAGCCACCGGGTCTGGTACTTGAACTGTGGTGGGCTACATGGGAGTTCAGCGACATAGCCATTATGCTAACTGCTGATCCAATCACTATACTTCTTTATAGTGTATAAAATGGTTTTTCCCAAACTGAATACAGTGCGTATCAGTCAAGTCAAATATATTATCATATGCATTATTTTCAACAGATAACTTTTTATTTTTGTGTCTATTAAATGTTTTTTGTTAACTGATACCGTTTTGTCCAACCCCTGTTACCTGTCACCCCCATAGTGTTTCTAGTATCTGCAGTTGCCCTTCCTGCTATTATAACATTAAATCCCTCAGTTTCTCCCAGAGTACAGTCATTTTGTATATATTGAGTGGAGACATACAGTGTATCTCTTTCAAAGTCTAGCTTGTTTCACTTTGCACTAAATCTCCCATATTTGTCCATTTTGTATGAAATGTCAAGATCTCATTGCTTTTTACGGCTGATTAGCATTCCATAGTATACATGTGCCATTATTTTTTTTCAATCCATTCATCTGTTTTGGATATTTAAATTGATACCATGTTTTAGCAATTGTGAATAATGGCCTGTTAGCTTTTACTTTAAGCCTGTTTGCCCAGCTTCTCACACCGTAAAGGTTAAAAGTTATGAACTACTATACAAAGAGTTATATAATATCATGGTCACCTCTGTATTGCTGCCTGTACTCTGAGATCTTGGTCTTCCATTCTAAGCTACTGCAGTAAACGTGAACTCTAATTTTGTCATCATAATTCTGTGCCAGTTCAAAAAGCACTGGGCCTCAAATTTTACTTTATCTATGACTTGCATTGCTGGCAAGTTGGCAAACTCCTGAAGAAAAGAAGTGGCAGGCAGTGTTGGAGACCTTTCATTGTGTTTTTCTTCTCTTGAGAATTTTGGACCCTGAAGTCCTAACTGCACTTTCAACATTTTCAAATGACAGTATTTTTAACCCAAGTTTATAGTTATTCTTATTGAGAGATTTTGTCTGATATAAGCTACTCTATTATAACCAGGAAATGAAATCCCCTGAGATCATAACATTTACAACCCAATTTTTGTTTGTTTGTGTTTTTGCTTTAATTTTTGCCACAGGGTACATGTTCTTGCCAGAGAGATACAGAGAGAGAGAAAAAATGAGAGAGAGGAAAAGAGAGAAATCACCCTCCAGGGGGGATGGCCACACAAATCCTTTTGCTTCCATTCTTCTTGGGATTATGAGCATGCATGCACACATGCCCCTCGTGTGTTTTGGGCCGCTAGGTCAGGGACTCAAACCACAGAGTCAGACATGTGGGATCCAGCACCCCAACCACCTCACACCTGCTGGCTCTACAATTCAGTTTTTAAATAATGGGCAAGTGTAATTAACAATGATACTCCCTTTAAGAAAAGAATTTTTAATCTTATAGTATATAAAACTAACTTTAGAGTTATTTTCAGAAAAACAAATCATGATCTTTTGTGACACATGCCATTTTTATAATTAACAATAAAGCTCATGTTCTGCTGTTTAGGTAAAATCATTATAATGTGTAATGAAGAAAAGATATACATCACCTGAAAAAATCAATAATGTTTTAAATTTCTAAATCTATTTAATAGTTCAACAGTTTCAGTGACCTAAGTTTATTATTAAGCTAATTACCATTTTGATGTGATCAAATACCTTTTTTTAAATGCCATCAAACGTTGATATTTGCATGTAATCTTCCCTTAATTATGTTATGGCCTTTTGTTTTTCATAACATCTGACAAGGTCTTTCTATTTCAGGGTCATCCACTATCATGCAGTACTTAGATTTACTTCAGTAAAATCAGAAACCTTATAATATGGCTTTCTAGCTCTAGATAAACATAGGTATGTTTCTGCCTATATATCTCAACGTGTAGTTTGCATTTTGCTCATGGCTAGTCTACTTCTGGACACTATGGTTTCTATACTTTTTTGTTTTGCACAGAGGCACATTGTATGAAAGTAGGTAAGATTCAATAGCAAGTCTTGTGTCATGGTTCCTATCCTGGCAAAATGTCCTTTCAATCTCTACGAAAAATTTCAGTTTGGGAATTACATTATCAGGTTCATTTCTCTTGGTACAGCAGAAATTAAAACAATGTTGGGTTCTTTTAGTGAGTGCAAATTGAGTGCTGAATGTGTGTGTGTGTGTGTGTGTGTGTGTGTATGTTTTTAATGAATGGAAATAGAAATTACATTCTTTAGCTTCCATTACTTGAGTTATGTGACCCATGTAAAACTGTTTTCTACAAAAATATTTATTTTGTGAGTTTTTACTTATTGGGTAATATAATCAGCAGGGAAAACTTAAATAAATTTAAACTTAAATTAAAATAAATAGTTATTTACCCTGAAGTGTATGCAGGTCCCTAGTGTTTGGCTCCAGCACTGCTTTGCAGCCTCTCTAAAGCCTGATGCCTGCAGTGGATAGAATCAGCAGCACTCATGGGCTGGCAGCTTACACCACACACCCCCTCCTTCAAGGCTTTGTAGTAGAGTACTTCCAGTGAGATACCTTTTGGTGAATAACTTTTCTCATTACTCTGAGAGGTGGATACTTGGCAAGTTTTAGTAGGATATTCATCAAGTGTCACCCACTTTGCAACACCATGACTTCTCTGTAAATTCACTTAGTTATGGCTGTGTCCTCTTATAATATGTATCTCAGCCTGTGGGGTCTTTCCCTTGGCTCTTCTGTCTCAACCACACAGTCAGTAGATGTTCCTTATTTCTGCTGTTATATTCTTTACTTATCACATAGATAATTTTCACTGCCTTAAAAATCCTCCATACTCTGCCTGTTCATCCTAACCCCATCCACACCCCACCCCTTCACAGAACGTGGCAACATCTGATCTCTTTTCTGTCTCCATAGTTTTGATTCCCGAATGTCATATATCAATAGCCGGAATCATACAATGTGTAGCCATTTCAGATTTGCGTCTTTCACTTAGTAATATGCATTTAAGATTTCTCCATGTCTTTTTATTTCTTGATAGTTTATTTTCTTTTAGTTCCAAGCAGTATACCAATGTGTGGATGTACCACAGATAATTCATCCATTTGACGAACTGAAGGACATCTTGGTTACTTCTTTTACATTTAGGCAATTATAAATAAGGCTGTTATAAACATCTGTATGCAAAAAAAAAAAATCAAATAATAAAAAAATCTAAGCTTCGATATTCCAATCCCGTGGTATAAATAATATTTCTTCACATTAAACCTTCCTTGTTCAAATTACTATATGGATTATCTGTCCTGATTGGATTCAGATTGGTGTGATATCTTAACTATCAACCTTGTGTGAATACTTGCTGAGTGATTGGATTTCATTTAATTCACAATACAGTGTAAAAGACTCCTCTTAGATTCTTCTCATAGAGGAGTTTATTAAGGTGAGAATGAGTAAGGGAAAAAAATACTTGGATATTTTCCACTCACCACGGTGGTGAGGAAGCCAGCGGGCAAGTAACAGAATGGGGACCAGCAGATGGCATAATGCTTACATCACTGGACTCCCACTTAGTTGACTGTGGTTCAAGTCCAGACCCAGCAGCTTAAAACTCATGCCGGGTGTATGTGCATGCATGCCCAAAATCCCAGGAGGAGACTAGAGGAGAAAGAATTATAGTGTGGCCATCCTCCGATGGAGTGATTTCTCACTTTCTGTCTCTCTATCTCTGTCTCTCTTGTAAGCACATGCACCCTATAGCAAAAATCTCTCTAAAACAAACAACAAAAAACAAGAATGTGTACAACAAGAAGTGTTCTGAAAATTAACATAAATTAAAATTACTAATTTAACAATATTTACTTTGATCATTCCTTCAGAGCCATTATTGTTACTTGGGATCCTGAATGAGCAATTTTCATTTGTTTCTTAGGTGACTGGTTCTTGTTCAGTGACATATTATATTACTCTGGACCACTGAAGATATTTACAAGGTAAGATTTTGTCAGCTAAGAAGTTGTACTTTTTACAAGGTATGGTTTTGATCAGTTAAGAAACTATACTTTTCATTTTTTCCTTGAAATTTAAAATTTCAAATTAAATTTAAATTCTCTGCAAAGATTTTACTTAAGTTTTCACACATGCCTATGTTGCATTATTAATTCTGGTTGAATGTGCCATAATTCATCATGAAAGAATTACTTGGAGACATAAAAAATGTATTAAAGAACAGCTGTTGTATTGCTGAAAGCAATGCATCAGGGCATGCACATGGTTGTATGAATCCCACAACTGATTAACTGTATATTCTTGTTACAGTAATTTTGTAACTTTAGGATAATTGCCATCAATTTAAGAGCAGACTGTAGGATACCCTTTATGTAACACATGTTTAAAAATAAATAAGCAACAAATAAGCTAATAAGAGATAAGGGGACCGACTCCATGGTCTGGTGGTTAGGGTAGCCATATCCCACATGACTTACCAGCAGTTGGAATCCCCTATCTATTGGCTTGAGAAACACTCCAGTGTATGTGTGTGTGCATCCTAAATCTCAACAGGTTGGAGAAATGGAGAATGGACTGTAGTCTATTACTCACGTGGGAGGGGTGCTTTCTCCCTCTCCCTTTCTCTCTATCTCTCTGTCTCTCTCTGGTGAGTGCACATACTCTAATAACATTAAAAAGAAAACAAACAGATATTGTTGGTTACTTCAGTTTGGGGAATTTCACATAGCAAGTAGTATATTAGATTTATCAATACCAGCAAAAAAATCTGAGCCCACACTCTCATGAGATGGATAAAGTGTATGAAAATAACATCCGAAGTACCAAGGATTTGGATATTTTAAATATCTCAATTTTTGAATAGTTTTATTTTGAATGTTTTACTGTGTCTATATAGTTGGTTTATTGTATATAGTTAGTTCTCATCTTGCAAGTTAGATTTTTTTATGTCATTGCTCAAATGCTCTAATCCTACAATAATGACGGAATGTGAATCATTGCTGAAGATCGTTGTAATTCTGTAAAATGTTCTTGACCATCCTGCATGTACTGAATGATATATATATATATATATATATATATATATATATATATATATACGCACACACACACACACATATGCATATATATATATATATATATATATATATATATATATCAATTAAAGAATATCTGTAAAAAAACTTACCACATAGGAAAGCAGCATAGACTTACCATTACTCAATATTTACTAAATGTGTGTTTGTTTCTTACTTTAGTCTAGGCACCATGCCAGGATTATGAAGCAATAAAAATCTATTGTTGATTTTATTACCTTATTAGTAGAGCTCCTTTTTTTCAGAAGCTATTAAAAAATTCCCAAAAAATAGACTTGAAATAGTTTAACCAGGAAAAGAACCAATTGAGCAAAAATTTACTTTGTTTTTTTAGGGTGTTTTGTGTGTATCTTTATGTTAATATATTCCTTGTAATCACACATTTTCATGTTTCCTTAGTCTCTGCTTTTTAGTAGAAAAACTGGGCAATAACATGGCTTTCTTCAAATTCATATAAATTTCACAAGTTTTCAAATTATGAATTGGAGATGTCACACACACAAAAGGTATATATCATAAACATTTTTTAAAGTTTATTTATTTCTTCCATGACTGAGCAAGGCAGAGAGAGAGAGAGATAGACAAACAGACCACTCCTAACAATGTCTTGTGGGTATGGTCCATCCTGCAGCTTCAGCTAGCCTTGGCACATGGGCACGTGTGTGCCGGCATACAGAAGGAGGTCTCCCGGCACAAACCCGAAACCTTTCCATGTAGTCAGCCTCAAAGAGCATTGCATTTTACCATTACATAATTATCCAAGCTCACAAAAAAAAAAAATTAAGTCCTAAAATCATGTGCAAAAGTTCTACATAAACATAACAGTAGTGCTTATAAACTAACATTATTACATTCTGAAAGGTTGTGGGATGTTTTGTTAAAACATATGTCATTCTGGATCAAAGTGGCCAAAAGAGCAAAAAACTTTATTCAAACTGTTCTAATGTATAAGTGTTATTGACAAAATATGAACTATGAAATTCAAACGCAACAAGTAGAAAAGATCATAAGGACCAAAAGTTAAAAAAAAGATTCAAAAGAAGCAAGCATGGAAAAGAAAAACTAAACCCGCTTGGAACTTGGAACAGAGAGAAGAGTCCCTACACATACTCAGATGGAGAAGGTGGGGAGAAGAGGCTTCCCTGTATGATCACTGGATCTCAGGAGAATACCAGTGGCCACGAATTACCTTGGCTGAATCACCTTTCATCACCAACTGGGGCTGCAGCCTGTGAGCCATTCGGTACATACAAAATAAATGTACTCACAAATTACTAGAACTTGGTCTGTTCCATATGTGAGTGTAAGGTCAAGACTGCTCACCTACAGATGACGAGGTCCTGGAGCAAACTAATAGTATAATACCTGCTTCTGACATCAAAAAAGCTCTAGTTAAGGCAGATGAGATAGTCTTTTCCTGCCTAGAACTCACAAAGAAGATAGCTTCAGGAAATTTTTGGTGTTTGAGATATCCACAAAGGAGGAAATTTTACCTTAAAGACCTAGAAATCAAAGCCTTATATGTACAGTATTTTGTAATCAATAACTATTAAATAACAGTTTTATATAGATAGAGACATTAAAATGGATAATTTGAAAAATCCTAGAATTAAGAATTTTTCCATTTCATTGAAATGGAAAACTTTAAACTACCAGATAGTTTTAAAGAATAGACTTAAAGCTATTCTTGCTAAGGAAAAATGAATGACTCAAAACCAGAAGTAAATACAAGAGCTAGTGGTGTGGGTCCTATTGCCAAACCAGTTTGATTTAAACATTGAACCTTCCTACTGTCTCCAGATTCTTCATCTCTCATGTGTTATTATGTTTCAGTGCTGGTGTGAATGTAATTGTGTAAAGTTTTACGTAAGTATAATACCTCGTCCCAAGTAAGTATTCAATAAACAATAAATCCCTACTTATCCATTGCATTATGATAACTGCATATTGAACAAAATAATGAGAAATAGTAGAAAAGAAAAGCAGTTGAGGCATGGATGATCAAATGCAAGTGTGCAATATATCTAGTATAAATTCCAGAAGGATGAAAGAGGAAGAATGATGAGGCAAAACTCAAAGAAATTTTTGAAAACATTTATTTTCAGAATGAAAATCACATAAACACCTATTATGATAAATTGTTTATCATGTGTCAAGCATTATATGAGCTAGAGTAAATAATGTGGCTGGCATCTGCCAGTGAAATTAAGTCCAGGAATGTCAAAATAAATATTATGTTTGAGAAAGTAAGTTGATTTTTTCATTAACTGTTGATTTTTTTCAAATTTTTATCCTCTAGATTTGGATAAAAATTTGTAGTGAACATTGAATTTCTAATCTGATTTTCTAAACCTTTTTTTACTTTTTTCATGAATCAGATATTTAACCAAATATTCCAGTGTCCATTCTCCAGTGTTCAAATCCAGGCCATGATACTTTGTAACTCTGAGACATTGCACAAAATATTTAAGATCACACTACCTAAGTTTTCTAATCTCACCAAGGTTTTTATTGAGGCATACTTTCAATGCTATTACACATGTTTAAAAAAATAGAATAAGATCCTACTCATAACAATAGCTCTATTAATTAAATGTAACTATACCAGTCATGAATGTAATGACTTATTTGTGGAATACTTCTATGAATTTTAAATTTTTCTTATGACAATCTTGTAGGATACAATTAAGTTCATATGTATACAAATACACACACACAGAGACAAGCATCCCATGAGGTAGACAAATTAATATGAAATAAGTTTGACCAATGTTGAAAATCATTAAAGTATTAAGAGATTTTTTTGAGTATTCACTACAAGTTTTGAAATCTCCTTACCTACTACGTAGTTGACTACTGTAATTGCTTTTAATTTGTGCTTATGTATTTCAGCCACTTTAAATGTCTTTAATCACATATTTTGATTCAAAGACTTCCTCCTCCCAAAATTCAGTCTAGTATTGTAGCTCCTCTCACTAGCTTTAAAGCAGCATCTGCTCTTTTCCCTAGACCTCTCCTTTTACTTATTCCTCTTCTTAAAAAGATGCAGAAAAGAGAGGTGAAATGGCAACTCCATACTGATACAATTGTTGTCCCTATTGCATGGGACATTATTAACTGCCCAGCTAACAATAACTGGTTTTTGTTTATCTCTCTATAGGAGTTACTCAAATGTTGGCTCTCTTAATAGAAAGATGTGTAATTTTACAGAGGCTATAGGACTTTCTTCCTACGCAGGAGATCACCTTAGGCTATTCATAGTCTTCCTCTATCTCACAATTCTACCTCCTGACATTGTAAAAATTTAAAAGAAACTTCACAAATGTTTAAACATAAATAGGCCATTGAGTGGTGACTGATTATTACAAGTATGGTTAACATTTATTGGGGGCTTACTATGATGGTCCACTCAAGACCTTTTTTGTTACTTGGACCTTTGCCAAGGAGGTATCTCATTTGGAAGTAGTGATAAGATAATCTGAGCTTCAGACACTAGGGACAATGTTCCTTAATCAGCAGACACCTTACATATTCTTATCCTGACAAATAATGAGAGGTAGGCTGCTCCTGGATACTTCTGTTATTGTCTAATCTGTTTTCTAGCTTTTTCTCTGAGCCCTAGTGACATCACATTACTTTTGTAGATTGACTAAAGTTAGATATTTTATTTCCATAGAGTTTACTCCATTTTTCAGGCAGAATTTCATCTTATTAATATTGGACAGACAGCCTGGGGCTGGCAAGTATTGTGGTGGTTAGGGACACTGGTCTCCCACATGGCCGTAAGTGGTTTGAGTCCCAGACCTGGAGGCTTGCCCTCTCACTTTCTCTCTCTCTCTCGTTCTGTCCTTCTCTGGCCAAATGAAAGGAAATAAATAAAGTTAAATAAAATCATTCTTTAAAGAAATATTGGACAGAAATCTTAAAATTGCTGTGCCTTAATTTTTGTACATATAATAAACATAGTAGGATATTTAATTCATAATTTTAATGAGGTTCTACTAAGAATGAAAAATTCTAAAATCATACAGAAAATATGAAGAACTATTCATCTAACTCTGTCTCACTCTCTCTCACTCTTTCACACAGATACAGACATACACATTTTAGAACTTCCTTTGCAAGATCTGCCAGTGGCTTCATAATCTAAGCATAGAGCTGTCATATCAATATAGATAAAGTTATAAGGTTAATATGAGTAATATTTTACCCCCACCGATTGCTTTCCTATTTTGCTGATTCAGCTTCTAACAATCCTAACATGTTTCCTCAGGAGCAAGAAGGCAAGTGTGTCTCCTAAAGGAGGAGGATATGACTATTATTTTTCTCTTGTTATCACTACAGATGACCACAAATTTGGAAGCTTAAAGTAACACAAAATTATTACCTCACAGTTACTATAGGTTACAGCTGAAGTAGATCTCACAAGGCTGAAATCAAGGTGTTGAGAAAATTGCATTCTTTCCTGGAAGTACTTAATATCATTCATTTTCAGACTTCTCAGGTAGAATTGAGTTTCATGTGGTTGCGGAAATGAGGTCCCCATTTCTCTGTTGGTTGTCTGCAGGGAATCTTTGCATCTAGACATATTCCTCCTGATTTTTCCATGTGGCCTCTTTCTAGCAATAGACGCTATAGCAGGGCTAGTCTCACTCAGGATTCAAATCTCTCCTCCTCACTGTTCTGCTAAACCTCTGACCCACTGCTGGGCTTTCCTCTTCTGCTTTTAAGAGCTGAGCAATTATAATGGGCTACCTGGGTAATCTAGAACACCCTCTCTCTTTTAAGATCAGCTGATTAGCAACCTAATCTCATTAACAAGATTTCTTCACAGCTAAAGGAACTGCTCTTTCCAGGACAGTGTTCTCTCAAAGTTTCAGGATGCAGGAAAGTCTCACTAAGCACTTCCATTTACTCTGATACTGCTTATAGAAAGAACAAGTAATTCTTTTACATATGAGAACATTCATGCCAGAAAAAAATATTGATACACATGGGATTATAATCCATCAAAAACACCTGTACATCACCCCTCATTTCTTCAGCGAGATTAGGAACCTTACTGATTTTGCTCACTGTTCTGTTTTGCTGTCTTCATAGTGCTAAACAAGGAGTAAGCATTCCATAAAGTGCATTCTTACAACTCCTCTGGATGGGCGGCATTCTGACTAGCAACTTTTTTGCTTTGCCATCATTAGTGTAAGGGCCATTTTAAGGAACTGTTAAATTTCAGATGAATCTATCTTTACTGTGGTTTAAACTTAGATCTACCAACTCATATACTAATTAGTGCAATCCCTGCCTACGGCAGGTAGATATTATATTCTACTTTACCAAGAAGGCAAATGAGGTCAAAGTTAGAGGATGGCCATTCAGCCAGGAAGGGGCAGATGGAAGAAAATAGCCCAAAGTTTCTGCTTTTCATGCAGTACTGTCTTTTTTTTTTCTTTGCCCACAATGTTGCTCAAGCATGAGCAAGATAAAATTTTGCCCACTCCTTTTGTATACCGTAGAATTTAATTAAAAAGATTGATAAAAAATTCAATCAAGTTGTTGTCACCAGGATTCAGGCTATCCTGCCCTTTGCCAAGACAGAGGAATACTTGGCAATGGACATCATTATAGAGAGTCCTGTCAGGCCCTACCTGCAATTTGTCAAGAAAACACCTCCCTGATAGCTTGTGGGAGGTGGATAGCTAGCCAATACAGATGCAAAACGTACCCAGGTGGCATTGTGCTTATAAGAACACGTACTTTGAATGAGAATTAAAAAAGAGGCCCATGGAACCCAGGATAGGTTCTGCATCACTTTGGGTTGAGAGGACAAAGCACTAAAGAATATTAGAGGGGGACAAACAAAAGCCTTCTTGGAGTCTGTTCTTCAGTATGGGAGATGAAATGTGGCCAGTTCTAAAGGACAATCTGTTCATTTACTACCTCTGCATTAAAGCTTCCCAGAGTCCATAGGAGCCTTTCCAATTTCTTGGAGAAAGACTCAGCACTCCGGCTGTGAAGCGTGTACTGATCAGCAGCTGGACGTGGGTCGCAGCTTCCCCTTTGGCAGGTTGGCTCTTGGCTGAAGATGGGAAGAGCTGGAGTGCAGCCAACGTGGAGAAACAAACAGAAGTGGTGTCAGTGGATTTTGCTGTTATAAGTGTGAAGTGATTAGGCATATTAACAGTGATGTAAAATTACAGAATACTCTGGTTTGAAATTAGATTGTCTTTGGAGTTGATTGAAGCCAAGTTTCTATCAGAAATTTAATGAAGAAGATGATATCATTATATGAATAAATAAAAAATGAAAAAAAAAGACACTCTGCCTTCCATCTACATTTTTTAGAGAGATTTTTGCTATAGGGCTGGAGAAAGGGAAAGAGAGAGAGAGAGAAAGTGAGAAATCACCCCCCAAGGGGGTTGGCCGCACTACAATCCTTTTTCCTCTGTTCTCCTTTCAGGATTTGGGGCACACACGCACACATTCCTGGCTTGAGGATGAAGCCACTGGATCCGGGACTCTAACTGCAGTCGGCCATGTGGAGGTCCAGCAATATAACCTTTATGTTATCTGCTGGTCCCCCTCTAAATATTTTGAAACAAGAATAATTTAGTATTCCACATTTGCCAAGAAGGCCATGGAATAGTCTTTACTCAGTTTTGTAACCTAGACTATATACTGAATGATGTCTACTTTTAAGAGAAAATAAATTGCTATTTCCATCTATGCATCCAAAATACATTTAGGCACAGGATTTCCATGTTAATTTATTTTGTATCTTTATGGAATATATCTGTATATAATTATTCTGTTTAAGAGTTGTTCATAACATTTTTGAGGTTTAAATTTTTGTTTATTCACATATTTCTTCCATGATCAACAGAGGCAGAAAGAGAGAGAATGAGAGAGACAGCACCTCAAGAGGGTTCTGATGCCATGATCCACCCCAACCTGCAGCCAGCTCTATATCATGAGCACACACACACTCAGCAAGGTCTCTGGACTTGAATTGGGAACCTCCCTAGGCAGTACTCCCTAAGAAAGCATATTTTTGATATACCACTGTCTGCTCCCTAAATCTATTCTTATATTACAAATTTATTATACTTTAAATTTAAAAATTGAACCTATTGTAATTTTCTTCAAATAATGATATAGAAAATAAACAATTTTTTTTGAGAGATTTTCGCTATAGGGCGCATGTGCTCGCCAGACAGACAGAGACATAGAGACAGAAAGCGAGAAATCACCTCCCAGGGGGTATGGTCACACCGCAATCCCTTCTCCTCCATTCTCCTCTCGGGATCTTGGGCACGCACGCACACGCACCTGGCGTGAGTTTTAAGCCACCAGGTCCGGGACACAAACCGCAGTCGACTACGTGGGAGTCCAGCGACATAGCCATTACACCAACTGCTGGTTCCCTAGAAAATAAACATTTTCTAAATATGTTTTCAGCTCAGTACAATGCAAACTTCCTTCTTTTTCCTTACGGGTGCATTTTATTTCACTGAGAGGATAAAATTGTAGTCAATTTAACTCTCTCTCTTTACCTAGTAATAGTCCTTGGGTTAGTTCTAATATGTTACTGTTACAATAATACTGCCATGTCGTCAACGTTTACATGCCATTTCATTTATACCATGTCATAAATTTGCAGATAAATCCATAGGATAGATCTCCTGTGTGGGACTTCTGGAATTCATAACTCTTAAATTCTGATAGATTTTGCCAATTGGGTTTTAAAATTATTTGCTATTATACCATTTTTACCAACCAATGTGGTGCATGCCTAAGAGAAAACAAATTATCAACATGATATATAACACATGCTTCTTGGCATTTGCCTTTTATGTAAGAATATTAGTTCACATTTTGTTCTTTTTTTCCTTAGATAGAATATGGGGACAGAGGCCTAGTAAGATCAACCAGAAGAACTAAAATCATTCTCTAATTTTGTTATGTTGAGGAAAGGTAAGTGAGTTAGTTAATGGAAGTTTAAAAGACAGAATGGTTTTATTTTACAAAAAACTAAAATAAAATAAAGTTTTGTATACTGAAATTTGAGAAAAGGAGCAGACAACTGAAGAAACTAGCGAGTACAAAAGTCCGAGACTGGAGAGTTCTTTTTTAGTAAGTCTTTGCAGACATGAGGCTGTCTGTGCTGCTTTCCTCTTTTTCTCTTTCTTTCTCTCCCTTCCTCTCCCATCCTCTCTTCCTCATTCTTCCTATCTCCTTTTCCTTCCCTTTCCTTTCTCTGTCTTTCGCTTTTCCCTCCTTCCCTGCCTTTCTTTCTGTTCCTTTTTTCTTTCTTTCTTTTTCTCTTCTTTCTGCCTTCCTTTTCTTGCTATAGAAAAAGTAAGGATTATAATGCATAATATGAAAATATCAGCATAAGCCAAATTCCTAAATCAATTTCCATATTGGCATTAATCAGTTATGTTTAACTTGTATGGTATGCTTGGGCTCTAACAAAACTTTAGCTGCAATCTCTCTTTCTCTCTCTCTCTCTCTCTCTCTCTCTCTCTTTCTCTTCCCCCACCCCCCAGATTAGAAAGCACCATAGTGGAAAAACATTTTCTTTTCAGTTGTTAATGCTACAAAATATAATGTGAAAGTGAAAATGACTCAAATTATTCTTTCAAAGATTTCTGTATGTCAGTGGGATGGCAGAAACAAAAACAAGTGTGCATAATGTAATAGGAGAGATGGTAGAACTGAGGTATTAATAAACTGTGATGGGAAGGCAGGTAAGGAAATCGCTCAGGGTAGGGAATTATGGTTAGATGGGTCAGGGAAAAACAGGTCATCTATAAAGTAAGATAATGCATGAGCCGGTTCTTCAAAAATAAGCAAACTCGATATATGTAAAAGAGAGAAAGAAGGCTTTTCCTAGCAATGAGGAGCCACATTAGAGGTGAGGTTTTGAAATATTGCATTAAAGTAAATACAGTGTGAACTGAAAAGTGAAGAGAATTCAACAAGGCATGTACTAGGTGTTGTGAAACTTGACAAAAGTGAAAGGGTAGATGGAAAAAACAAAACAAAACAAAAAAACAGGTGCAGGTAGGGAAAGGGAAAAAAATGACTTGTGAAGAGGTGGAGATTCTCCAGGTAGAATCAGTTTGTCATACTGGCAAGGAAGCATCCGTAAATGCAGAGAGTTCAGCAAATTAGGTGAGTTAGAAAGGAGGGGAAATGAGAAAAAATGATTCTGTTGTGTTGGAGGCAACAATAAAACAGAAATAAGTGAATGTCTCTCTTGCAGCTTTCCTTTCTTCTTTAAACCACACTAATCCATTCTCCTGTTGTGATCATTTCAGTATTCTTAACCACAAAAAAAAAAAGAACAAGAAAAATAAGTACATTCCATCATCTTGAAATCTGAAGCTACTTATGTTTGAATAAAAGCTTGTTCTGTATACCAAAAGTTATCTCCAAACAAGTATTCAATTTGCATAATTAACATGAAGGAATTTTATTACAGTGCCTAAGTTAGTGCCATAATTTAATGGGTCACTTAACTGAGGCAAGATATGGTGGGAGTCAGATTTACTCTGTTTTCAACTAACTCAAGAATTTAACTTCAGTGACTCATTTTGTGGAAGGCCACATATTAGATCTTACACATGAACAACTGTTTGTCCATTTTGTTCCCTTACCCTAACATGACTGTCTGCTTCTGTAAACCTGCTTGCTCTTCTCATGAGAAAATAGCTTGCACTAGCCATACCAAAAACCATATCTGGGATGACATCCTGTACCTGCTACTGTCTTTGCTAATTAGCCCCAAACCCTTTTGTTTTAGCAATATAACTGCTTGCATGGAAACCCCACTTCCCTCAAAAATAATTAACCTACTTGAAATCCCTGGTAACTGACCCCCATAAAAAGACTACTCAAACTTCTGTCGGGCTGCAGTTCTGACTCTCGGCCCCCAGCCTCAGGCTGCAGTTGCTGGCCAGCTAATAAAGACTCCCTTTAAACTTAATCTGGCCTTGGTGGTTGTTTATTCGGTGGCACTCTACATTTATCCTTTCATTTAACAAATAATGTTTGCCGATCATCTAGAAACCATGAGCAAATGTTATCCTTTATAAGTTTTCTTCCTAGTGAAAAGGTGAATAGATGAGTATAAATTAGGTTAGATAATGATAAGAGCTAAAAAGAAAAGTTGCGGGGAGGGAGTTTAGGAAGGTAAGAGAATCTCAGTCCTGTGTACGACTTGCTGAAAACGACTCAAGGAGAAGAGCAAAACAAGAAGCTGGTAAATGAACCAGCATGATCCACCACCCTACATTTAACAGTAGCGAGGATACTGAATGTACGGAAGAAAGAATCAGGAAACATTATGGAGACTACTGTGGGGTCAGGTGGTGGCATGATGGGACCCTGAAAGGGAGGTGTTCTGAGTGAGTTCACATCACGGGACCTCCCTGAGTGGGCCAGGTGTGCACATGTTAGTGATCCAGACTGGCCAAGACTGAAGTTGGACTGTGGCATGGGACCCCTGTCGGGAGCGCTTCTCTCACTGTCTTTCTCCCTCTCGCCACAACATGGGGAATGAAACACGTTTTTTTTTTTTTTCCTTTTTTGTATAACAGTTTGTTCAGGCATTTGTAATAAAGTGAATTTTTTTTTTTTGCAATGGAGGGGACAAATAAACTCAAAAAAAAAGAAAGAAAAGAGAAAGTAGACTATTATAATAATAAAGTCAGAGTGTGAGTGATGTAGCTTGGAATGGAGATGTTGCACTGATGGTAATAAGAGGGACAGGAAAGAATAAAAAGATTCTGAATAAATGGAAAGATTCTGGATAAATGCTATTGGTAAAGCAGACAAGAATGAAAAGCTATGTGTTGGGGCCAGCAGGTGGTGTGGTGGTTAAGGATGCTAGACTCCCACATGGCTGACTGCAGTTCAAGTCCTGGACCTGGTGGCTTGCGCTCTCTCTCTCTCTCTCTCTCTCTCTCTCTCTCTCTCTCTCTCTCTCTCTCTCTTCCTCCCTCTCTGGTCAAATTAAAGTATATAAATAAATAAATTTAAATAAAATAATTTTTAAAAAAGAAATAAAAGAAGAGTTATCTGTTGATGATGTGTATGCAAATATCCCTGACTTGATTGATATCCACTGCATGCACGCTGGGAAAAAACATATTGTGAGCCGCAAAGACATACAATTAATAAATGGAAATTTAAAAATACAAAGATGACATAACTGGGGCCAGCAGGTGGCACAGTGCCAAAGGTGCTAAAGTCACACCTGGCTGACTGCAGTTCAAGTCTTGTACCTGCAAGTTTGAAAATCATGCCCAGCACATGTGTGTGCAAGTCCAACACATCCCAGGAGGAGAATGGAGGAGAAGGGATTGTAGCATGGACATCTTCCCTTGGGGGTGGTTTCTTACTATTCCTCCCACTGTCTCTTCTCTGTCTTTCTTTGATTAGCATATGCTTCCTATGGCCAAATCCTAACAAACAGCAAAAAAGATGGCATAACTTATTAATGGATTGATAGCATGTGGAATGTTAGAGGAAAAAAAAAAGAATCAATGAAAGCTACAAATTTTATGTGATGAGCAATTAGCAGAACAGAATTGCCATTTAATGAGATGGTAAATCTATTGGAAAATCAGGTTGGGAATGTACCGAGGAGGCATAAATATTTTAGTCAGGAACATGAAAATAGAGCTTCAGAAAGATTTAAAAAAAACCTCTATTAAAATATAATAGAGTTATGGGACCAGCAGATGGTGTAATGGTTATATTGCTGAACTCTCACATAGTCAACCATGGTTTGAGTCCTGGACCCAGTGGCTTAAAATTCACACCAGGTGCATGTGCATGCGTGCCCAAAATCCCAAGAGGAGAATGGAGGAGAAGGGATTGTGGCATGACCATCCCTCTGGAGGGGTGATTTCTTGCTTTCTGTCTCTATCTCTCTGGCGAGTGCACACACCCTATAGCAAAAATCTCTCTAAAAATAATAATAATAATGTTTTACTTACTTTGACCTACCTGTTTCCCCCTGCATTATCACTTTCTTACCAAAAAACATTAACATAACCCTGTACTTCACTCCACACTTTCCACTGGATAAAACCAAACTACTAATGTAAAGGGATGTCAAAAACCTTGTGGAAAATGGAATTAAAAGACAAGTTTATTTTTGTACAAAATACTTCTAAAATCCATGTATAGTTTTCCATAATATGCATTTTCCAAAACCTTTCTGGAGGCCCTGCATGTGTGACACCCTTCATGTCCGGGTGCAGTGTCTTCACTGATCAAATTTCTCATTGTCAAATTCCAGCCTCTGCTACTTCGTGGTGTTCCCTGAACACAATGATGCCAGTAATGCACAAGTCTTTCTTTGCTTTTCTTTCTCCCATGACTGCTCTTCCTGGCATTAATTTGTGAAACTCTTCTTAAACTATAGTGATCTTCTTCAATACCCTCAGTTAAGATTTTAGGTTTCACCAAAAGTTACTCAAAGCCTGCATGCCTCACCAAAACTAGACAAATAAAACAGTCCTTTTTCCTATAACAGTTTATTCAGATGTTTGTTCTAATGTGAAACACTTCACAATGGTTATTTATTAATTAGTTTTTCTGCGCTATTAAATGTTGAAGTCCTCAAGGCAGTTATTGTATCTTATTGATTTCCTTGTCACTTGAGGCTATCAAAGTTCCAGGCAAATAGTCAAATAGTGTGTGTATGTGTGTGTGTGTGTGTGGGTGTGTGTGTGTGTGTGTCTTACATCAGAATTAAATTTAAAGAAAAAATATAAAAATCATAATACTCAAGCAAGTGCTATTTAAATTTTATTCCCTAGAGTAGAATACTATTAATGTATGTCTTTTTTTTTTTTTTCTTTTCTTTTTTTGTAGAGGTTTTCGCTATAGGGCGCGTGCGCGCGCCAGACAGACAGAGAGAGACAGAGAGACAGAAAGCAGGAAATCACCCCCCCAGGGGGGATGGCCACGCCGCAATCCTTTCTCCTCCATTCTCCTCTCGGGATCTTGGGCACGCACGCACACGCGCCCGGCGTGAGTTTAAGCCACCGGGTCCGGGACTCGAACCGCGGTCGACTACGTGGGAGTCCAGTGACATAGCCATTACGCTAACTGCTGGTCCCCCAATGTATGTCTTTTTGATTGTTTGTTTTATTCATGATAGAGCACATGCATATGTGTTTGTGTGTGTGTGTGTGAGAGAGAGAGAGAGAGAGAGAGATATCCTCCTCAGGATTCAGTCATGTTACAATAAAGTTCCTCCAATTCTGCCTCCTGCCAGGACCTGGACAAGTGTGCACACTCTCAGGCTGACCACGCCAGGGACTCCAATGTGGTAGACATGTGGTTTCCAGTTCCACAGTCTAGCATGCTATCAGCTACACCACAGAGGCTAAGCTCATCATCATATATCTCTTTATCTTACATCATAACATAACAACAGGCCAAACTTACTTTTTCAGTTTTAATTGATCATTTATTAAATTAATAGTGACATTTGTGTGTGTGTGTATGTGTGTGTGTGTGTTTGTATTCAGCTAAATACATACAGAGATAATAAAAACTATTCTTGCCTTCCAATCTCTATGTCTCAATAAAACAGGGGAAAACTATTTTATTGATTAACAAGATCCTTGGTAATAGGTTGAACAATAGGAAGGATAGCTGGCAGCTTGTGTAATGCTCACTCTCAAAGAGCATGCTCCTAAGCCTTCGCCTTCAATTATTGTAGTAGTTAAGAGTATGAACCTGTAAACTAGACTACTCAAGGTTTTGTTGTTGTCGAGAGAGAGATTTTTGCTATAGGACGTGTGCATTCACTGGAGAGACAGAAAACAAGCAAGCAAGAAATCACTCCCCAGGGTAGATGAGATGTCTATGCAGCAATTCCTTTTCCTCCATTCTCTTCTCAGGATTTTGGGCAAACATGCACACACACCCAGCATGAGTTTCAAGTCACTGGGTCTGGATCTCACACTGTGACCAACTACGTGGGAGCCCACCGCCTTTTTTTTTTTTTTTTTTTTTTTGCGTCCACTGCCTTGACCACTACGCCATCTGCTGGCTCTGACTACTAAAAATTTTATCCAACCCTTACCATTTACTAACTGTACAACCCTGAAATAAATGTAACTTAGTTCCTTATGCATCAGTTTGCTCATCTGTAAAATTAATGTAATCGTATTAAGTGATATATTTAGAATATTTAGAATAATTCCCAGATTATAATAATCAATAAACATTAATTATTATCATTGTTTTTTCTTTTACTCTACTGAAGGTCATGTTGACAAGTCTGATAATTCTATGTACTAAACTTGCTTGACAATTTGACCTATTCCTTCTTTATTGAAGCCTTCATGGCACTTTACATTTTAAAATTATTATTGTGCCTTCTATATTAATGGCAATTTTTAAATCCATTTGTGGTAACTTCTCTCATTAAAATGTAAATTTTGAAGAATTTACTGTATGGGGCTAAACCATTTTCTTTCTCTTTCTATAACTTTTTTTAAAAATTGCCAGAGAGTATGTGTGCTTGCTGGAGAGAGAGAGTGACAAAGTGAGAAGACATGTCCCAGACCCACAATGGAGAACAGTGATACTTCAATTACTTCATCCCGCCCTCCTTTTGGGATTTTGGGATTTTGGGCTGCCGAGTCTGGGACTCAAACTACATAGTTGGTCATGTTGTATCCAGCTGCCTTAAGCACCACACTACAGACTGGCACCTATAATCTTATATTAAATTAATTCATCCATTTCTATGGCTTTAAAAAGTGTATTGGCTCATTTGATTCCTGTGTTTTCAACTTGAAGCCCAATCTCTCCGCTAAGCACAAGACTCAAGCACCAGTTACCTACTTGACAGCTTGATAATATCTAACAGACATCTAAGATACCAAATGTTCAAAACATAACACTTGATAACTGTCGCTATGAGAACATCCTTTCGTTCTTGCCTCATTCATTTCAATTAGCACCAAGTCTATTTACCCAGTTTTCAGGTCAAAACAAATGGGAGTTTTTTCTTTTCTTTTTTTTTTTGACCCACTATACCTTCTACTTGAGCAAATCATTTGTACTGCCCTTTCAGAAAAACCTTCAGAATTTAACCACTTCTCATTCTTTCCAGTCCTATCACCTCTCACACTGTGTGGACTACTAGCACTATCACCTTGAGTACTTCTGTAACACATATTTGATCACATTCTCTCTGCTTTTCTTCCAGTACAATCTGTAAACCATATGGCAGTCAAAGTATTTCTTTAAATATTCAAGTCAGATCATCTCATTTATTTGCTATTTATTCTGAAAGCTTTCTTTCTCACTGAGAATACAATCCAGAAACATTCTGGGGGTATACAAAACCCTACATGGTCTAACAATCAGCTACATGCTGAGCTTGTCAACTCTGATTCCTTCTACCATGTAATTCACAATGTTCTAATCACATCAGGCTGCTTGTTACTCCTGTAACTGGTGAAGTTAGCTCCTATTTTTACAAATGTTATGTCTTTCTATTTTCTTTGCTTAGGATGCTCTTTCTTAAAATAGTCACAGTTGTAACTTCTGATACTTCTGATAATTTACATTCTTTATTGTTTAATTGACCGAGAACACATGCACTCCCCAGGGGCGGGGGGAGAGAAACAGACGAGAAACAGAGAAAGTATCCCAAATGGGGGTTGGTGATGCTACAATGTGCTTTATTCCATTTCTCCATCTTTTCATCATTTGGAGCACACATACATGCACTAGGCATGTTTTTCAAGCCACCTGGGCTGAGAATAGAAGTACAATCACTCATATGGAATCTCATTTCCTTATATTATTTTGTAAATTCTAAACTTTTCGAGTACCTTCCTGATCACCTTAAATAAAATACCATGATACCATCACTATCTATATCATTATGCTGATTCATTTTTATTGCATGAATTATATAATTTAATATTTAGTCATTTATTTGTCCTGTGGCTTTACCTAATGTTTCCACTAAAATCATTAAATCATGCAAGAGTTCTCAGTCTTATTTATCAATATAGCGCAGGTTCTAAATAAGAGTTCGGTATGTAATAGTCACTTAATAAGTATCTATGCAATGATGATACTGATGGGTGATTGAATGGTGTGACTTCCAGCATATAACTCCTATTTTTTTCTCTTCTATGAAGATTGCTTAAGGAATTTTATGTTTTTCTTATTTCCTGCACTCCGTTCCAAGGCGTTTGTGTGTGTGCAAGAACATGTGTGTGCGTGCCCAAAATCCTGAGAGGAAAATGGAGGAGAAGGGATTGTGGCATGGCCATCCCCCCTGGGCAGTGATTTTTTTGCTTTTAGTCTGTCTGCTTCTCTCTGTCTCTCTGGCAAGAGCATGTACCCTGTAACAAAAATCCCCTCCCTCCCAAAAAAAAGTTGCTATTTGGAAGCATAGATTTTAATGAGAAATATTTTATTAATTACACTTTTAATTATTATTAATAGGCTACATATTTTATAATAGCTTTACATGAAGCCAGTAGGTGGCATAGTGGTTATGGCACTGGACTCCCACATGGCTGAGTGCAGTTCGAGTCCCAGGCCCACCAAGTGCATGTTTCTGTGCCCAGAATTCCAAGAGGAGTGCAAGGGAGAAGAGATTCCAGTGTGGCTATCTCCGTGGGGAATGATTTTTCACTCTCTGTTTTTGTATTTCTAGCTAATGCATGCTTCCTATAGCAAAAATCTCTCTCTCGAAAAAAAGTTTTAGCTATACAGAAAAATTAAGCAGATAGGGGCCAGCAGATGGCTTGGTTGTTAAGTCACTGATGTCCAAATGGCCAACCATGGTTCTAGTCCTGGTCCCAGCAGCTTGGAAATCACACCAGATGCACTTTTGTGGGTGCCCGAAATTCTAAGAAGAGAATGGAGAAGAAAATGTAGCATGTGCATCCTTCCTGGGGAGTGATTCCTCACTTTCCCTCTCTCTGTCTCTTAAGCAAGCACACAAACCCTATGGCAAAAACGTAAAAAAGGGAAAGAGAGGCCTGGATCCTGCCATTTACTATCCATTTACTTAATGCAACTTCATTCTTCATGTATAATAATATCAGAATTGTAAGCTTATACACCTGTGGGAAATAGCTTAGTTAACTAGACTCTTCTCTCTCTCTCTCTCTCTCTTTCTCTCTCTCTCTCTCTCTCTCTCTATATATATATATATATATATATATATATGTATATATATATATATATATATATAGTTTTTGCCATAGTAGGGAACATGTACTCACTGGAGAGAGACAGAGAAAGACAAAGAAAGGGAAAGTGAGAAATTATCCCACAGGGGGCTGGCCACCTCACAATCTCTTCTCAATTCTCTTCCTAGGATTTTTGGCATGCATGCACACATGCCAGGTATGATTTTCAAGCTGCTTGGTCCGAGACTCAAACCATGGAAACCATGGTGCGCCGTGGTGGAGTCCAGCACTTTAACCACCATAACACCTGCTGGTCTTGATTATAATTTTTTATACACATTAGCTCCCAAGCCCACCAGCTTTAAATTCAACTTCATTGAAATTTTTAGTCACTTAGAGCTTGCCTACTTTGCATATTCCATGAACTTCATCCAGTATCTGTTGATAAGAGAGAGCTTTAGTTGAAAGGACCCAGGCCATTACTGCCCTTAAGAATTCTCTGACCCAGAGACAATTGGCTGTGCTGCAAAAAGTCAGCACTTAGACACATAAATTCCCTTTCTACTCCTTCTCTCCAGCTGGGAGTTCCCTTGCTACGTTCACTACTGGATGGAAGCCTTCCGCATGACCCTATCCACCTAGTAAAATTTGTATGTTACTGCCTCTCATAGCATACCCTGTTTCTTTACGAAGTCTCCAAAATTTGCTGAATCCCCTACAGTAAGACACAGCTGCATTGTCTTCCAAAATGGCTATGAAATTTCGCATTCCCACCAGCAATGAATGCCTTGCCTGTTACACCACTCCAAGCCAGCATTTGGTAGTTTTAGTGTTTTAGATTTTAGCCATTCTTATTTGTAGAGGTATCTTATTTTAACTTGTGATTCCTTCATTAAAAATTATGTTGAGGGGCCAGTAGGTGGCATAGTGGTTAAGGTGTTGGACTCCCACACAGCTGACCTTGATTCAAGACCTGTGCCCAGTGGCTTGAAAATCATGCTGGGTGCATGCATGCATGCCCAAAATCCTGAGAGGATAATTGAGGAGAAGGCATTATGGCATGGCCATCCATCCTAGGGAATGATTTCTCACTTTCCCTTTCTCTCTCTCTCTCTCTCTGGTGAGTGCATGTGCTCTTTGACAAAAACAAAATAAATAAGGATAAAACCCTTAAAAGGGTTAAAAAAAGTGAAATCGACTCTCTGTTCATATATCTTTTGCCATATGTGTATCTTCTTTGCTGAGTGTCTGTACAGATTCTTGATGATTTTTAAATTGGGTTGCTTATTTTCTTGTTGTCTAGTTTTAAAAATCATTTTAGATATAGTTGTTTGTCAGATATACGATTTGAAAATATTTTATCACATCTTGCGGCTCGTTGTTTCATTCTCCTAGCAATGTGTTTTGCAGAACAGATTTTTTTTTATATTAACAAAGTCCAAGTTGTCAACTTGTTTTTCTTTTGTGGACTGCAATTTTTATGTTATATCTAAAAATTTATTGTCAAATCCAAGATTATTTGGATTTTGTTCTAGGTTATGTTTTTAGAAGTGTTATAGTTCTGCATTTCACATGAAAGTCTATGATACCTTTGGAGAGAATTTTTGTGAAAAGTATAAGAACTCTATTGAGACTATTTTTTTACACATAAACATCTAATTCTTCCAGAACCATTAATTAAAAAGGTTATCCTTTCTCTTACTCCATTTCCTTTATTTCTTAGTTAAGAGTCCACTAGCTATATTTGAATATATATATATTTCTGGGCTTTTTAATCTGTTTCTTCGATGTATCTACATATCTACATGTACCTTCTATTTATTTATTTATTTATTTTGAGCAATTTTTGCTATACAGTGCATGCACTCACCTGAGAGCCATGGAGAGGCAGAGAGAAAGCAAGAAATCATCCCCCGCCAGGGGAAATGGCCATGACACAATCCTTTCTCCTCTGTTGTCCTCTCAGGAGTTTTTGCATGCACACACATCTACCTGGTGTGAGTTTCAAGCCACTGGGTCCAGGACTGGAACTGTGGTCGACTATGTGGGAGTCCAACCGCCACGCCCTTCATGGACCACCAGATATGCTTCAGTGACCATCATTACTCACAATGTGACTCCACAAATCTTGTGTCTGCTTGCTGTATTCCCTCCAATTAGTGGAAAACCTGCTCAAGCAACAGCACATTGGGCCCTAATAAGGCTTTGGCTCACAGTCTTCTCTTCTGTTCCCCACTTGCTGGTTGGATGTGCATCTCCTGGACAGCTCCCCACTTCTCACTGCTTCAGTGTTGCCCTCTTCTCTCTGGGATCTGCATATAAGAACACTGCTTCTGTTAGCTCCTGTGTTGTGTTGTGTTGTGTTGTGTTGTGTTGTGTTGACTCTGTGTCTCACTTGACCAAGACACCCAAACTAAACCCTTCCCCTAATCTGGGTTCTCCTAAAGCATGGCTATCTTGATAGAAATAAATTGGACATTGGTGAGAAAGAGTCACAAGGGGTTCTGCCAGTATAACCAAGTTTTGTATGAGAGGGACTCCTGGTCCCACATTGAGCATGTGGACATTATGCTATGCACAGTAGATAAAGGATAAAGAAGTGTCACATGAAAGATGTATTATAAATACCCAACAACCTCCTCCAGAGTACCCTCAGGGGGAAGGATAGAATTTACAGCCACTTACCAGCAAGAGACTTCCTGACCAGATTGGAGAAAAATCTGACAGCTAGACATGCAATTCTAAATGGATGCTTTGATTTTTCAAAACTTTAAATATTTCACTCCATTCGATTCTTGTTCATATGGTTCACAAGGCAAAGTCTGATGTGATTCTTATCCTTGTTCTTCTATAGGAAAGATTTTTGTTTTATTTTTTATTTTGGCTTCTCTCACCATGTTTTCTTTGCTGTTGGTTTTCTTCAATATGATGTGCCAGGTGTAGATTATTTGATATTTAGACTGCTTGCTGTTTTCTGAGCTTATTGCATCTGTGGTTTGGCATCTGTCATTAACTTTGGAAAATTCTCAGTCCTTTTTGTTCCAAATATTTTTCTGTTTCTTCCTCTCTTTTTCTTCTGCTATTCAGTTGCAAACATATATACATGTTATATCCTTTATTATTATTATATAGTTCATAAATGTTTTATTCTGTTTTTTCCCCCTATATTTATAATAAAGTGCATGATACACAAGTGAAAGGGGAGAGGGAGAGAGGGAGTAAGAGAGATGAGCACCCTGCACAGGGTGTGATCTTTTCTTCTATCCCTCTAGCTTGCTGGATCTTGGGCACTCACACTCATGCCTGGCAAGTTTCAGTCTAACTTGGCTGGGGATTCAAACCAAAGTTGCCAAGTGGGATTGAGCTTCCCTTGAGCAGCTCATTACTGCTGCACCATGAAGCTGGCCTGTGTTCTGACTTTTGATTCGATGATTTTTTTCTATTTACATTTCAGTTTGGGAAGTTTCTATTCATTAATCTCTAAGATCCCTGATTATGCCCAGTATACTGATAATCCCATCAAAGGAGTTCTTCATTGCGTAATGGTGTTACTGATTTCTACAATAGTATTACTTATTGATTCTTTCTTTGAGTTTCCATCTCTTTACTTCACATAGGTAACTGTTTAACATATTGTCTATATTTTTTCTCACAAAGTCCTTAACATATCCATCATATTTATTTCAAATGTTTTTTTCTATGGTGATTTCAGAATCTGTTTCATAACTGAGTCTGGTTCTGTTTGTTCTGTTGTCTTTTCCAATTATTTTTTATTATTTTTAACATGGCTTGTATTTTTGTTTGTTTTTGTTTTCTGATGGGGCAGGGATTGATAAATCACCCCCTGGGTGAAGGGCCATGCTACAATCCCTTCTCTTCCTTCTCCTTTTGGGATTTTGGGCAGGCACACACATGCACCCAGTGTGTTTTTTCAAGCTGCTGGGTCCTGGATTCAAACCTCACAGTTGATCATGTAGGATACAGCTGCATTAACTCCATGCTACCGATTGGCCTGCCTCGTATTTTCTGTTGTGGTTGAAATCACACATGATATATTGGATAATAAAAACTGAAGTAATAGACTTTTAATATGGATTTTTATGGTAGCTGGGATAAGAGCTTGGCTGTGTTTGTATTTGCTGTAGCTATAGGTGTCACAGACCTCAACTTTCTCAGTGTCTTTTGTTTGTTTCTTTGTTTATTCTCCTCTTACCTTTGAGATCTCCTAAGAACTCCTTTTTAGCAATAACCTGTGGTGCATCTCTGTCCATTATAGTCCACCGCTATTACACTGGAGACCTGTTGATGTAGTAAGGTATGAGGGAGGAGAAACTTTCAGTACCTTATGTTCACATCTCAGTCTCATAGTAGGTCTAGGTACCTGAGACTGGGACTATCAGAATGCTTCTTAGGTTTTTATCCCCTCATCTTAGATGAGACAGAAAAAGTCAAGGAAGGGAAATTGCTAATATCCATTTCACAATTAGATAAAGGTCTTAAAAATAATTTCCCATTTAGAAGGAGATATTTTATATATATATATATATAATCTTCTGGATATATTTTAAAATAGTTACCTGCCCCCCACCCTCCAACCCCATCTTAAATAGGAAAAGTGGAGATTTTTCTAGGATCTTTATGTTGAGAAGTTGATGGAGTTCCTACAGATAAATCCACAAAGTAGGGACTGGGGTTAAGCCTGGGTCCCCCAAACTTACTCTGCTTCCAGCAACTTGCCAAAATTACCACTTTCCTGACAGTATACAGCTCTGGAGATTTCAGCTCTAAGGACTGATTTTGGCTATGAGTCTCTGAATTCTCTTTCATTCCTGATTTCTGGGTGGTTGTTTCCAATCATTTTTATTACTTGGTGGGCCTTAGAAGAATAGATTTTTAATTTGCTTTCCTTTTTTTCTTTGTAGAATGGAAAATTATTGTACATTTTTAGAAATTTTAAGATATTAGTGAAATTTCACACAACAGGCTGCTTCATATTGCAATCTTATTTTCCTGTTATGAATTAATTCTTACTTTTCTCATATCTCACATTATTTAAAAGTCTTCAACAAATTCTGCTCCTCTTTTTCTTTGCTTTTCCTCTGTAACTTTTCCTTTTTCTAAGTCAGATATTCTCTTTCTCCCTTTTTGTTTCTCAATATACTTTCCCTTCTCTCTTCAACAACCTACCTTTTCTTCTTTTTTCTATTGCGAAATAGGAAAATAATAGTGTTGCAACACTACCAATTAAATAAGTTAGCAAAAGAAATAGAATAAAAATTAGTTCTTTAGATTTAATTCTTAAACTGATTGAAAACATTGAACTAGAAAATGGGACCAGTCAGTGGTATGGTGGTTAAGGTGGTGAGACCCCACATGGCTGACTGCACAGTTTGAGTCCCTGACCTGACAGCTGGAGAAATAAACCAGGCATGTGTATATGTGCACCCCAAATCCTGAAATGAGAAAGAGATGGAGAAGGGATTGCAGCATGACCATGCCCCAGGGGGTGTTTCCTCACTTCCCCTGTTTCTCTCTGGTAAGCACATTGTGTCTTTTGGCAAAAACAATGTAAAATAAAATAATTTTAAAAACAAAAGGAATGGACATTCAAAATATTTGTTTCTCAATAGACTTCCACTCTGATCAATAACCTGCTGTTCCTTCTCTTTCTTATTCTGAGCTCTCTCTTCCAAAATCAGAATATTTCCCCCATATTAATTTCTTCTTTTCTTCTTTTTCTCTCTTCTAAAATTATTTTATATATACACTTATTATTTAATCAATATATGGTTTAATGGTTTACAACATGGTTTTTCCCAGCATGAATACAGCAAGTATCAGTCACAACAAAGACATTACCATATGCACTATCATTTGCAAATAACTTTCATTTTTGTAACAATTAAAGGAATTTTTTTCTGTTCCCTTGTTTCCTTCTTCCTATTACCCACCCCTTACCATCTCTAGTATCTACAGTTGCCGTCCCTGATATTAGAACTTCCAATCTTTCAGTTTTTGTTATAGAGCACTTTACTGTATTTAAAGTAGAAAAAGTTAACCAAAATGAATTCAGCTTAGCTTTAAAGACAAGGCAATCATTCTTGAAAGCTTCTCAAAATGTTGCAAATTTACCCTCGGAATTTTTACAAAAACTTCGAGTGACCATTCTTTCATTTTTTAATTAAATGTTTTTAGTTAGCCCAGTAATTTTTTTTGTCTGTTTTGTTTAATTGGTGGTATCGCAACAGTATTATTTTCTTTTTCAATTGCACATTATTTCAACTACATTATCGCCTAAATAGAGTTCTGTGGGCTTGTCTGAGAAGCTAACTACCATTTATAGCATTGTTTCCATGGGAAAAATTACTTCCTAGGTCTAAACAACTAACTACACAAAACTTTCTGGAGACAAACTATTTATAAACGTGACAAAGCAGCTCTACCCCTCTAGCTCTGATCTCCCCTTTGCCATCAACTAAAGAAAAGACTGAATGCCAATTTGTTCCACAAGATCGGACAGAAATTGTCTTTCTAATAATAGCAATAATACTCCTCTAATGAATGCACACTCTGGGTCATGTAGTAATCTGTGTTAAGTACAGTGTAGTTATTAAGCATTTTCTTTTTCAAAATAATCGTATTAAGTAGTTATTATTATCACATCTTACATGTGATGAAATAGAAGTTCAGGTTGATCAAGGAAATTCCTCAAAGTCACTACGTTTCTAAAGGGCATACTGAAGTATCAGCCTGAATCATTTAAATACATGCAACTGCAATACGATTCTAATTATAATAAATGCTGCAGTGACATCACCATTTCTCATTTCTCCATTATTTTGCATATGTCTCACTCTCACCATGTTTCTTAATATAATGTTGTCTTAACCACCACCAGAGTTGCTCCAAGCATTCCTTTAAAAAAAAAATACATGTTTTGTTGAAACATTGACATTCAGTCATTATACAGTTGACCTTTGAACAATGTGGATTTGAACTGCACGGATCTGATTATCCAGAGACTATTATTGTTATTATCATTATTATTTAGGCTTATTATTGTACATCTCCATAGTGCACAGAGTGGTTTTCAACATATCCATGTGATGCATGACACTCAAATCAAGAATATTACCATATGCATCATTTCCAACAGAGAATTTTACATTCCTTTTCCCATGAAGTGTTTCTTCACTTTTCCCTTCTCATCCTCTACCTCTGCTCCCCATTCCAGTCTTTGATATCTACACCATCATACCTCCCTACTATCATATCTCATTATCTGTTTCACCACCAAGATGAAGGCATTTGTCCAGCTGAATGCCACATTTACAATAGATTTCATGCATGAACATGTACAACATTTATGCATGGTAAATTTGAGCATTCTCAAGTGCTGAACATTTTAAAGGCTGGTAGAATATTTTAAAGACTGGTGGAAAAGAATAAACATTCTTTTTTCATTCTATTTTATGAAAAAAGAATGTTTATTCTTTAGGCAGCACATAAAATTGTCCTAATATTATGGTTTTTTTTCCATTTTAACTATTCTTGTTTCAAGTATTCCTGAGACACTGAGATAAAATACAAGTTTCTTTAAACTTATTTCTACCTACATATTATCTGTAATAAACCACAAAAAAAATCCACAATGAAATTTATGATCTATCATTATGATGACTGCCCAAAAGAAAATATATTTTAGCATATTTAATTACAGTTTATGTCTCTGGTTTTACCCAAATGACATAACATGCTATATGAACAGTGTTTTTCAGAAGGTCAAAAAGAAGGAAATATAAGAGATACAAGTCATTCCATGGCACCTGTTTCCCAGGCATTCCAAACCCAAAGCAAATTGTAAAACAAAATGCAGAATAATGATAAAGTCTTAACTGAATGCATTGTAGATAAAAATATTTTCAAATTCAAACTTTCATTATATTTTTCATTTCTACTAGTAATTAGATATAGTACATACTTGGCATCTTTTTATAATGCTATGCTACCAAGCTTATCTTTATATTAATAAGACTGTTAATACCAAGTTCATGACACCTCATTAAAATTGATATTTGTGGTTGTACTTTAGTTAGTAGTCTAATTATCTTGAGTTAATAATAAATATTTGATATTCACACCAGTTTATACTCCATTCTCTTTCAATATACATGTTCTTCAGGGCTATTACTATTGAAGTCAAAATAAAAGAACAGCGTAAACATACAATTTAATTGATAGTTGTAGGAAAATAATTACTTTTGTTTATTTGATTTTTGGTACATGTATATAATTTTTAAACTTCCTTCACTTTAAAAACTGGAAAAGAACTCTAAGTACAAGGAGCTATGCTTTGACATGCTACTAGAAGAAACATCAATAAAATAGTCTTAATTTAACTGAATGTTCAGTTATTTTATTGTAAGAAAATCTAAGGAGTACTTAAGTATGGGAAATTCTGATGCCATAACAATGAAATAATAAATATAAAAAACTGTGACTAGTAGTGGTGTGATTGTTAAGGCACTGGAATCCCACATGTTGCACAGCAATTAAAGAACCAGATCCATTGGCTTAGAAATCATGCCCGGCATGTGTGTGTGCGTACCCAAAGTTCTCAGAGGAGAATGGAGGACAAAGGCTTGGAGTGTGGCCATTCCCCTGGAGGGTGATTTCTCACTCTCTTTCTTTCTGTCTCTGCCTCTCCCTTGCAATTGCACACACCGTGTGGCAAAAAACAAAATAGTATATTTTTTTAAAGGTGAAAAACTTAGTAAGGTATGTTCTACATAGTTGAACTACACAATTTCCACCTTTATCATTTGTTGACATAGGAAAGCTGAAAAGACCTTATGAACATATAGATTTTTAGTCAATATTACAGGGAAGAAAATGCCTTTTTACTAGGAATAAGTTCATATTAAAAGAAATATTTATATGATTTTGAAAATAAGGACTCAAGCATAAATATATTAAATATACTCCAAAAACATATGTCCTTGTCCAGGGAACACATTATTTCTTATCTATAGTAAAAAGCCAATTTCATAGTAGCATTAAAATCAAAGGCATATATTAATTAAAATTGTGAAGTAAAATTATCATCAACCTAAAAATGGCATTCTAATTTTGCTCTCTTGGGGATGAGAAATATTATTTCATCAAGCTCTAATACAAAATTTCAATTTTACACTTAAGTAAAAAATATATGTTAAGGTCAACTCTGTGTCCTAGTTGCTAAGGGAACTAAATCCCACATGGCCAACCACATACTACACAGTTTGCGTCCTGGACCTCACAGCTTGAGAGGTGTGTGTGTGTGCATGCACGCATGTGCACATGCCTGAAATCCTGAAAGGAGGAATAAATGGAGGAAAAGGGATTTCAGCATGACCATGCCCCATGGGGGTAAAGGGTTACTTTATCTTCTTTCTCAATCTGTGCTCTGTCACTATCAGGCAAGTACATGTGCCTCCCTGTTCCCCTCTCCACCACACACTCTTTAAGAAAAATAGGAAAAAAAAAAAAGAGCTGACCAAACATATTTTGTACCATTTATTATTTGCTCAGCTACATTAGTTGTTATGTTCAAAAGACAATGATCACAGGAAGCCTAAATTTTACAGTTACTATAAAACCGACTATAACTACAAACGTTTAATGCTTTCCATTTGGTAGGCTATGGAAAACGATCTCAAGTCCAACTACTAATGACAATGAGAATGACAAAATATCAAAATATTTTATAAATTCTGAACAGATCTTATTTTTTTTTCAGATCTTATTTTTGATTGGTTCCTCTTACACAGATTTTTGGGATTTAAAGTAGCTTATGAGAATATTTTTTTTTTCCCAATCATAGAACATTTCTCTTTAAGAAATGTTCCTTGCATACAACTCTTTCCAGTCAAACTTGTCAAAGTGTCCAGGGTCTTTATCCATCATCATTAGTATGCTTTGGTATGTTTTGGTTTTGGTTGATAAAATTACTTTGACGATTATCAGAGTCAGTTATAGTTATTATTTTTGGCTGCATCTTAATTTCTTCTTTTTTCTTCAGTTGTTTTGAAACTAATTTTGTAAGGCTATCTACCTACTTATTTTTAATTTCTTAATAAAAAGATAGAGAGTATTATGAGGGTCATTAGTAATCTAGACTTCACTGTAAACTTAAAGTTGACTCCTTTTTGCTTTCACTTGAGCAGACTCTACAACAGATAATCTCATGATGGATGGGTCCTCCTTCAAGTTTGATAATGTGATCAAAAACCTGGGAAGGAAAGAGTTAAAGTAACTGCTCTGCACCCTCTTCACTCTTTACTAGAGGACATCCTTAGGAAAACAAGAGATGTCTGGCCACCTGTTCTAACTAGCTTTGTCCACTGGACCTCTGGGTGATCGCATCAGTGATATTTGCAAGAGTTCTAAGCTAAGAATGTCCTTAGCAAGATGCCCTTTGCTAAAGATCATCTATGGTTGATAAATCCAGGATCTCTGACTTTCGGAGGCAAGGTACGTTTTATAACATTCTGAGGTAAGTTGTAGATATCTGACAACTTAAATCCTCCCTGCTATGGGAGATGACCCAACAGAGTCTCCTTTGGAGACCTCACCATCATGTGAGCCAGAAGTACACAGCTAATGCAGAAAGATAAGGAGCAGATCTTCATGTTCCAGGTCTCATCCTGTTTCTTCTACGCTTTTTGATTGCTTAAAACCTTCATATTCTCAAAGCACTTTATATGATATGATATCAGAAAATATTTTTCTTTTTCTTTTTCTTTTTTTTTAAAGCTTTTTTTTTTTTTGGAGAGGTTTTTGCTATAGGGCGCGTGTGCTCACCAGACAGACAGAGAGAGATAGAGAGACAAAAAGTGAGAAATCACCCCCCCCCCCCCCCAGGGGAGATGGCCACGCCGCAATCTCTTCTCCTCCATTCTCCTCTCGGGATCTTGGGCACACACGCACACGCGCCCGGAGTGAGTTTTAAGCCACCAGGTCTGGGACGCGAACTGTGGTCGACTACAAGGGAGTCCAATGACATAGCCATTACACTAACTATTGGTCCCCTCAGATAATATTTTCATCTTGAATGTGTATGAGTTTTACGTGACAACACAATCCTGAATGTTGGCTTTAAAATCTTACCAAAAATAATAGATGGTGTTACTTAGGGAATCCCATAAGACAAATAACAAGAATCCTTTTCCGTTACAAATAATACCAAAACTTAAGAAAATAAAAGAGAGTTGAAAAAATTGTTTCATTATTTTTGAATAACTTAACTTACATGTGATATTTTATATTAAATTTAGACTTTCTCACTCCGCTTTCCCGAAAGCAAGAAAAATTAAAAAAAAAAAAAAATTAAAAGTCATTAAGTTAAAAAATATTTCAGTAAAGAATTTGAGTTTTAATACAAATTTATATTATGTACTAAACATTTTAAAGTCTAATTTAAATAGAAATAATAATAGCATAAAATTAAAATATTAATAACTTATTGTAAATATAAAATTTTGTGTGTGGGTAATTTCTTTAATGATTGCAAAGAAGATATTATGCAATTTTTCATAGAAAATAATGCAAGGCCACATCTTATTTTTATATAAAAATTTAACAAGAACCATTTCCTGAGAGTTGTATTCTTTGCACTTTAAACATGGTAAATATATTCGACTAATGAGGAAGTTTCAAAGACCTATGTTCTTTGCCTCAGTCATTCTAGGACAGGCAGAATAGGCTCTCTGAAGTAATATAAAAAGCAAAAGTCCTATAAGTTTAGAGGAAGATAATATATCGAAGTAAATTTTTACCAGGCTTCCACTTACATATTTCCCAATGTATCTCTTTTGCAGGATCAACAGTGTCTATTTTCAAAGTTGTATCAGGGCACACTTAAAAAATATCAATTTAAGCATGATTATGGCATTAATAAATATGTCTGTTGTTAATGACCATGCTTATCTAAATTGTTTCCCAACAAAAAGTTATGTAAATGTTTTGATCAATTATATCATTTGAAATTAATAAATACAGAAATTGACTACATAAATTCAATGATTATTAGAAATGTTTCTCTAATTCTCAGATCACAATGGAGATGAAGCAATCCAACCTTACCTAAAATTCTTGACCTTAAGCAATTTTTCAAAATTTGTTTTTTTAGCAGAATGCTTATGCAAGTTTGAAATGCTGAAATAATCATCAATTGCAATATTCATCATTCAAAATTAACATTAAGCTGTTATTGTTAAATACTGATGAAGGTAACAACTATGACTATTTTATTTACAAGATCTGTCTAAAGAAATTGTTTTTAAAGAGCTGAATAATATTTATATCACAAAGTCTCGATTATCTCTAGCTCTAATTTCTAGTCTCTTTCCTAACTTGCTTATACCAATCAACCTAAATGATGATGATTCTCAGCCTCTTAGAAAAGAAAGCACAGCAGAAGCCAATCAGCACACAGCTACATATCCTGAGTAACATCAAATCACATTCCAACTATAAACATGTCTTGTTAATAAATCAGAGTCAACAAAGCCAAGTTTCTTTTCCTTGATGTTCACTAGAAACCTTTCTCCAAGATGAAGCCCGTAGCCTGCTACAGTAATCCTTGATGGGGAGTGTGGTTTATATATATAAAGAAATAGACTTGGAGCATTTTAGCCTTCCTTTACCTTCTCTGCTTTAATTCTTAACCCTACCACTATGCTGTCCATCAGATATCTGTAATGGTGTGGCTTGTTCTCTCTCTCTCTCTTTTTTTTTTTTTTTGAGATTACAATATATTTCTGAAAATTTACCACCAGTTTCTTCCTGTTCAAGAAGCCATCTTTGATCTTTCCAATCAGAAAATTCCTTTACCAGAAATATTGTACCAGTTTTGAAACATTTTACTGAGATTTGCACTTTGTACACCTTTTTTAAAAATTTCTAGTTAATTATTGCACATTGCCACAGTGCAGAAAAGAGTAAAACTCTGTGCAAAGTAAGAAAAAAAAAAAAGTAATAGACACTGAATTAAAAGTTATCCTGTACACTAATATCTTTGACTTGCTTGACATGCCAGGCACTTATGGTTTGTCTTGTCCTCTTTCCCTGTTTACTTCCTGTTTCCAAATTAGATCATCTTATATTCCAAAGGGACACACAAAGGCTTACTCTCCTTGGAGATGGGGATCCAATTCACAAAGCCACTCTTCCTTGGGACTTTGAGATATCATCTTGAAATACACTGCAGGAATATTGTTTCTGTTTATTGCATCCTAACACCGGTCCTGATCAATCCTTCCTACTTCCATACTTAGTATAATACAAGGATAATTCAAAAGTTGTTGGAGCAGCGGGATGGTTGTGCAGCAGTAAAACACTACACTCTACGAGGCAGATTCAGATGGGTAGGTTGCTGGTTTGAGGACAATGACCTCCCTGAATATGTCTAGGATTTATGTGAGCTGAGCTGGCTGAGCCTAGGAGGTGGGCAGGGCTGCTGTATTTCTGTCTTTCACTCTATGTCTCACTCATGGAATGAATGAATAAATTTTAAGTAAAGATTTTTGAAAAATGTAATTAAACTACAAGTTTATTTTGACACAAAGTTTGTTTAAATTTGTAGATAGGTTTTTGGTTTTATTTTCAAAATACACATTTTTTTCTAATGTTTTTGAAGACCCATTCTACCAAACATTATCTTCTCTCTACCTTGCCGTAGGCTAAATAATGCCTGCCTCAAAATATGTTTATGTTCTCTGGACTTTGTAGATATGATCAAGTTAAGGATTCTGGGAACGGGGGTTAACCTAGATTATTTAAGTGCCTTAAGTGTGTGATCACAAAGATCCTTATGAGAGGGAGGTGGTAGAGTCATAAAGTCAGAGACTGAGATGGCACAGTGGAAGCAAAATGTTGGCGCAAAATGTTGGAGTAAGGAGGTGGTTGTGAGCAAAGGAATGCTGACTCATACTAAAAAAGGCAAGGAAGAAGTGTCCCCTTAGAGCATCCAGAAGAAACCTGCTCTGCTACACCTTGATATTATCCCAGTGAGATTGTTTTGGACTTCCGACTTTCAAACAATAAATCTGTGTTAAGTCAGTAAGCCTGTGGTAATTTATGACAGCAGTAACAGGAAAATAATATATACTTGTACTTACTTTCACAAGTATAAATATCTAAACATAAGAGACAAATATTAACTTCACAAACACTTACATACTTATAAGAAATTACATATTTATTTTCCATTAAGAGGTATTATCTAATACCAGAAGCAAGACTGCCAATTTATTTCTATTTTTTTCAGATATAAATGCTCATAATATCCTTCATTATTTTCTTTTTGGGAGCTATCCATAACGTCGGCATTGATCTCTTTTTAAACAAGCTCACCATAGCTTGAAATTTCTGGACAGTGTGAATCCCAACAGTATAAAGAATTAAAAACAAGTGAAACACTACGTTTTCCAGGTTATCTTGCTACTAGTATGAATGTGATCTTCATTCCATCAATCACATACATGATTCAGTTTAGAGATGAGAAGAAATAGGAAGGGTTTAGTGTATCCATTTTGTGGGTCCTGACTGCAACAATGCAGCATTTAGTTCCACTTCTTATCATTGTTCTGTATTATATCTTCCAGGATTTTTAAATATAAAAACATTTCTGAGTTGAGCAATATCAGTTAAACCCTGGAGATTCTTTTCTTTATTCCTTTTTAAAGTCTGTGTATTTCAAATAAATGGTCCGAATACCTTGTATCTACCTTGGTTGTATCTACCTGGGTTGGTTGTTGAAAACACTGATAGAGTCTCCTCTCTAAAGAACTATAAAATAGAATTTATTTGAGTGAATCCTAGGTTCTACTTTGAATAATGATACCAAAAATGCTAAGATATTCTAAAATTTGAAGACACTGATAAAGTAACTTTAAAATGTTATCTTCATTTTTAATGTCATACTTAATTATTTATAATTTTTTGTGTTTTCATTTATTCATTTTAATTGATGTTACGACAACTACAGACCATATGCTTCTTAAAACATAAAAAGAGACTTTAGAATATATTTGCTGTTTGCTTCTCAATCATTTTCGACTAATTTTTATTGAATTTATTTTAAGTGTTAGTTGCAAATTTTTTAAAAAGTCATCACATTTTTATTACTAGTTTTTCTAAAAGTGCTAGTATTTTAGACATAATTTTAAATTTAGCTTTAGATGTTTCTAAAGATTATCAATCTTTAAATTTTAATATTCTTAAATACTGCATTATATTTCAAAGCCACTAAAGCTGTTATTGGCATGTAGATTTAACTATGAGAATAAATTAAGGGAAAAAATTATCAGCATTTGGAAAGAATGAAAATTCTTTTATTTGTAGAAAGAGATAAAAAAATGATGAATTATTTGTATGTTTTGTGTTTGTTTGTTTTTAACAGATTTTTGCTATAGTGTGCATGCATTTGCCAGAAACACAGAGAGAGACAGAGAGTGAAAAATCACCTACCAGAGTTGATGGTCACACCTAAATCTCTTCTTCTCCATTCTCATCTAGAATTTTGGGCATGCATGCACACTTTCCTGGCATGAATTTTAACCTGCTGGGTCCAGGACTCAAGCCACAGTTGAGCACGTGGAAGTCTAGCAATGTAAACATTATGCCAACTGCTGGTCCCTATATGTCTTTTTCTTTTCTTTTCTTTTTTCTTTACTTTTATCTCTTTTCTTTTCTTTTTTTTTTTTTTTTTTTTTTTTTTGTTTTTTTTTTTTTTGTTTTAGTGTATCAAGTAGTTTTGAGGAGGGACTCTTCACATATGTAGTTCAATTATGTTACTGGATCTTAGAACAAACTTTCAAATTCCTTTTTTAAAAGATCATAATATTAGAGACAGTCATTAATTATACTCAAATTTACTTATCCCCTTTGTAATTTCACTAATTGTTCTTTCAAAGTGAGTGAAATTGGTTTTTTATTATTTTTATCTGGACACTTATTAAAAGTGACTTTTTTTCTAATATTAAAGAGTATTTTGGGGGCCAGCAGGTGGCGTGTTGGTTAAGGGTGATGGACTCCCATTGTAGTTCAAATCCTGGACCTGGTGGTTTGTTTTTTTAGTTTCCCTCTGTCTCTCTCTCGCTTTCTCACTCTGTCATTCTCTGATCCAATTTAGAAAATAATAAGTAAATAAAGTTAAATATAATAATTCTTTTTTAAAAAAAGAGTATTTTGAAATTACAAAGTTAAAATTGCTTTCTAAATTATTGAATTGCCAACTACTACTTGAATTCTGCCTGAATAAATGTAAAGCGGCCCTCAAGAAAACTCTTCTGGTGTGTTAGTTTTTATATGAACACCATATGATCATTTTCTAAGGTCAAACCCAAAGAATCATAGACAACACTTCCTTCTCCACACAACACATTGTATCAATGATTCAATTTTATTTATCCTACACATTGAATGTCTTCTTTCTTCTTTAAATATTCTTCATTGTATTCTACCATTTAGATCCTCATTGATCTTTGATTTTTATTATTTCAGTAGAATTCTCTTTTCCCTCTATCTCCAATTCTTCTCAACCATGCTGGCAATGATCATTATCTAAAGCAAATAGGTTATTGATTTCACTTCCTTACCTAAAACACATAAAGTATCTTTTAAATGTGTGCAGAGTAAAATATAAATTATAAGACAAATTTTCTACATTTCACAGTAGTTCCCTTTTCTTGATTGCATTCTCCACTATTTCTCTGTGCATTTTGTCAAGATTTGAGAATTCTTTTTCTTTGATGAACTTATTTATGTCCCACAAATGCTTATTTATTGCAAATGTTTTTCATGCAGTTGATGCTGATTGGCTGGTAAGTCATGAAATCTATTCAGTGGGCTATAATTAACTTTTTAAAGTATACCACAAGTTAAATGTTTTGTGCATTTTATATATTCTGCAAATATTTATTTAATTAAATTGCCAGCTTTATAAATTATATGTTTCTGCCTAAAATGTATAGTTTCACCTCTAGAGTATTCAGATTTAGGAAAGTGTTTCTTTTCATATAGATTGATTATACAGTTCAGAACTCAAATACAGGATCTCAGATAACTCATGTAAAAAATATTGTTCTTGAAATGAAAATTTTTAAGATTCTATCATTTAAAAATGTTATATTAAAAAGTAAATTGAGGGGTAGGGGTGGCATAGTTGTTAAGGTGCTGGACTCCCATGTGGTTCACCATGGTTTGGGTCCCAGATCCAGTGGCTTAAAACTCATGCAGGATGTGTGTGCAGGCATGCCCAAAATCCAGAGAGAATGGAGGAGAAAGGATTGCACACACAGTCACCCAAAATCCTGAGAAATCTCTCCAAAAAAATGTAAATTGATATATAAATACTTAATATATTTAGTTGGAAAAGTAATCTAAAAATCTTTGGTATCTCTGTAAAGGGTAACCTGCTATGTATGCTGGGATAGAAAATAGAAAATGGTTACTTCACTTACTTTATGGAGCTCACAAACCAGATAATTGCAAGTAGAAAGCTTTCAGTTTTAACTTTTATACATTCCTAAATTTAAAGAATAGCTGCAGATGGCAGCACAAGGTCTTGTATTGTATTGAGAGATAGTATATATAATCATCTTTATAAAGTTAACTAATGTGAAGTATGACTTCTCAGAGGTATTGTGATTATATATTCTGATAATAACTAAAAGTAAGTAAAGCCTGTGTTGAATTAAAGTCGATTATGCGGTGTAATGGTTACATCACTGGAATCCCATGTAGTTGACAGTGGTTGGAGTATCAGACCTGGCAGCTTAAACTCAAGTTGAGCATATGCACGTGTGTGTCCAAAAATCCTGAGAGAGAGGGAACCAGCAGTTAGCGTAATGGCTATGTCGCTGGACTCCCACGTAGTCGACCGCGGTTCGCGTCTCGGACCCGGTGGCTTACAACTCACGCCGGGCGCGTGTGCGTGCGTGCCCAAGATCCCGAGAGGAGAATGGAGGAGAAGGGATTGCGGCGTGACCATCCCCCCTGGGGGGTGATTTCTCGCTTTCTGTCTCTATGTCTCTCTCTGTCTGTCTGGCGAGCGCACGCGCCCTATAGCGAAAAACCTCTCCAAAAAAAAAACAAAAAAACAAAAAAACAAAAACAAACAAACAAAAAAATCCTGAGAGAGGATTGTGGCCATCTCTTCTCAGTAGTGATTTCTTGCTCTTTATCTCTCTCTCTCTCTCTCTCTCTCTCTCTGTCTCTCTGGCAAAAGCATGTGCCCTATAGCCAAACTGTGTATAAAACAACAACAACAAAATCTGATTATGAATCACAACACTGGACCAGCTAGTAACATATTGGTTAAGGCAGCCGTATCCCACATGGCCAATTTTTTTTTCAAGAGAGATTTTTGTTATAGGGCACGTGTGCTCACCAGAAAGACAGAAAGAGATGGAGAGGGGGAAATTGAGAAGTCATCTCCCATGGGGGATGTCCATGACATAATCCCTTCTCCTCCATTCTCCTCTCAGGATTTTGGGCATGGACACACATGTGCTCAGCATGAGTTTTAAGCCACTGGTCTGGAATTTGAACCGCAGTCAACTATGTGAGAAGTCAATGACATAATCATTCTATCATTTACTGATCCCAATAATTTTAAATAGATGGATAACTTGTATTTTTCTATTCATTTTGGTTCAAGTGAGGAGAATGATTATGTGATATAATAACAATGTATTCTATTACAAATGATTATATAATAAAAGTTAACAAACCATGGATGATTTTTTAACTACATCTGAATTAAAATTTTGAAAATTAACAGGGTCTCTGAAGTTGGTAAAGACCAGAATTAAATCAAATAAAAGGTGACAAAAATGTTAAAAAATACCAAATGTTACCAAATTAAAGTAAAATTTAGCAAAGCTATTAGTATGAAGGAAAAGTGTAGAGATAAAGAAATTCCAGGAAGATTTAAAATGAAAATAAAGCTGCATCTGTGCTAAAAATCTCTCTCTTAAGATCAGAAGGTAGTCATATTGCCTGTAATCAATCATGATAAAGATAAAAGCTAACAGTAGGAAACAGTAATTTTGGCTAGAGAAAATGTTCTGTATAATGAGTTACAACTTTGAAAAACATAATTCATATATTCTATCCACTCCATTATAAAATATACTCGTTGGGAGTTTTCTTCATAAGAGTTGAGTTGATCTCCTCATATCATGTTTGGTACAATTTGTTAATAACACTTTGAATCTTGGAATTAATTTTATTTTCTAAAATCCTTCCCTTGAATTTTAACTCAGGTAAGTGGAAATGGATATATACAGGGGGCCTGTGAGAGTAATTTGCACATATTTTAGCATGGAGTGAGAATATTGACAAGCATTGACAACCAACTAGAATTGCCTTTCACTCTAAGATGGGAAGGGAAATGTTCCCAAATATTTTAATCTAGGAGGTGACATAATAAATGTGCAATGTAGAAGATTACTCTGGGATTAATTTAAAAATTGGGTGTAAGGAATTTTAATAAGAGATATAAGAGTTTCTTTTATTAGGCAAAAAGTAATAAAGTTCATTCTAAAAACTGGCTGTAAAAATCAAAACAATGTTTAAAAACTTTTAAAATATATATGGTTTTCTTTATTACATAATTAATCAAGGAACTTAGTAATATTGCCATTTTGTTAATCAAATCTTAATAGTGCCTATCAATGATACACTCCACACTGAGAAAACGAAGTTTCTTTCCTAATATTTTCATTTCAACAAGACTTTGCTTCAGTCTCAGCTTTTAAATTCTGATAACTTTCCCTGAATAGATTCTCAAATGTGTGATTCATTTTACTCTCTGTAGTCATCCTCTGAAACAGAAGAATGACCTGTGAAATGTAGTAAGAAATGAAGAAACTACTCTTCAGGTCTCTTTCCAATACTTTCCAATACTTTCACTTTTTCCTGACAGCATGGTTTTCTATCTGTGGATCAGATAGCCATCAGGAAAAACAGGTTTTGCAGCAGTAACGAACAGCACACAAATCTCATTGGTTCAATAGAGCTGAAGCATATTTCTAATTTCCATAGCATGTCTACCATAACATAATAGAAGACAACTCTCAATATGATTAATAAGGAAGTAAGAAGAAAAGCCATTATCCCAAATGTTGCTAGTGCTGTGATCTCAAACACTTCTAAAAAAGAATCTCACATTGGCAATTTAATGCTTTTGTCTAGAGGTGAAACCAAGTATTCTGTTTATAGAATTGAAATATTGCTAGGATATGAGGATGTGCTACAGGATAACTACATTTTTCTGAGCCTGTTAGAAATAATTTCCAACATTAGTCATGAGTGAGAAATGTAACTCTTTAACAGTTTGATAAAGAATAAGGTTGAAGATCTTAGTAGGTGAAGCGTGGCTCTATGGCAACACCTCTGGGAATAATTAATTTAGCAAAGAAAAAAAATAAATGGCTTTTACAAAGTCAGGGATTTAAGCAAGCATCATTGTTTTCTTGTACTAAATTAAACTTGATGTCAAAATCATTTCACAAACCGCTGATGAAAAATAAGCTTGGTAATGTGCTCAACAATTAGATCACATATGCCCATGCTAGAAGTAATTGTGTAAGAAACAAACAAACAAACAAAAAAAGTATTTCAGAAGAGTGGATCTGAAAAATACAAAAAAGATTCATAATTCTTAGCCATAAATATTTTATGGTATATTGTACTACAATAGAAAGAACAGGGCCATAGTTTGGCTTCCATGCCACTTTCCATCATGAGCCAAGTGTTTGGTCAATGGTAAGTAATATAACACCATGAGGTTGGTTTACTCATCTGTATAAAATAGGCTGGTCTAAGTTAGGAGTCAGAAAAGTAAGGTCTTTGAGCCAAGTATGTCTCATGGCTTGCCTTTTTTTTTTTAAATGGCCCTTATTCTAAGAATGCTTTTTTTTATTTTTAAATTTAATGAAGAATCAAGATGAAGGGGAAGAGAAGCATATGTAATAGAAATATTTGATTTCAGTACATTTCACCAAAAATATACAATATTTACTATTTGGCTCTTAATAGCAAAAGTTTGTTCATTCTTATCTAGGTCAACACTAATACTAATAGAAATATAGTGTGGGACTCCCATGTCAGCCACACATGTGATATTACATTTTCTAGACATCACCTTTTTTTAAAAAAAGACATCAATTTTAATAATATAGTTTATTTTACTCAATAAATCCAATATTGCAATTTTAAAAAGTAATCAACTTTTGAAAATTATTAATGAATATTTTAGATATTTTTGTATTAAGTCTAGAAAAATCAGGTGTACATTTTATACAGTACATTTCAACTTGGATTACTTAGAAGGCTCAAAAGCCAATGTGGCGAGTGACAATCACTTTATATTCTCTACATTTTGTCCTATCAGTAAAGCTTCATGATACTAAGAATACACCTATTTAACAGATAAAAATAACAAGTAACTAGACATAAGTTATTCCTCTCGTTATATGAACCAGAGAATTTTCATATTAATTGTAACTAGAAGTTTTATAGTAACCATGGCGTTATCAAAGGCTAGCAGGCTTTTTAAGTTCATCTGTTGGCAGGGTGAAGCTACAAAGAGTTATGGCTTGTCATTGCGAGGCCTCAGTGTGCTCCTCAGAACTACCAGAGTCGAGCCCCTTTTCCACTAGAAAAAGCTGAGCTAGCATTCTTGAACAATCTCACAAGACTTCTTTATCCCCAGTTATATGTCAGACAAGAGCATTGAGCTTTCATTTTCTTTCTCACTCAGCCACATCTTGAACTAGACTTCTTACCTCTTGTTACTCTATTTGTACCCCATGTCCAGTTCAGCTCATTTCTAATTTGCAGCTGTAACTTTGGACTCATTCCGTTTTCACAGAAACTGCTTTTACCCTCCTGTTGAAAAACTGAGATCTGACTCCCATCAGTACACCACGCTTGTTAGATGGGTCTTTCCAGTAGTTGACATAGAATATACAGGGCTTGGGACCAGCAGTTAGCATAATGGCTATGTCGCTGGACTCCCACGTAGTCGACCTTGGTTCACGTTACGGACCATTGGCTTAAAACACACGCCGGGCACATGTGCGTGCATGCCCAAGATCTTGAGAGGAGAATGGAGGAGAAGGGATTGCGGTGTGGCCATCCCCCCGGGGGGTGGGGGGGGAATCAAAAAAAAAAAAAAGAATATGCAGGACTCTTGGCAGTAGAAACTCCATCCTGTCACCTAAAGAGAGCAGAATTTGCAAATCACTGTCACTGCAAATCTCACACACACACACACACACACACACACACACAAGCTGAGGAATTCACGCCACAGATTTTAGCTTTTTATTTTTCTTTCTCTGACCTGGACTATTCTATCAATTACGGCTCACTGTGTTCTTACAGAACCAATGCTTAATCAAGACCATGAGAGTTTATAGAGATGTCAGAAATAATATACACCGAGAGCTTTTTCATTCAATGTATTGTGACTGCAGTACCAAGTTATCATACACATAGTGGCTTAGAGCAACATGAGTTTATTTTCTTATACTGCTATAGGTCAAGAAGTTCACTAAAAGCCTCACTGGCCTAAAATCAAGGTGTTGGCAGAACTGTCCTCCCCTTCCCTTACAATTCCCAGCTTCTTAGACCTGGCCACGTTTCTTTGCCCACTGCCTCTTTTCTTGATATTCATAGCAAGCGACTGTGCATCTCTGACAATTCCACAGTAGTTGCAAATTCCTGAGTCTGGCCTCTGCCTGGAAATGTTATTTTTTAAGACTCATGATTAGATTGAGTTCATGAAGATCATCCAGGATGATCCTTATATTTTAAGGCCTTGATTTAATCACATCATCAAAATCCCTTTTTTCCTTTTAAGGTAATGTAGTCACAAATTCTAGGGATTGGGTCAGATATCTTTGGAGAGTCATTATTCTGGTCAGTACAGCTTCAATTAGTAGCTTAGAAAGATACAGAATATTAACAATTTTGAAAAATCAATCTACTTCAAACGCTACAGCTAAAACACTAGAGATTCTTCTAGATAGAATTTTACTGGGTGAGGCTTTGTCCTTTTAGGGTGCAGTGATTAAAAGGGTGGTGATTAAGAGTACCTATTGTCAGGGGTCTGCAGGTGGTGTGGTGGTTAAGGGTGCTGGACTCCCACATGGCTGACTGCAGTTCAAGTCCCGGACCTGGCAGCTTGCTTTCTAACTTTCTCTCTCTTTCCCTCCCTCTCTCTCTGTCCCTCTCAGGTCAAATTTAAATAAATAAATAAAGTTAAATAAACAAATTCTTTAAAAAAAAGAATACCTACTGTCATCCAGAAGATAAATTCATGAGATATAAGTGCCATAACTAATGAACCAATATTGATACATTATTATTAACTATAGCTCATACTTTATTCAAATTTATTTAATATTTACCTAATGTACTTTTCTTATTCTAGCATCCCATTCAGGTGTCCACAGAACATTTAGTTACCATGGCTCCCTAGTCTCTGACAGTTTCTCATACATTTCTTGTTTTCTATGACCTTGACAGTTTTAAGGAATTCTGGCATAACATTTTATAGGAGAGCCCTCTATTAGAATTTGTTTGATATTTTTCTCATAATTAAACTATGGTAATAGGTTTTGAGGACTCAAACCATGGTTGGCCATGTGGGATTCCAGTACCCCAATCACTACACTACCTATTGGCCCTTAATACACAATGTATACATGCTGGGAAAACTCATTTTGTACGCTGTAATGATATACAGTGATTAAATGTAAGTAATAATTAATTAATTAATTAATTTGAGGAAGAAGACCACAGAACAAGAGCACCCACATCGCATGATATCAAGCATACAAACTAGCAACATGATCTTCCCAGATGAGATGAAGCTATGGTAAGATCTTTTCTTTCAGTCACATACCTGTCTTATGGAAAACCCTGTCGGTGTATTTCACAATATGTATTTTTCTCCTTCCCTTGCCAAAAACAAGAGAAGAACTTTCTGAGATTTTCACTATCAAAACCTGGTGGGGGTCCTGGTGGTAAAACCAGTAGTTTCTCATCCTCATGCCTTCAACTTTCTGCAAGTTGTCAAAATTACCATTAATTTTTATGACTCTTAAAGTTTCTGTTCCATGTAAACAGATTCCAGCTGCAAACTCTTTATATTCAACATCTTCTCCAGATTTCATGGTGCCAGTTTTTCATATAATCTCAGTTTTTTGGTGGATTTGAGAAAAGTTGTTGATGTTCAATTCTCACTGCTTTTTCTTATTCTAAAGCAGAACTAAAGACTTCCACATTTTTATATGTCAAAGCTACTACTCATTCTTCAACATCCTTAGTCTTTGTCAGTCGAAAACTGCTCCAAAATGGTTTCCAACGCCTTCTAATTGTTCAGTCGTGGACCTTTAATATTAGCTTAATACGACCTTCAATATTAGCTTTACAGTATATTGACTCTATTCTCCATCTTCAAATTTGTGTTGGTAAGCATCTTATAAAGTTTTCAGAGTTATTTACGTATTATTAATACAAGTCCTTTATGTGATAGGTGACATGACACTTTCCCACACTGGCATGTGTATGAATGTCCAAGATCCAATAGGGTAGAAAACTGGAAGAGAGGATTGTAGCACCAGACCCTGTGGATTGTGATCCTCTCTTTCTCTCTCTCCCTCTCTCTCTCTCTCTCTCTCTCTCTCTCTCTCTCATTTTCAGGAGCACATGTACACACTCTTTCCAGAATAAAGAAAAAATATTTAATTACTACAGTTTTTATTTGCTTTGTGCAAGTACTGTTTTTGTTATTTTACTGTACTCATAATGTATTTTTTAGTAACTTTTCAGTTTTTGTTATTCTGCATATCTTTATGATTTACTTATTTTACGTAGCATGTTTCCATTTGGTTTATTTAGCTATTTCTCCACCCTTTTTACATAAAAGCTTATTCATTTTTTTCTATATTTCTTGCCTTTATATTATTGACTTTCAGTTTATAAATTTTCTTCTTCATGTGGCTTTGTTCACATCCTACAGGTTTTATATATGATGTATTCATAGTTATTTACTACAAGATAACATTTTTTGTAACTAAGAAATATTTGGGATTATGATTTATTAATACATATTTAGATCTTTTCCTTGTTTTATATTTATGTGTACATATATCATATAATATATATAATTAGTTTTTGTCTTTGTTCTGTGTTTGAAAACAATCTATTCTCTTCCCTATTCATAGAATTTTTTTGTAGAAGCCTTGGCATTTTTCAACATTAGAAAAGAGTAAGGTCTAGTTGAAATCCAATTTCAGGGGGACTTGAACTTATTATGAGGATCAAGTTGGGACTTTTGATGATCAATGCAATCAATGACTCACCAACCTTCACAAGCAAGTTCAAGTGTTTCAGTATTCCTCTTAGACACATTGGTTATTTTATGTAATCAGATATTTTCCTTTTTAAACTTTATTCTGAAACTTTACATGTTTTTGCAGAGTCAACGTTTTCCTAGAGAGCTTCTCATGTTTAAGAAACAGAACCTACTTTTTCATCTACCCCATGTGCCAACAGAACTTAGAAGCCTTCAAAGAATAGAAGTTCATTGTTCTGTCAGTTCCTTCAGATGCTGACATGAACACACCTAGGCAAGCAGCCTTTATAAATTAAAATGAATCATATCTGTTTAAGTTATTATTCTTCTACAACTCTCCACTTCTGTTCATCTATATCCTAGATTTATCACTTAATTTTCACTGCTAGTTTGCATAAATTCAAATACAATGTTATGCCAACACCCAGAAAATTAACAAAGAATAAAGCGTTCCACTGCGTAGCGTCTCATTAAGTGTGTTCATGATGATCTCTACCTCCTCTCAGATTATCAGTATTTACCGTCATAAACAGACCTATGATTGTATCATGGCAAAGCTTAGTTTAATTATCTAGCTTTATTTTAATGGATGACGCATCTGAGAAAAAGTGTTACACTTGCAATATTGTCCATATTCTACCTAAAAATTCTACCTGTAGAATTTTCTATCTTTGACAGCAAAGTTTAATATATTATATGTATATTACTATTGATTCTAGAAGTGGCAGGTTCAGAAAAACACTTAGAAATATGTGAAGTGTGTGCACAGGTGAACAACAACTCTGAGATATTGAAAGTTTCCCTACAGCTTCATGCAGATATTTATTTCAATTACACTATGCCTCTGTGCCTGTCATAAAGTGTAATCTGTCTCCCTTTGACTCTCATTGCCAATAAAATTCAGTTTAAATCATTTCTGTTTCTTTATTGCTTGTCTACTAGGTTTAAATATACACTCCGATTTACCTGTAACTATTCTATTCATGTCCACTTTAGCAACTTTTTTGAAAGAATTATTTGTTTAATTTTATTTAGTCATTCATTTATTTTATTTTATTTTATTTTTTAACTTTTTTTATTTCATTTTCTCTTCTACATTCAATTACATTATTTAGCTTACATACTGAATATTTCAATATGTGAACATTTCTCCCTAGTTCAGTTGATAAAACTATAAAAGTATCTTCAACAGATAATACCACATTTCTTTGTCCCATTATTGCTTTGTATCCCTATTTTTCTTCTAAGTTTGACCAGAGAGAGATACAGAAAGAGCAAGCCACCAGGTCCGGGATGCTTAACTGTGATCAGACATGTGTCCAGTGCCTTAACTACAATGCCACATCCTGGCCCCCATTTTAGCAACTTTTATAAGTGGTAATTCCTTAACTTTTATCTTTGCTAATTACTTTACAAATCTGTATGACTCCCCATATTCTTTTTTTTTTTTTTTTTTTTTGGAGAGGTTTTTGCTATAGGGCGCGTGCGCTCGCCAGACAGACAGAGAGAGACATAGAGACAGAAAGTGAGAAATCACCTCCCAGGGGGGATGGTCATGCCGCAATCTCTTCTCCTCCATTCTCCTCTCGGGATCTTGGGCACGCACGCACACGCACCCGGCGTGAGTTTTAAGTCACCGGGTCCGGGACGCGAACCGCGGTCGACCACATGGGAGTACAGCGACATAGCCATTACACTAACTGCTGGTTCCCGACTCCCCATATTCTTACAAAAGTAAAACAATGAGGTATCTATCCTGGTCCACTCTAACTCTTCAGGCTTTTCTAGAGAGCATGTTCTTATTCAACTCAAAATAAAGACCCAGTGGAAAAAAAAATACAAAACTATGGAAGTACTAGATACGCTGTTCAAACCAAAGTGTATAGTATCTTCTGGTGAAGTAACCAAGAGAGGTAAAAAAAATGAGTGGGCAAGTATTAACAACCCTATCAATTAGACAGATGTCACCCAAAAGCACAATGTAATTGCACACTTGCAAGATTTTCTTTGATTTTCAGTTTGATAGCTAAATTTGTCAGCATTAAAATGAGAATAAGAACAGCATTTATTAGTTCTTTTTTGATATCCTAGGCTTTGAGCTAAGTACTCTACATACTATGATTAAAAAGCACAATTCCAGGCCAGCCAGTAGCGTAGTGGTTAAGGGAACTGGATTACACATGCCTGACTGTGCGTTTGAGTCTTAGAACTAGGGACTTGTAAAACATACTGGGCATGTTAATATGTGTGGCCCAAATCCTCAGAGGACAGATGGGAAGAAGGAACTGTATGTAGCATGGCCACCCTCCCCCAGAGGGGGTACTTTCTTACTTTTCCTGTTTTTCCTCTCTCTCTCTACAGCAAGTGCACATACCTTCTAGCAAATGAAATAAAAAGTAAGAAATTGAAATTCCAAGATAAAGATAATAGAAGAGGGGCAAAGAGTAAGTAAAAATACCAGAACCATCAGGTTTTTGTGTTCTGCTTAGGTCCTCGTTCTTATTTTGCTAAGGGTTATCCTCAAATGACCTAAATTGTACAGTCCTCTATATGGATTGGGGAGACTTGAATGTAAATCCTTACCTTCATCCTCTCTTCCCATCCTCAATGCAAGTGTTCACAATTATGTTAATTTCCTTTTCTGGTGGGACACAGACATGTTTCGTTACCTGTTGATGATGTGCATGGTATTCTCAACTGGACTGGTCTGAGGTATATTTCTTGTTGCATAAATGCTTTATATAAGCTAAATTATGTACAGCAATTGAGTGTATAAAAATAATAAAAATAAAGGCAAGTGTGATTAACTACAATGGTATTGCACTAGCTTTGAACAAAGGAAACATTTAACAAAAGATGGAAGAAAGAGAAAATCCTTTTTTGTTGCCCCACATAGATCATAACACACTGGAAATAGAAAATGCCTTTAGCAGGAGAGTAATGAACTAATAAGTGAAAAAAAAAATCCTCATTGAACTGCAAGATCTTTTGTAAGTACAAGTCCTGCAAAGGTAGGAATTATGTCTGAGTTCTTCTTAATTTCCATAGTGCCTAGCATGAGGTGTATATTCAATAAACACTTTCAAATTAAAGAAAAAAGACAGTATGTTCATGAATTTTAATATTTTGTGTTACTTACGGAAATAATACAAGTATCAGTCAATAAGCTTGTATTATTACAAAAGGAGCAGTATCTTATTTTATCTGACTTAAAGTTCATAGAACTATGTCATGACTATTCTTTATTCCAACAGAAAACTGAATCATTGTAAGTGCTTATACATAATTAATAACAGAACTGATAAAATTCACTAGTGAAGCCATCTGGTCACAGACTTTGTTGGAAAGCTTTTGATTACAGATTTAGTCTCTTTTTATAGGGCTGTTTAGATTTTTGTACTCAACCTGTGCATTTTGTGTGTTCCTAGGTGTTTTTCCATGTCATTTAGTTTATCCAGTCTACTGGTATACAGTTGTACCTAGCAGTATCTTATAATCCTTTTTATTTCTGTAACCTTGGTAGTAATGTTCTTATTTTATTTCTTATTTTAGTTATTGTATCTTCTCTTTGAGTATAGCAAAATATTTGCCAATTTTGTCTATCTATTCAAGAAACCAATTTTCAGTCTGAATATCTATGCTTAATATTTGTTATAGACATGCATGGTGATAATAAACTTCCTCAGCTTTTATTTATTAGAAAGCATCTTAATTTCCCTCTCATTTTTGAACAGAGTTCAAATCCATATACAGAGTTATTTTGGTCTTTGTTGTTATTGTTCATTTAATTACTGAAAGCTAAAGTAGTTCATTTATCTAATGTTGTTCTGCAACTAGTATTATAGAGACTGTACTCCTTGTTTTTTTTTAAGATTTAATTGTATTTATTTATTTATTCATTTATTTTTCATTTGACTGGAGAGACACAAGGGGAGAGAGAGAAAAAAAAAAAAAAAAGAAAGAGAGAGAGAGAGAGAAACTGAGCAAGAAACCAGGTCTGGGACTTGAATCATGATCGGCCATGTGGGAGTCCAGCACCTTAATCAACATGCCTCCTGCTGCTCCCTGTTTTTCTGTTCCTTTAATTGTGTTACCCAATATTTGTGGAAGTTTCTTTGAATTTTAGTAGCTAAAATAAGAAACTGAGAAATAAGCCAGAAAAAAAATTCACACAAACACAAGGTAAGAAAAGAGATATTAAAAAATAATTTTATCAGTCTTTGAAAACTGACAGAGCTGGGTCTCTTCTTCAGTTCTTAGCTAAGATTACACTTGAAGAGAGTTTATGAATAGTCCCTTCATAGAGGAAAGGGCTAAAATTTAGAAAAGTTACTTATTTATTTAGATCAATGTCTTTAAGTTTTGTATTCTTTAAAGAATTATTTATTTAATTTTATTTATTATTTTAAATTTGCTGTAAGGCATGTCTGCTCACCAGAAAGACACAGAGAGAAAAAAGGAAAGTAAGAATGAAAACTTCCCAATTCTGTCTGGAATTAATCCGTAGTTTGTCATGTGGGGGTCCAGCATCATAACCACCACACCACCTGCTAGCCCTGTTTTGTAATTTATTTTATTTTGTTTTGTTTTATTTTATTTTATTAAATTGTTTTATACATTCAATCACATTATTTAACTTACAAAGTGAATATTTCAATATGTAAACATTGCTTCCCAGTCCAGTTGATCATAATATCTTCAACAGATAACATCACACCTCCCCATCCCATCAATGTTCTGCCTCCATATCCCTCCTCCAAATGTCCTTCCCCAGGCCCCATTCCTCCACACACACCACACCTTTTGATTGGCAAAATCTTTTTGTTTTTGTCCTGCTGTGCTTTAGAGTCCACAAATTGTATCTTGAAAAAAAAATGTAGGCCAAAATTAAAGTTGTATAACCTAAGGTAATGTTCTTTGCTGAAGATGATAGATATGTTAATATCCCCAATTTGATTATCACATACTTCATGGGGTACAAAAAACATCATACCAAACAACAAAGATGTAAAGAAGTAAATTTAAATGAGAAGTTACAAAAATAAAAATAATTAATAGTCTTTTGTTTCAAAGTGTAATAGTCAAAACATTTTTAAAGAAATTATTTTATTATTAAACTGTATTTATTTAGTTATTTAACTTTGACCAGAGAGGGACACAGAGAGAGAGAAAGAGAGAGAGAGAGAGAAAGCAAGCCACCAGGTGTGGGATTCAAGCACAGTTGGCCATATGGGAGTCCAGCACCCTTAACTGCCATGACACCAACTGACCCCACATTTTTTATTATATATTCTATTTTTTTATACTTTTAATTACTATACAACATTTAACTTGTAAAGCGAATTTTCCAACATGAATACATTTCACACCAGTCCAGTTGGGTATACTATACATGTTCTCATCAACAGATAATAATCCATTTCTTTGTCCCATAAATTGTTAAGCTTTTTTTTTTTTATTTTTAAGAGAGATTTTTGTTCAGGGTCTATGAGCTTGCCAAACAGAGAGACAGAGACAGTGAGACAGAAAGTGAGAAATCACCCCCCAAGGCAGGGATGGCCACACCACAAATCTTTTCTCCTCCATTCTTCTCTTGGGATTATGGGTACATATGCACGTGTGCCTGGTGTATTTCAAGCTGTCAGGTTCAGGACTCAAACCATGGTCAGCCATGTGGGAGTCCAGTGATGTAACCATTACAACATCTGCTGTGCCCTCGATACTTTCTTTACCTTTGCTTCTTCTTTTTTTTTAATTAATTAATTCTACATTCATTCACTGAGCATCATCATAGCATACAAAATGTGATTTTCCATCCAGAATACTGTATAGTGGCTTAATTGTACATGTTAAATCAACAAATATTTCCATTTCTTGATAGATAGATAGATAGATAGATAGATATAGATATAGATATAGATATAGATAGATATAGATATATAGATATACTTCCCCTATTTCTTACCTTCTGCCATTTCCCATCCTCCTCCCACACTGTCTCTGGTGTCTACCATTGTTTTCCATTCCTTTTTTCCCTCATATTGTATCAATTCACAAAATATCTTAACTAATCTCACTACTTTCAATAGAAAGTTCAGCTGAAATATAAATATCTGTGAACACATGTCTGACTTTAGGTATGAAACTAAAGTAGAATGAATGTACTATAAAGTAGCACCAGCTGATGTTCTTACTGTGTTCATTAAACGGGTATTTTTAAATATATTTTTAATGTCAAGAAAAGCTGTTTTAGTTTTAATAAATCAAAATAAAAAATAGTGCTAAGAGACCTTTGCTTAAAACTTAAAGCCAGGAAACAGGTTAGGATTCTGTTCAGATAGTAAGTACATGAACTTATCAGCAGCTCAACATAGGACAAAAATCTTTAAAGCCAGAAAACAAAACCTAGATGAAAATCAGGAATGTTTTAGCCAAAAATCATAAGATTCTATTTCACCATATCAGTCTCATGTACTTAATCTATCTTCTGTTGTGGTCCAGTCTTTCTGTATAAATTCTGGAAGATAACTTTCAACTCTGGACTTGTCCCTACCATTAAGCTGGCCATTTTCTTAGATGTTTTTAAACTCTTATTTCTGTGTGTCTGACTTTTGTTTTCCTGATAGAACACTCCCTTCAGAACTTCTTGGAGAATCTTTCAGGTTTTGTTTATCTAAGAAAGTTCTTGTCTTTTCTTCCCATATGAAGGATAATCTTGCCAGGTACAGTATTCTTGGTTGATATTGTTTTTCCCTTAACACTTTGAATATATTTTCTCATTCTTTCCTTGCTCGCATTGTTTCTGATGAGAGGTCTGCAGTTAGCCAGATGGGATATCCTCTGTAGGTAACTTGATGTTTCTCTCCTGCCAATCTCAGTATCCTCTCTTTGTCTTTAGTTTTTGTCAATCTGGCTACAATGTGTCTTAGAGTTCTTCTTGTATTGATTCTATTTGGGGTCTTTTGTATTTCTTGAATTGGATTTTTGAATGCCTCTCTAGGTTTGTTAAGTTTTCTCCAGGATTTTGTGAAATGGATTATCAATGCCCTTATTAGTCTCTTCACTTTCTGGGATACCAATTTTTAAGATATTTGGACATTTAATGGTATCTAGTATTTCTCATATATTATTCTCAGTATTACTATATATATATAAATATCATATATTATTTTCTCAGTCTTCAAGTTGGATTTTTTCTAGGCCAGTGATTCTGTCTTCTACATCTGATATTTGATCTTTTGTATGATCTACTCTGCTTTTAATACTTTCAAAAGAGGTTTTAATTTCTTGTATTATAGCCTTCATCTCTAATAGTTTCATTTGATTCTTTTTCATGGTGTGTATTTCCTCTTTCAGATTGTTCAAGAACTTTCTCACCTCCTGAAACTTGAAGGCTCTTTCTCCTGTGTATTCTGGAGTTCATTGTTTCTCTTCTCTTGCATCTCTCTTAGCTCTGTCCCTATGAATATTCTAAATTCTTTATCTGACATTTCCTTGAGTTCCAATATACTGTCTGTGGATGAAGAGGAGTTATTCTTTTCCCTTGGAAGAGAGGTATTTTCTTGTTTTCTCATATTCCTTGTGCCCCTGCAGTGATTTCTGGTCAACTGATGGGTTTTGTGTTTCTTCCTAATTCTTTTTTTTTTTTTTTTTTTTTGGAGAGGTTTTTGCTATAGGGCGCGTGCGCTCGCCAGACAGACAGAGAGAGACAGAGAAACAGAAAGCGAGAAATCACCCCTAGGGGGGATGGCCACGCCGCAATCCCTTCTCCTCCATTCTCCTCTCGGGATCTTGGGCACGCACGCACACACACCCGGCGTGAGTTTAAGCCGCCGGGTCCGGGACTCGAACCGCGGTCGACTACGTGGGAGTCCAGCGACATAGCCATTACGCTAACTGCTGGTCCCTCTTCTTAATTCTTGAAGTTCAATCTGAGCATTCAGAAGCGTGCAGGAGGAGGTGATGTGCAATCTCTCTTCCGTTCGTTTTTCACCCTTTCTGTGTCAGATTCAGTGGGAATTGAGGAATATTCTGACCCTAGTGGTATTCAGATGTTTGGATACTATTCACTCGGAACTGTCTAGACACAGTGCGTGGAGGCTGAGCAGTCAACGGATAAAGGTAAAAGAAAAAGAAAAAGAAAGCAGAAGAGGAAAGAAAAAAAATTAAAAGGAAAGAAAAAGACAATAAAAATATTATATTTTAATTTTTAAAAGCAAAAATGAAAACCACAGGCACACGAGTACACTGTGTAAGAGCAATATTTCATAGCTTAAGTGCAATAACCATCCCAGAAGAGTATGGGTTTGTGCCTCTCCTAAATGGGAGAAAGAAAGGCACAAGTTAGCAAGATGAAGAAGCGGCTTGAGAACCCAGAAAATACTTTACCTTAAAACATATTTTTTTTTTTTTTTTTTTTTTTTTTAATTAAAAGATGCAAGGAGACACAGAGAGACAAAGAGAGATGGAGAGAAGAATAAAGAGGTAGCCCTACCACTCTAGAAATAAATCTTCAGGGTGAAGTCTCAGCAGAACATCTTCATTTTTAGCCCCTGAAAGCGATATTTCACAGCTCAAGTTCAGTAGCCATCTCAGAAGCTAAATTTACTTCTTTTATGAACATGAGAAATAGAAACAGAGAACTAGAGAGAGAAAGAAAAACAAGCATCCTCAACAGGGTTTCACTCTGTGATCCCTCCCTAGCCTTCCTAGCTAGCCAGGACTGTGGGTATGCATGCCTGGCGTGTACTGTCTAAATGGAAAACTGAAACTTTGATCTTCCATATGAACCCAGCATAGCTCAAATAGCACATGAGAGCTGTGTCAAGGAACTGGCACCCAATAGAGACATTTATTTTGCTTTGGTTTGTGTGAATTAAATATCTATTGCTATTATTTTTCTTGATAAGTATTCATTACTCTAATTTTTTCATTCTATGCCATAAACTACTTTTTATAATCAAGCTATCATATTTTTAAAGCAGTTAACAATTATCTGACCACATATGATATGTTAAACCTTATTCTGTATATTGGAGCTCTAACAGTGAAAAATAGAGGTGGGCCAGTGTGGAGGTTAAGGCACTGGATCCCACATGGCTGCAGTTTGAGTCACAGACCCAGCAGCTTGAAAAACATGCCCAAAATCCCAAGAGGAGAAAGGAAGAAAAGGGATTTTAGGATAGCCAACCCTTCTAGGGGGCTAGATTTCTCACATTCTCTACTTCTCTCTTTCCAGCAAGCACATACACCCTGTGGCAATAATCTTTAAAAACAAAATCGGTCAAAGTCCTTTCCATCATGGAGCTTATATTGTAGTGGAAGACTGAAATACAATAAATGCAAACAAATAGGGAATGTAATTATATATAGTAAATACTGTAAAGAAAATAAAGAACAACAAGAGGGACAAACTATTTTAGCTAGATTGTCAGGGTTAGCCTCTCTAAGGAAATAACATATAAATTATGATTGCAAAAATTTTTTAAATATTTTTTTTACAAAATGATTAGAAAAATTTAAGTGCTGTGGTAATGACAATAAAATCATAAATATATGTAATAAAAATATAGCTTTTTCACTTCTTCTGGTGAGGTAATAACTCAACTCTGATGGAATTTCTCACTATAATCAACCAAAAATCTGGACAAATTTTATGGCACAACTATTTTCAGACATTATGCAATGGGCAATACAGAGAGTGACTTAGGATAAAAATGGTAGAAATGAGATGAAATTTGTGATCATTCTGGGAAATAAATCAGTGTAAATAAATGCATAGGATCAAATTTTGAAAACTATCACTGAAAGGAAAAGATAGAAATCGAAAACAAACCTCTGTGACTTGTGGTAAAATACTAAATGTGTCAGATATATTAGTAGTAAAACAATGAGTAAAGGACTAGCTGCAGTGACATCATGCTAACACAGCACTCTACAGTGCCAGACCCACAACGGAAGACCCTGACTTCGGATCCTGTGATCCCTCTGTAAATGCTGGGCACATGTACACATTCCCATGGTCTGGGATAGCTGAGGCTGAGGGTGGATCTCAGCATTGAAGACACTGCTGTGTGTGTGTGTGTGTGTGTGTGTGTGCACTTGTCCAAAATCCTGAGAGGAGAATAGAGGAGAAGGCATTGTGACATGGTCATCCCTGTGGGAGAAGGGGGAGTATTTTCTCATTTCCTGCTCTCTCTGTCTTTGTCTCTCTCCAGTGAGAACATGTATCCTATAACAAAAACCTAAAACAAACAAAAAAGTTGAAACTGACATCCAAGAAATTCAAAAGATGATAGATTTAACTAGTTATTAATAATTAGAACAATACATGTATGATCCAAACATACTAATTAAGATAGACTTTCTGCTTTTCTATGCAAGAACCGTTTATATACTATATACAGGAAACAAATGAAAAATATGAAGATCTAGCTTAAAATGAAAAAGATACACTGTAAGAAATTAAAACAGAACAAAAATTAAACTAAACACAAACTGAAATTTAAAAACTTTCCTCAAAATAACTGACCAGTATTCCTCAAAAGTATAAAAGATAAGAACACTTAGGAATCATATAGAATAGAATATATATGAACTGGAAAATAATAAGGGTAAATGAAATCTAAAGAAAATGTGTGATCTGGGTTTGATTCTGGAACAGATCAGTTAATATTGTAGTACTGAACAGACATTGATTACTTAGCGTTGGTAACTGTATTTTGCTATGCATATTATTTGCATTCACGGAAGCTATATGAAGGACATATGAATTCTCTATGCTACTTCTGTAACATTGAAATAAATCCGAAATTATTTCAAGTAAAAAATTCAAGTAAAAAAATAAAACCTTCTTAAAAAGTACGTTAGTCCATTAGAACAAAAACTCAAAACTTCTCTTTTTTTAACAATGAAAACATCATGTCTCTTATTTTCACTTTATATTTCTGCTCATAAATATTTCTTCACGTACACTAAACAGTCTTTGTGATATTGAAATAATATTGGTAGATTATGACTTTTAAATGTGGGATAAAATACCTGATTATTTGAATCGTTGCTTAGTAAAAATCTTAGTAATGTTTTCCTTCAAGATCTCTACATTTTTCTTATCAGTAGGAAACTTTGCTGATGGAACTAGAAATAAGTTTCTTCAAGTTTTTGTTCACTATGAACATGCTATAGTCCTCAGTAAAAAAGGCATATATGTACTGTGATCATTATTTCAACATTAACGTCCTTACGAACTTAGAAAGTTTTATTTCTTAATAGAATGAGAAATCATTAGTTGTGACTATATGCATCTCTATCTTAAAATATTGGAATGTCAAATTATGAATAGAATGAGATTATTAGACTTTTAAAAACTAAGGCTGAGTGGTTTTCAAACTTACCTGCACATCACAATAATATGGGGAAGATTTTAAAATTGCATGTTCCATGATTCCACACCCAGAGTTTATTAAAATTAAGCTGATGCAAGAGAATATATATATATATATATATATATATATATATATATATATTTAATAGCTCCCAGGTGATTTTAATAAGGATCCAGCTCTGAATATCAGTGTCATAAACCAAACTTCAAAAAGGGCCCTTTAATTCTTAATAATATAGTGTAAAATAACAGAGTATAGGACTTTGAAGTGAGGAAGCCGTAACATACATTTCTTCAAGAAGTGCCCTTGAGAATTTTCTAGGCTTCCTAACACCTAAGTTTTCTTACCTCAAAAAAAAAAAAATTAGGCTAGTAAGATATGCCATTTACTTTTATGATTATTGGAACAGTATAGGTATGCCATGTTGCTACCAGACACAGTCGTAAGGCTGGTAGGCACCACTGTCCTCCAAAACAAGGTAAATACAGGATGACCCTACACATACGAGATACTTCAAAACTCTTTAGTAAGTGACCATTTAAGAAGATAATTTCTCACTGACAGAAGAGTACATAATGGAGTATAGTTCACCCAAGAAGCAAATGACACCGGCCTCTATGACTCAACCACTATGAGGAATTACTGCTACTTTTAAGAGGGAAGAAATGTACTTTTAAAAAATACAATTCTGCAATTTATATTATAATGAAAATATTGCTTTTCTATGTCAAACAATAGAAATTAAGCCATCAGCCAGCTGGTGGTGTGGTGGTTAAGGAGGCTGGACCTTACAGGGCTGACAGTGTGGTTTGAGTCTCAACCTGGAGGCTTGCAAAACACACCAGGTGTATCTGTGTACTTGTCCAAAATTCTGAAAGGAGGGGGAAATACAGGAGAAGAAATTATGGCATAACTATACTATGGGGTGATTTCTCCCTTTCTCTCTTTCTCTCCTCTCTCTCTGTCTCTCTCTGGCAAGTGCATGCATTTTCTGAAAAAAATTTTTTAAAAAAGAAAGAAAGCCATTATGTACAGAATCTTCTCAACTGTATGGATACTGAAAATTCACTACAAGACGCTATGAGCTTGAATTTTGGAGACTGCTAATCTTTCAAATCTGCCACTTTCTTCTGTATAAAAATAGTTTTCTTTCTTGAAAAGTGTGAACAAATTTTTGTTGATATAATTAAAACAATACAGAAAAAAATAATTTTACCTGTTATGACAATTCCAATGTTTTCCCTAAAGTTATTCAATTGTATTTTATATTCAGATCAACTAAGCGAATATTAATAAACTGCATTAAGCAAATATTAATGTTTACATATTTCATGGTTCCAATATCTACTTAACGTTTGCTTAATATGAACTTATCCCCAGCTGGGAATAATTACTTTTATTATATATATATTTGCATGCCTACAAAGGTCAGCTATGATTTCAATTAACTGCATTCTGAGATCTGACATTAATCACCATGAACTTTACTATATTTATAAATATCTGCCATAATACAAGAAACTGGTTTAGATATATTAAAAGATTCTTCAGTAGTGCTAACTCATGAGTTGTGGCTTTATTATTAATTTGTCCCCACAGGACTGGTTTTAGATTTTTAAAATAATCATGGCTTGGCAACATTTATGGAATAATTAGTATGTTTTAAGTACTGTCCTCAGCACTTCATCTGTATTATCACATTTAAAGTTCAAACAACCCTAGGATATAGGAAATATTAATATTACCTGTTTTTATAACAGAGAGTAATTAGCCCCTATGTAGAGTCACAACTAGTAAATGTGGTGGTTTCTAAATTTGATCATTGCATTCTGCAGCTCATGGGCTTAATAAGTCTGGGTAATGAAAAGAACTCTAGAAGCAGTCTCTGGAGAAATAATTGCTTATAATCATTGTAGTATAAAATGGTTTTAAATATCCCACCACTGAGAAGCCTCTTCCCCCCTCTCTATATGGCAGAAGGAATATAAAACTCTAAACTTCACTTTGCTTTTCAAGTTACTGCCCAGCAAGTGGAAAGTCTTTTTAAGAAGTCATGAGGAAGAAACAAACTAGTTCTGAGTCCCTCATCAGCGTCATGAAGAAGGCATGCTCTTTTGTACAAAGGCATTGTACTATCTATAAACTGTTCCAATATTAACTGACACCTATTCCCTGGGGATAAAATGTAACTCAACAACAAATTTCTGTTTATTATATAGCTCCTGATGAAACAATAAGTATCATAGTTCAAAAGGCAAAAAAGACAATTTTTGGTTTTACTTCTTAACTGTTCAAGAAATAACAAGACTAAAATAGGTGACATGAGGTTCATTGTGTCTGAGGAAAAAGTAAAAGCAATTTAAATCTCATTGAAAAGGCTATATCATAGAATGTTAGACCAAGAATAAACTGCAGAGATTGTCTACCTTTCTTAACTTACAGGTAAATAAATTAAGGCTCAGAAAAGTTAAGAGTCTTGTTCAGAGTCACACAGCTGACTAGTGACAAATCTAGGAATAGAACAAAGGAGTCTTCTGTATTTTTCTAAAATGACTCTTAAAATTTTTTTTTTTTGAGAGGTTTTTGCTATAGGGCGCATGCGCTCGCCAGACAGACAGAGAGAGACAGAGAAACAGAAAGCGAGAAATCACCCCCCAGGGGGGATGGTCACGCCGCAATCCCTTCTCCTCCATTCTCCTCTCGGGATCTTGGGCACGCACGCACACGCGCCTGGCGTGAGATTTAAGCCACCAGGTCCGGGACGGGAACCGCGGTCGACTACGTGGGAGTCCAGCAACATAGCCATTACGCTAACTGCTGGTTCCCTTAAAATTTTTATGTATTTATTTATTCTTCTATGAGCAAGAGAGAAACAGAGACATAGAGGCAGCCACCCTCAATAAAGTCTTCTTTAAATTTTATTTTATACATGTCATTACAGCATACCAAATGTATTTTCCCATCGATGAATACATTGGATATTGGTCTAGTCAAAGACATTACCATAAACATTATGGTCAACAGATTTCTTTCTATTTTGGGTCTGATGCCACACTTCAGCCCCAGCCTCAGCCAGCCACAATCCATAGCCATGCATGTGTCCAGCGTGCTGAGAGAGGTCTTCCGATGCAAATCTGAAACCTTCAAGGTCGGGTCATTCCCATAGAGTATTGTGTTTACCACTGCACCACAGTCCCGTCTCTCACTTCCTTCTTCACTGAGGTCGACTTGAAGCACTGGTTAAAAAATGTAATCAAAATGGAAGTATGATTTGTTTCTTCTCTTAATCTCAGTCAACGTTACACTCTCTCTTGCTACAAACTAAAATCTTGAGTCCTTCCGCACTTTGTTCTTTTTCACATGAATCGTTTATCTGCAGTTAGAAGCATGTCTTTATTTATTCATTAGGGTTGTTTATGAAATGCCAGGTCTTTAAAAGCATAAGTTGTAACGATCTTTTGTCACTACTGTTATCTGCGGGTGGTCAATTATTCTCCCATTTGTCTGGGAGGTAGAGTTTTCGATAACTGTAACTGGGAATGGCCTTAGAAAACTGGGATGAGTTTGTCATCCTATCAGATATTTTGCACATACTTTTACAAATTCTGCATTTTACGCTTTCAATAGGTAGCATCAACTTCAGAATCATAGATGTGTTTAATTATCAGCAGCATATTCTGGAAGATGGCGGCAATGTGTCCCAATTTGCATAGAGCTGTTTGATCTAGGATAAGCACTATTTCTATGGTAATTTTAAGGGATTGTGTGTGTGTGTGTGTGTGTGTGTATACACACACACACACACACACATATATATATAATGCATTGTAGACACTCAACATCATTATCTAACACATGCGTTAAAATTATAACAAGAAAGAAATAAAATTCAGTTGTGATTTTTGATGAGAGGCAGTTTACTACTCCTCATTGAATGGTTTCTCAGTCTCAAATTTTAGGCTGAATAATTTTTTGTCAAGGGGGAGCTTTCCTGTGCATTGTAAGGTGTTTAGGATCTTACACACATACACACACATATGTGTGTATGTATATTCGTCTGTGTATACATATAACACATACATACAAAGATACATATATCAACCTGCATACTATATATGTATTAATACATATATATAATAAAAATGGGCATCTGTGACCATGTGAATTCTATTGATATATATGCATACACATTGTTTTAAAATGTTATTCTGTTTGTCTCAGGGTTGTCAAATGATAGTGGAAAGAAAAATACATGGATAAAAGGTCAACAAATATGGTCTTGGTTTCATGAAATAGACAGCCAATATCTTCGCTATAAGAATAGGATGTCTTAAAAACAGCTTTTAGATTAATCTCAACAGAGTGGCCATCACTATAATGAGTGAGGCATGGCAGAACTATCTTTAACTCCTTTCTCCTGCTGCGACCAAACAACAAACCCTATACTTAGAACCTACTTGCGCTGTTGAGATAAAATGTGTTGTGTCACTTCCTAAAGCCCCTGATTGTGTTTGTGGTGTGGGACAGCTCTGCAAAGTTTTCATAGTATTGCGGTTATCAGCTATTCACTGCTATCACAGACCACAAAATTACTATTTTTTTTTTATAATCATCCACTTTCAATAGTTCTTTCTAGACCCTTCAATGACTAGTTTAGGTATTTGGTCATTTTCTTTGGACCTCAACATTCACTTTGTCCACAGCCAGACTTCTTTATTCATTGCTATGAGATATGTCTTTACAAGAGCTTTTTAAGTATGCATTTTATGGAGACAAATTTTTGGTTTCATTAGCCTTCTTCTTGATCACTTGATCAAAATTACTTCAACGAAGTTTTTTATACATAATGCCAAGTATTCAATCACAAATGATCAATCTTAAAAGGACCGGAAAAGAAACAAAAGCAAACAGACAACAACATTTCAGAAAAATTAGACATGAGAGTTAACAAACACAAAGTTGACATAAGTGTGACTAACAATTTCAAGAAAAGGAAGAAATAAAAGGGAGAATCTAGTGCAGAAATGTTATAAATAATATAGAATTAAGTACACATTATAGCATTAAAATAGAAATGAATAGAAATTAGAAATGCAACAAATTAAAAATGCAGACTCAGAGTACTAACAATAATTTGTGGATTTAAGATTCTCAAATAAGCCTATTCATATATCCCTAATTCACATCGAACTCCCACTTGTTCCCTATGATGGCCCTGAATTTGGCAGAAGAAAATTATTTAGGCTTAGAATTTAGCCTCACTGGAACTTTGCAACTCACAAAATTAAGTTCCTTGCCTTATCTTCAGCTGTTTACGAATAGAGGCTGTTCACAATGACAGTCTCTTTAAATGCTGCCAACAAGGCCTTCCAAATTTTTATAATTTGCCTTAAAATGTTGATTTATAGACCCAACCTATAATTTTCTCTCTTCAATGAACCAGCCACTTCAATTTCACAGTCCTTATAATTAGAATTTCCTCCAGACCTCTCAGTTGCTGGAGACTTGCACCAGCTAGTGGATTTCATTCCACTTGTTTCTCATCTAGCTCATAAATAGTAAAAGTGAGTAATCACATTGCTTAATCATGCCTGGCACCATCAGTATTCTATCTAGCACTGGTGAAAATGTCTTCATCACCATCTAACAGGTAAATTGTACAACTCCACAATTACTTCCACAAAATCACAAAATCAGCTGCTTAGGACCACTTCTCTCTGGTCCCTTCTATTTAAAAAAATATACTTTTTTCAATTGTGTATTTATAATATTCTCTTGGAATATGAAGAATAATGAGAAAAGTAGAATGGCGTAAGTACTAAAAGCAAATAAAGCATGCAGTTTCTGATGAAAAAAATATATATACATTTAGATTTATGAGAGAGAGTGACCTATGAGTATACACTCATAATCTTCTTGTCAAAATTTTTCTTTCTCTTTTTTTTTTTTTTGGAAGAAGAGTTATGTGTGCTTGCCAGAGTGACAAAAATATTAATCAATGGTGTTAGAAATGAGAATCATCTTTACCTATCTGGAGGAAACTGACATAGCAATCAAAGGAAGCATATTAGAGACCTTCAAGATGAAGCTAATAATGAATTTATTGATTTGAATCATGGTTAAACAACAATGTTCTTTTTTGAAAATTCTTCAAATTGCACACTTTCTGGATTTTGTGAGTCATTTAAAATATAATTTGTGAAATTCTCTGTTATGGATTCATAAAAATGTATTTTAATAAAAATGTATTTATGTGATGGTTTCATAAATATGTATTTAGTAAAATAATAGTCAAAGTCAGATTGACTATTTAATTTAGTTTTTGGGGCTCAAATTCTTTTTTTTTTTTTTTTGGAGAGGTTTTTTTTTTTTTTTTTTTTTTTTTTGCTATAGGGCACGTGTGCTTGCCAGACAGACAGAGACAAACAGAGAGACAGAAAGTGAGAAATCACCCCCCGGGGGGATGGCCACGCCACAATCCTTTCTCCTCCATTCTCCTCTCAGGATCTTGGGCACACACGCACACGCGCCCGGCGTGAGTTTTAAGCCACCGGGTCCGGGACGCGAACCGCAGTTGACTACGTGGGAGTCCAGCGGCATAGCCATTATGCTAACTGCTGGTTCCCGAGCTCTAATTCTTTAAAGTAGTACGAGTCTTGAAAGTTTCCATGATGTTCAGAAAAGGAAGTGAAGCCCCCGTTTCTTTATGTCAATGTCTTTTTATCTATTTTCCATTACTAACCCTTACAGCTCTTATTTTATCTGGTGTTACTTATATCTTGTACTAATCAGCTAAAAGAACTTATAAAAGAATGTCTTCTCTCTCATCATTGTTTTCAGAGCTTTATTTAGGATCCAGCTCCATTGGAAATGGAGAGTATCACTCTCTCTAGATTCCTGTCTTTATGTCAGGTGTACGTCTAATTTTCTTTCTCCTCTCTCTTTTAAGTGAACTCTCTGTCCTCATTATCATTCTCTCTTATTTCCATCTTTCTAACCGAAAAAGAAAAGAAAAGAAAAAAGAAAAATACAATTATAAACTAGTGTAATTTCTGTAGGCACTTTCCATTTAACCCATAACTTACTAAAACATTTTAAACAAAGAAATGGAGACTAAAGACTAAGTATTTGGGAGGTTCTTCACAAAGTCCATGCAAAAGTGGAATGAAAACACAAATGTATATATGTGCAAAATGTTTTACTATTTATGTATAGCCTTTTCTTTTTTTAAATAATTACTTGTTTATTTATTATTATTATTTTCCACATGAGTTTTGACAGAGAGAGAAAGCACGCCACCAGGTCCGGGACTCGAACTGGGGTCGACCATGTGGGAATTCCACCATCTCAACCACATCACCTGCTGGCCCCTATGCATAGTTTTATCATAATATTACCTTCCATTAATTTTTGGAAGACCCTTCGTATTTTGAAAAACAAAAGACAAATGCCTCTCTTTTCCCAGGTTTTCTACAATTAATATGAAATAAACAATAAATAAACAAATAAGTGTTTAAAAATACCAGCCAAATAAAAATAATTTGGAATTAATTATTAGAATTAATACATTCTATGTGGTCATATAATAGTCAAACTACTGGGACCAGCAAGTGATGGGATAGCTAAGGTGCTGGACTCCCACATGGCCAACCACAGTTCAAGCCCCAGACCCAGTAGCTTGAAGATCACACTAGGCATGTGAGTGTGCAAGTCTAAAATCCCAAGAGGAGAATGAAGGAGAAAGATTGCAGCATAGTTATCATGCCTGGTGGGTAATTTCTCACTTTCAATCTCTCCCTGTCTCTCTGGGGAGTGCACACCCCTATGGCAAAAATAAATAAATAAAAATAAAATAAAATAAATTATAAAATAAAATAAAAAGTAAAGGTACTTGCAGTGGTTACCATACAAATGATAACAATTTTCTGCAAGAACAGACCGAATAACATTGCATATATAAATCAACACATTCTGACACCATTGGTTTGATTCAAATTGGGACAAATCAATAATCTTTCCTTTGATTTCACAACTCAAATAAAGTCTTTTTGGTTTACCCTGGATAGTGACTGCCCTGAATTATAAACTTGGTGGTTACAGAGTGGCTAGTTTGAGTTCAGCATTTTAAAAAAGAGAAATCTACTCTTAAAGGAAAAAAAAAAAACAAATAGGTACAGAGAAATAAAGAAAAATAGAGAGATATTTTCTATTCTGACCTTTTTTTTTTTTTTTTTTTTTGAGAGGTCTTTGCTATAATAGGGCATGTGTGCTCACTAGAAAGGCAAAGAGAGAGACACAAAGCAAGAAATCACCCCCAGGGGGGATGGCCATGCCACAATCCCTTCTCCTCCATTCTCCTCTCAGGATCTTGGGCATGCGTGCACACACGCCTGGCATGAGTTTACACCACCGGGTCTGGGACTCGAACCAGAGACAACTACATGGGAGTCCAGCGACATAGCCATTATACCAACTGTTGGTCCCCTATTCTGACCCTCTTTTGAGAGCCAGCTATGATACCAAGGACAGTTGCCTGAATACACTTTAGGGATGTTTATTACAAATCTCACTTTTTGGCTTAAACTAGTTCAAATGGTTTTTCTTTGATATAGAACCAAAGATTTGCCAATTATACCAACTAGCATCGAGTATTAGCCATCATTTATTTTTGTTAGTAAAAAATAAAATGAAACAGGAGTTTGGTCCATAGGAAAATTACTACAAAAATGTGGTTACTGATATATGGAGTTAGTATTTAGATCTCTCAAATATCAGAAATAAATTATTTCTGTGAAATAAAAGAAACACACATATAATGGATGACAGAATTTATCAAAATAAATAAACTTACTGAGCTGGATGCTACTAAAATTTTAAGTAGACACTGATCTCCCTCTGGCAAAAGGAGCAGGAATACATTGAATTCAAACAAAGTTTATTTAAACAAAAAACAAGCATGGAGAAGTCCTGGAGTTGTACAAACCTCAGTAAGAGAATGTATTGTAGGGATCAGACTTTAGTGATTTGGAAAATAAAGCATCAATAAATATCAATCAATAAAGCATGATTTTATTCTGGATTGGGTAATGTTAGAGAAAGAAGAGATGAATAAATGATTGGGTTTATTAAGAATTTATTAATAATAATTAGGAAGGAGCTAAAATTATAATTTTAAGAAAATCAGAAGTCGCTCATGTTGACTGGAAGAAGACATTCGGTTAATTGCTTGGAAAATGCTGTTGTTTTGGTCTGTGCTTGGCTCAGATGTGATCATAAAATAATCTGTTTCTTTTTTTTTTTTTTTTTTTTTTTTTTTTTTGGTTTCACCTGATCTTGGTCTCAGAGTAGCCTGTCCAATGTTAATTTATTGTGAAATTATTTATGTTCCATAAGAAAACACTATGACCTGTCTGTAACAATGAACATAACAATGAAGATGCATCAGGACTGTTGTTTTTGTTTTTCCTCTCTCTCTCAAAGCACAACTCTGGAAAATAAAAACATGATTTGGTTGAATGTGAAGGAAATCCATAGTGTAGTCAATAGTAACACACTCAAAGAGAGAAAATTTTGTTTTCTGTTTCCCTCTATATGCCTGAATAAATAATTTGTAAGGATCTCTACCTATATATCAATTGATCCTAGATAAACTACAAAAGAAGCATTTCTTTTAAAGTATGGCTGTACTCACAGGTAATAAGAGAGTTCTCTAAGAGAAAATAACAACAAACGCAATGTTTACACCTACCATTGAGTGTGGCAAACCAGACTTAGCCCTACTCTCCATTATGTCCTTCTTCTATATAGTAATAAAATCTCAAAATACTTAGTTGAGCACAAGACAAAGAGACTATTACTCAGACGTATGTTGAAATATTGGACTGGTTGTCAGAAATGTTATGACACATGTTTTCATAGAAAAAGATAGACCAATGCATCATGAATTTTCTTTTTTTATTTTTTTATTATCATTATAATCTTCTTTATATTACATTGGGTTACATATAATTTTACAGTGTATTACATTGCTTTTTCAAAAGAGAATACCATGCATGTCAGTCAATACAGAGACATTAATCTCCCCACTTCATCATTCCATCATGAATTTTCTGATGCATCTATAGATACAGCCATGTAACTACGATTGGTCAAGGAATGATAAGAAACAGTGTGATGTCATCAGGTCTAGGAACCTTCAGGAGCTATTAGACCATGCTCCCTGCCCTCGTCTGTTTTGCCTTCCTCACTATGCTGCTTGGTAGCCAAGTGACAACTCATGAGGCCCTAAGTTAAAGTACAAGCATTGCACAGCCAGGTGGCATAGGTTGCAAGGCAGTAATATGAGATTTTGGAGCTGCATGGTGCGTTAGGGTTGGCACAGGTCAGCCTAAAACACCCCAGGTGTGCATGTAGGCTCATGATCCTTCCTGGTTGGAGGGCCGGGGCAGAGGACTGCAGTATGAGAGACCCTCATAGGGCTTGCCTGTATCAATCTTTCATGTGTGCTCGCTCTCACAGAATTTCTCTCTTTTCATGATTTTTATTTCTTGTCATGAAATAAGTAATAATTTAATTCAACATGTGTAAAAAAGGAGCTATTGCATATTAACAAAATGTAAGGAACTTGGGTCTCTGAGAGATTGGCACGCAGTGCCAGTCTAGGACTCTTTACCAGACTTACATAATCCACAATAAACTTCTCTTATATTTTAGTCACTGTTATTTTAGTTTTTCTTTTTTTCTTTTCTAAACCTAATGCTAATAGACATAAAACGAATTATAATTCAATGTAGAGAGCCTAGTGTCCTCAGAACAGATGACCGTGCTAGCACCAGAATCTGAAAACCAAACTTAGGAGGGTGAACCTGAGACACTTCTGTTAAATTACAGCTCTATAACATTCTCCATGGGAAGTGTCACCTGGTTTCTAGGGGTAAATTCAATAGAAGAGGAAGTAGTCTGCTTAGTCCCTCTGGATTACTGTTCATTGTTATTCATTTTTGTTAGGAAGAGGAGGAAAAAATTCTGTGTTCTGATCTCAGGAAAGGAGGCTTAAGATCTACTTATTTTTTAAAAGTCACACTGATCTTACTGAATGATCACTGTAAATTCTCTATTTCGCATCCTGCTTTATAGATTATACATACCATTATGTATATTAGCCTCTTACAAACTGAAGAAATTGAGAATTTAAATTGTCAATGTAAAAAACTGAGTTTAGAATATGGTGACTTCCCAGAAGCATTTTGGAATTGGGAGGGATCATGAAGATGTGGAGCGACAAGGAAGGGAGAGAGAGAAAAAGTCAATATTTATTTGCCACTTACTTTGTCAAACCCTCAGGCACCTCACATACCACAGCACACAGAAAATACCATGAGAGACACTAAGAAAACAGAAGTAGTAAAACATACCTGTTTCAGACTGAACCCCAGGGGTCATTATATTCTTGGACACTAAGAAATACCTTTACCAATATCCTTCCCCAGCATTCAGTAATCTTTGACTTTACCTCTCCTATTTTCTCAAATAGACTTCATCCTATTTTTTTTGAGGAAAAGTTTCTTAACTTGAAAAATAAACTTTAGTAGTTAATCTATCTCCAGATAAATGTGTTATCTAAGCAAGGCTGAGTTTTAAGTGTTTAGCTCAAAGAGCATACATATGAACATTTGTATTACACATTAATTTAATGAACCACAGATTAATATTGGAAGGTTATTTATGATTTCATGCCAAGAAAGCATATTCCTTATGTTATTTACAAAACTGAACTATAGAAAATTATCTCAAAATACTTAGAAATGACAAAGAGAGATAAGAACAAAAATAGTTTAATAAAAAACACATTGCTGTAAGTTTTATTATGTCCCATTAATCTATCTGATTAATCATTTTTATATGTACACCAAAAACTTAATCATTATAGCTTTATACTATGTTTTGATATCTGGTAGAGGATCTTATTTTCCTTAGTTGTCTTGGTTATTTTCTTTTGTTTATCTTTCTATATAAATTTACCATTATTTTACACAATTTAACTATATTTTTTTTCTTTTTTTATTTTTAAAAAAAGTTTATTTAGGGGCTGGCAAGTGTCATGGTGGTTAAGGGTGCTGGACTCCCATATGGCCATCACAGTTCAAGTCCTGGGCCTGGTGGTTTGCTTTCTCACTTTTTCTCTCTCTCTCACTGTCCTTCTCTGGTCAAATTAAAAGGAGTAAATAAATAAATAAAGCTAAATAAAAAATTTTTTAAATTTATATATTTATTTATTTACTTCATGGGAGCAAGAAATACCCTCAACAGGGTTTTGCTATTATGCAATTAACTCCCCAGCCTCCCACCCAGTCAGTATCACAAGTTCACATGTGCAAACACCTGGCATATTCAGGTAGACTCATGATCTGACCTGGGCTTTCTGTGTGGCTGCAGAATTATGCAATACCACCTTTCTGCCTACAGCACCATGGTTCATCTGTCTTATTATTATTATTATTATTATCTTACTTTTATTGCTATAGCCATTTTACTACGCTTTGTTATTGCATATGCTTTTTTTTATTGTTTTAGAAAAGTTTCTTTCATGACTGAGAGAGAAGCAGACAGACACCATCAATAGATACTTTTCTTGCCTCAATCTTCTTCCTCCAGCCCTCTAGCTAGTCTGGATATTGGATATACATATCTGACTCTTTGTTTCAGGTAGGTCTCCTCCAGATCCTAATCCTTGGTTGGCTATGTGGTTTCCAGATTGCCTGTGCCTGTGTGTGGCACTGAGTCTGGCCTCTATATGTTTAGACGGAAAGAAGCAAAAGAGATTTTCACATTATCATTGTGTCTTCCAAATATAGTATTTATTTATCTTTATATACTTTCATAGCTTGTGCCAATAGGGCATAAAAAAATATCTGGTTATATTGACTCTTATGTTTCAAGCTACACCTACCTTTAAATTTCTTGTTACATTTACATTTTTTTTTTTTTTTTTTTTTTTTGAGAGGTTTTTGCTATAGGGCACATGCGCTTGCCAGAAAGACAGAGAAAGAGAGAAACAGAAAGTGAGAAATCACCCCCTGGGAGGATGGCCACACTGCAATCCTTTCTCCTCCATTCTCCTCTCTGGATCTTGGGCACGCACGCACGCACACGTGCCTGGCGTGAGTTTAAGCCACTGGGTCCAGGACTCAAAATGCGGTTGACTACATAGGAGTCTCCCGACATAGCCATTATGTCATCTGCTGGTCCCTACATTTACTTTTAAGTTTTAAGGATATTTAAATATTTTAATAGACTTTTCTCTACATTTTATGAAACTGTTTCCTGTGTCCCGAGATGATCTATTCTCCTGATTCACCTGAATAACACTCACATTTCATTGTTCTGTAATTTTTGATAAGCTTCTTTCTCCCAACTAGTTATGTATTTGTATTACTCTTGGCTTTGCTTAATGTCAATTTGAAGAGCATTTGATTTCTCTTTTCAGATCTACAGCTGAAGGAGGGTAGATGTGCTTTACTCTTGCTATAGTTCTGATTTATACCACATCTTTATCAGGTGAGCACTCACGAACTCCAGTGATAACTTTCTAACTGAACGTCTAGTTTTCAGGAGCTAGACAGTGGTGTGGGGCTGGGTTGGCTGGTTCTCACATGACTGGACAGTTTGAGTCTCAAATGAGGCTTGAAAAACAGGCCAGGCTCATGTGCCTTCCTGTCCAGAATCCTGAGAGGAGAATGGAAGAGAAGGGATTACAGCATGGGATTACACCATACCCCCACAGGGTGTGATTTCTCTCTCTCTCTCTCTCTCTCTCTCTCGTGTTCTCTCTCTCTTTGGTGAGCTCACATACCCTATAGCAAAAACAAAACAAGAACAAAACAAAAAAAAAACAACTCCACACTGATTATCAAGGATGAGTTTTTAATAATGTAACCAGAAATAATTTTCCTGTGAATAACATCTAAAACTCAAGGAATAAGGGTGTCAATGGGGAAAGAAAAGCTTTGTGTATATTTAATTGTCTATTGAGGAAATTAAGGAGAATTCTCAGAGAACATATACCACAAGATGGAGGGAATTCAGGAGCCCAGTAGTACTAAAGACAGCTTTTAACCTTGGGCCAGGTAGCTTTGATAACAAGAAAGACAGTAATAGTACCTGGGGTCTCTGCCAGCAGAAGTTAGATCTTGGATGTCTCAGAAAAACTCAGCTTCTTCAGCAGGCGACTTAGGAAAAACCCACCATGTAGAAGCAACATGACGGCAGGAATCCATGTCTGTCTCAGTCTTTGACTGAAGTAAAAAGTGAAAAGAAAAACCTGCTAGGAAATAGCTTCGATAGCATATTCTGACTTGTTGACAGATGAAAACGGATTTTAAGGTAGTCTCAGAAAGGTGATGAGCAACAGCTCTAAAAGAAAGAGAGGAGAATCCTTCTGGAGGAGTCCACCTTACAACAGGAACTCAAATAATTGCCACCGGCAAATGTTAAATTATCAACCACACCTCCCAAAAACATGAAATCAAATAAAAAGCACACAGAATGGGATCTCTACCCTTAGAGACACTGAAAATGAGTATAGTTGTCATTTTACACTATGTGTTATAATATACTTTCTAAAAATTCATGAACAATTTTATTATGAAAAACTATGCATGGATTTCAAAATATTGTTGCACCCAAATAAACTTACATTTTTTAATTTCTTCCCCCCCCAGATTTTTTTAGTCTTTGCATAAAAGATAAAGGACTTGAATAATGATAAATTTAGGTTTTTGTTTTTAAAATTTTAAAACATGTAGTTTTTTTAATTTATTTTTAAGAGAGATTTTTGCTATCGGACATGTGCACTTACCAGAGAGACAGAAAGTGAGAAATCATACCCTAGAAGGATGGTCACACTCCAATCCCTTCTCCTCCATTTTTTTTCTCAGGATTTTAGACATGGAAATACATGCACATGGCATGAGTTTTAAGTTGCCAGGTCCAGGACTCGAACCACACTCGACTACATAGGAGTCCAGTGATGTAACCATTACACCATCTGCTGATTTCACATGTAGTTTTAATTAATAACAATTATATATATTTATAGTTTGTCACATTATGTTTTGATATATGTCTATACCGTGTAATGGCTAAATCAAGTTAATTTACATGCATTACTTAAGATACTTTTTTCTTTTTTTTTTTTTTTGTTGTAAGAACACCTAAAATCTTCTCTCCTAGAGTTTTCAAAGAAATGATATATTACTATAACTAGTAAATTTAGGTTTTAGGGCATGAATTTTAGGGCAAGTTTTGTGCAAATGCAGTATCTAACATACACATTCATTTCTCTTCTGTTCATGTTTAGTTTACTACCAAAAAAAAAAAAAAATAGAAAAGAAAAGAAATCGGCAGAGCTATTTTCCCCAAATGGCCTTCCTTGAGCTGTACTAATTTTGGATGATATTCATCCTTTTATGATGCATGATTTTTTTATTAATATCGGCCAAATGTTGTACATCTGCCAGTAGAGACAGAAGGCTTTGAGAGGGGTGAAATACATGATCTCTAGCACCTGTTACAGACTCATACCATAAAATACATTATGGAAATATGTTTTAAACCATAAAATCATCAGTATAATTTTGTGGTAAGCTTTAATCTTCTATACATTTACAGAATAAATTACTCATAGACACCATTTCTAAAGGGAAATAGATAGCTGCATATATTTATCTAAAAATTTTGTGAGTTAAATCATAGCAGGCAAAATATTTACAAATGATAATTATATATTAAACTTTACAAAAGATATGGCACCCATATGAATTGTTTAATCATAAAACCCATGGCATTCATTTCAAAATACTAAGAATTTTTTAAACATATAATATCAACCACATCTAAAAGACCAAATTTTTCGAAATTTAAAAAAGAAATTATACTATAAAACATTTTGTTAATTTCCAGTATTTTTCAGATAAGTAAGTCTGAGAAAGAAATACATTCATATTTCTTTCCCACAGTGAACTGCATTTAACAATGTTCTGTGTATATTCATTAGAAATTGTATCCAGGATTTTTTTTTTCTTTTTTTGATTAAGATTGATTCTTTGACTAAAATTAACTCTTATCAAAGATCAGTCTGGTCTTAGATATTTACACCTATCCATTCCTTTCCATAGTGCACAGTACATACTTACTGGAACTCCATAGTTTTCAACATTTTTTTCCTCCTAATCATACAATTAATAAATATAAAATGGTTCATTTTGATACTTGCAGAGATTGCATAAAGCATTTTGGATGTTTTTTGAGCAGGAGCTACTTTGGCTGGTGCAGTTTGCTGCACTAATGGGTTGAGCAGTTCCATCAGACAATTGCTAAATTTAATTTAAAATATGGAAATCTTGGGACCAGCAGATAGTGTAATGGTTGCATCACTGGACTCCCACGCAACTGAATGCACTTTGAGTCCCAGATCTGGCAGCTTGAACTCATGCTGGGTGCCTGTGCATGTGTGCCCAAGATCCTGAGAGGAGACTAGGGTAGAAGGGATTGTGGCATGTCCATCCCCCTGCAGGGTGATTTCTTTCTTTCAGTCTCTCTGTTTCTCTGACAAGTGCATGCACTCTATAGCAAAAATCTCTCTAAAAAAGAAAAAAAAAAGGTAAAATAATTTATTTGATGTTAATATTAGATCATCATAAAAGTCATGACATATTTTTTATTATTATTATGTGTACATTTAATCAGTGTACATCATTTAGATTTTAAAGAGATTGTACTCAACATAATATACACCACACACCAGGAGAGTTGAAAATACTATACACAATATCATTGACAGGCAACAAACCATATCTGTGTCCCACAAATGTCTTACCTCTCCATTTTTTCCCAAACTTCCCTTTCTGCACTCTTTCCCTCTCCCACTCTCCTTCCCAGTGTCCATAACAGTATGCAATCCTTTTATGTCCTCCAGTCTTTCAATCTCTACCACAGAGTGTAGACAGTGGCTATGTGTTAAGTGGAGACATACAGTATGTCTGTTTCAAGCCTGATTTGCTTCACGCAGCAATAAATCTTTCATGTTCATCCACTTTCTATCAAATGCCAGGGTCGTCTTGTTTTTTATGGCTGAATAGTATAACATGGAGTATATGTGCCACACTTTTTCAACCCATTCATCTGATTGTGGACATTTGGGTTGGTTCCATGTCTTACTGATCATGAATAATGCCACAATAATTTTGCAAGCGCTGTTCCGACTGAGCATTCTCCTGTCCTTTGGGTAGATACACAGAAGTGGGATTCCTGGATCAAATGGTATTTCTATTTGTAGATCTTTGAGGATCCTCTATATTGTTTTCCACAGTGGCTGGACCTATTAACATTCTCGCCAACAGTGTAGGAGAGTTTCCCTTTCAGCACATCCCTGCCAACACTTACCAGTTATTGTATTTTTAATCTTTGCCATTATGACTGGAGTAGAGTGGTATCTTATTGTGATTTTAATCTGCTTCTTCCTTATGATGAAGGATGTTGAGCATTTTTTATATGGTTTTTGACTGTTCATATGTCTTCCTTAGAGAGTTGTTTATTCAGTTCATTTTCCCATCTTTTAATTGAGTTAATCATTTTCTTTCACATAAGCTGCTTGAGGTCTCTATGTATTCTGGTTATCAGTCCCTTATTTGAATCATAGTTAACAAAAATTTTCTCCCATTCTAAGAGTTGTTGATTCACACTAATCACTGTGTCCTTTGCTGTGCAGAAACTTCTTAATTTGATGTAATCCCACTTTTCTATGTTTGGCATTATTACCTTTGTTTTGGGGATCTAATTTGAGAAGTCTTTGCCTACCCCAATATCTCCCAGAGTTTACCCAGTGTTTTCCATCAATAGTTTTTATAGTTTGTGGTCTTAGGTTTAGATTTTTGATCACTTTGAGTTGATTTTTATTAATGGTGACAGATATAGGTTCAGATTCATCTTTCTACAGATGGATACCAAGTTTTTCCATAACCATTTCCTAAAGAGGTTTTCCTTTTCCCACTGGATCAACTGGTACCCTTTTCAAGATCAGTTGGCTGTTTGTTTGAAGGCTTATTTCTGGGGTCTCTACTCTATTCCATTGGTCCTCATGTTTGTTTTATGCCAATACTATGCTGTTTTCATTATCAGAGCTTTGTAATATACTTTGGGGTCAGGAAGTGAGATGAAACCCACTCTACTCTTTTTGTGTAGCATTGCTCGGGCAATACGGGGTCTTTATGATTCCGGACAAATTCTATGATTGTCTTTTCTAGATCTGTGAAGAATGTTTCTTGTAATTTTATAGGAATTACATTAAATATGTAGATTAATTTTGGTAGGATTGCCATTGTAATTATATTAATTCTCCCAATCCAGGAACATGGGATATCCTTCCACTTTTTTGTGTCAATTTTTATTTCTATTTTTAAGATTTTCACAGTTTTTTTAATTAAAAAACTGTGAAAATCTTTTCATTTAAATTCTGGAAGTTAACATTCAACTCCAGACTTGTCTCTACCATTAAGTTGGCCATTTTCTTGGTTGTTTTATGGACTCTTATTTCTGTGTGTCTGTCTTTAGTTTTTGAAGAATAGTACTCCGTTAAGAACGTCTTGGAGAGCTGGTATGGCATTGGTAAACTCAAGAAGTCCTTGAGTTCCTTGGTTAGTTTTATTCCTAGGTACTTATACTTTATGTGACTATGGTAAATAGGATTACTTTTTTCAGTTCTGTCTCTGTCAGCTTGTATACTGTTAGCTATAGGTTGTTTATAGATGGCTTTTAGTATGCTGAAAAACGATCTTTCTATGCCAATTTTGCTGAGAGTCTTAATATGAAGGAATGTTATATTTTGTCAAATGCTTTTTCTGCATTTATTGAAATGATAATATAGTTTTATATTTATTTCTGTTAATATGGTATATTACATTTATGGCTTTGCATATGTTGAAACACCCTTGCATCCCTGAAATAAAGTCTACCTGGTAGTGATGAATAATCTTTTTTATATACTGTTGAATATAGTTAACAAGTACCTTGTTGAGAAACTTTGCATCTATATTCATCAGAGATATAGATCTATAGTTTTCCTTGTTTGTCATAGCCTTATCCATTTTGGGAATAAGGATGATGGAGGCCTCATAGAATGAATTTGGAAAGATCCTTTCCTTTTGGATATTTAGAAACAGTTTGAACAGAATGGGGGTTACTTCTTCTTTAAAAGTTTTGTAAAATTCAGTAGTGAATCCATCTGTACCTGGACTTTTCTTTGTTGGTAGGTTATTTATTACTGATTCAATCCCATTACTTGTTATGGGTCTATTCAGGTTTTCTATGTCCTCCTGAGTTATTCTTAGTAGATTATATGTATTATATGTGTCAGATTTTTTCTATGCAAAAATCCATCATGACTTTTCTAATAACCCAATATTTCACTCATAATTTGAAATAACATTCAAAAATTTCATCAACTTTTTCTTTCTTATTTCTTTGTAATAAAGTGTATTTATTTATAAAGTTTATTACTTGTTCCTTTTGTGTGTGAGACAGTGAGAAAGAATGTGAAAGAGAGAGAGATTTCAACATTCACAAAAAGTAGAGAGAAATAGGTATTTTTAATAAAATCTCATCACATTGCAATCATTTCTGCTCCAGGCTTCCAGTTAGGGACCACAAGCACATGCCACCACACCCAGCCTGATTAGGTCAGGTTAGGAATCAAATTTTGGCCTCTATGTGGCCTTAAGCATCCTCACATAGACACATCCTCCCCCCTTGCACCACCATGGGGGGGAAAGGATTACTCTTTTTTTGGTAGAGATTTTTGCCTTAGCACTCATGTGTTTGCCAGAGAGAGACAGACAGACAAACATACACATTGAGAACAAAAGTGAGAAATCTACCCCCAGGTGGTTAGCCACATCACAATCCCTTATCCTCCATTCTCCTCCCTGAATCTTGAGCATGCATGTATACATGCCCAGCATGATTTTCAAGCTACCAAATCTGGAACTCCAACCACAGTCAGCCATGTGGGAGTCCGGTGACATAACCACTATGTCTTCTGCCGGTCCCCAAGATAACTCATTCTTTAAGCCCCAGATTTCCTTTAATATGAAAGCCTTCAATGAATTCTGTCAGTAGTTTCCTCTTCTTTGTTCTTGTAAACATTTAAAACAAATTTCCTTATCGAGTTAATCATGGTTGCATTATAATTGTATCTGCTTGACTATTTTGTTGCTAAATTTTAAGATACTAGCCATCACAGAGTGCTATTCAGCTCTTTATACTAAGTACATAATTAGATGATGATGAGACTGATTGGCTGAATAAATTAATTAAGGGATAACTAGATAGTGAATAAATAAATGCATCGAAAGTTTTAATAGAATTCCCTTCCTACTCCGCTTTTCTGTTTCTTGCTTTATGTGAGGCATGGACAACATACTTCTGCATGATCCATGCCAGATGAAAGACTTACTGGAGAAAAAATCTGATTGCTCAGAACTTCCTAATGTCCTTCCCATACCCTCTGCCAGTTTCATTCATGCAACTATTGTTCAGGAGAAGAGAGAGCATGGTCATTCTGGAATTAAATTCAACAGAGAATTTTATACATTTAAGAGCTCACTATTTCAGAGAACATTAATAAAAGATAAATTTGATAATGATGTCAATTTCTAAACCAAATCAAATCTGCTTCTTAGGTGTATTTATGTATAAATCTGGTGTCTCCAAAAAAATATTAGCCTCTTATGGGTATGAGTCTTCTATGTTATTTTTTATATAGATCCTGCACTGTATTAATGCAATGCAAGATAGTAAATATATAAAGTATGGAATAATTGCTTAACTGAACTGTTATGTTTCAGAATTAATAAAAACACGAAATATGTTTCAAGGATTTGATAAGGTTATTAATGAGAATTTAATAAGAAATAGGAAAGTAATGAGGGGATCTTTCAAATCACCTAAATAGCAATTTTCATTATAAACTCTTTGTTTACAACTTAATGGACTCTGCCTTATATCTTTTAAACTAGTTTTGTAAAATTTATTTCAAAAATTTAAGTACAGATGCAAGTTTTTTAATTAGCTATATTCACTTAGATCAACTAAAAATGTTTCAGCAATATAGTCTTCATTAATTTGCAAAAAGGAACTGAAGCCTCACAGATATAAAGTAAAATAGTAATTTAAAAAGTATAATACTTATAATTTAATAACATAACTTTTTGTTCCTATATCTGGATAACATGTAAAAGCAGAAATGTATTTGACCTTATGTTTTCACACTTAAATGCACTTTTAATTAAGATAATATCATCCTTTTAAAACAGATTCTTTCTAGAACTATTCAGTTGAATAAAATTATTTTTAAAAGTTTAATAGCACTAAGTGAAGGTCAATGATTTTTTTTCATAGATATAAATGTTAAGCCAAATTATGTGATTGTTTTTTCTTTTTCTCTTCGGTGTTGGCACCAGAGTAAATATGTCCCAAATTTGTAAATATATGGCTTGCATTTTTGAAAGAAGTCAATAATACTTGTTGCTTTATACAAAGCCTGCAATAACTAAATTTTAGAAATTTTCTTCCAAATCTCCTAAAACTATTGAGTAAAATAAAATAGAAAACAAAAACATAAACTATATTATGCAAAAAATAAAATAAAATAAAAATAAGATTATTTACCCTATCCCTATATATCAGCTAAATGACAGGCAATTTTTTTTAAAAAAAGAAGTAACCGTGAATAATTCCTTTATGAGAGAAATTCTCATTAGATTATCATTTCTATTTTTCTGTAATACCACTAAATCACTAGACTATTTAGAGTACTATTAACGAATGGTCATTTCCTACTTTTAAGAGAAATTACTGAGGAAGATAAAATTTTAATAGTAGTATAAAATTAAGTAATGATTTTTTCAAATAAAAATTATAAAATTCTTTGAATAATTAGAATCATTCAAAGAGAAATCAGCAGATAGCATAGCAGTTATGTCGCTGAACTCCCACGTGGCCGTGATTTGAGTACTGGACAAGGTGACTTGAAAATCACACCAGGCTTGTGTATGTGTGTGTGTGTGTGTGTGTGTGTGTTGCCAAGATCCCAGGAGAAGAATGTAGCAGAAGGGATTAAGGCATGGCCATCTCCCCCAGAAGGTGAGTTTTCACTTTCCCTTTCACTGTGTCTTTCTTTCTCTGTGGGGAGCACTCTAAGGCAAAGTGACCTCTTTTTAAAAAGAATCATTCAAAGAGAGCTAGTGAGCATATTCCATTTTCTTCTCATTTAAATGTCTCTTTAAGCTTGTTTTAAGGCAATTTGTTTTTGGAGGTGCTACTAGTTAAAATATGCTTCTTTCAAAATATTTGTTGAAGTGAAGACTATAAGTTTTGTATGATTAAAGTAAAGAGATGATCAAGTTATGATTATATGAATCACATGCTATACTGCCATATAGAGACTGCTCTTTATTGTTTAACGTTTAAAAGAGAGAAAGAACAAGAAGAGTAACTCCCACACAAAATACACTAGATAGATCAGAACATTAACCACATACTGAGTTGAAAATTCCCGTTGCTTGATCAGGAAAGACACAAGCCTAGTGGAAAGTAAAACCTACTTGTAGTTAGAATCATACCCTGACATGAGAAGTTCTGGAGCGAGATCATTTGGCCAACTCAGCAAAGATCCTTGATAACACATGAGTTTGCTACTCACTAGATGGTGAGGCTGATGTTGGCTGGCAAAGTTTAAAGAATTAACTAAAAGGTCAATGTAGTCTGAGGTCTCAGTCTTCAGAGAAGCAGATGACAGAGAGTAGCCCTGCTATGGCCTAGGCTCTCAAAGTGTCCATCAAAATTTCATGTGTATATGTATTTAGGGTTCAGATGTTGAGGTAAATAACTCATAAATGGGGTCTAATAACATGTGAAGTAATGTTCTCAAGGAAGGAAGAACACACTCCAAGTTCTTTTATTTATGATTTTTTTTAATTGCCAGAGGGCTCATATGTTGGCCAGGGAGAGAAAGAAAGATCACATCCCCCAATGAAGCATGGCCATGCCAAAATCCTCTATTCCCAAACCCTGTCAGCATGTTGGGCATGCACACAGCTGCTGGGGTGGGATTATGAATGTGGTCAGCCATGTGGGATCAGGTTCCCTATGCACAAGGATTAACTGCTATTCTATGGCAACAGGCTGACACCCCAAATTCTTATCACAGTAAAACATATGCCACTCATATAGCAAATGATGTATTTGGAATCATTTCAAAGCTATATAACATTATATCTCTTCTAGAGATATACCGATTCATATTAATATAAGATGCTAAGAGATTGTAAGTTAACAATTTATTAAATACTTTTCAACATGTTAGATAAACAGAATAAATTTGACACTTACTAAGAAGAACTGATGTTAATTTAATTAAATGCATTTGGAAACAAAAGGTGTTTTCTTACCAAGAATTTTATATTTAATTCTACAGCATTACATGTGTGAGTATATATGTGTGTGTGTGTATATATATATATATATATATATATATATATATATATATATATGTGTGTGTGTATATATATATGTGTGTGTGTGTGTGTGTGTATGTAAGTATATATATGTGTGTGTGTGTGTGTGTGTGTTTAAATATTTTACATCCAAGTTTAATGTTTAACAAAATATCAGTATTCTTTCAATGAAATAAACATATATATTCAATTTTTAAAGAATCAGTTTTTTATAGAGTGGCTAGGCCTTTAATTAAGTAGTATTCTTATTTTTTTAGTGAATAAGTGCTTCAAAAATTTTGTTACAGTTAACACACTGATAGAAATATTAATATACTGATTCTTTTCAACACTTGCAACCATTTCTTTAGGACATTCAAATCTGAATTATTATGTGAAAAAATATGAAAAATTAAACATTCTAATTTTCCAACTGCTTTCCAAAAGAGGTGTTTATTTTGCCACAGTAAAAAATAAGAATTTTTGCCTTGCAGCATTTTTTTACTTCATTTTGATGATGATTTTTCTCAAGCATAAAGAAGAAATAGATATATTCAATATAACTAATGCCTAATTACTTATACACACGATTTAACATATTGCAGACTTTTCTCTTACACATTTGTTCCTCAGTTTTTTATCTCTATATTTGAAACAGTTTTGAGACAGTCTTCTCCGTGGCCTAGTGGCTGAGCTGGATTCAACATGGCCAGCCACATGGTTTGAGTACTGGCATTCGTAGCTTGAAAAACACGCCAGATGCATGTGTGTGCTTGCTCAAAAGCCTGACAGAATAGAGAAATGGAATGAGAAGGGACTGGAGCATGGGCACACCCCACTGGGAGGGGCTTTCTCTTTCTCCCTGTCTCTCTCCGGTTTTTTCTGGTAAGCCTATATGCCCTCTAGCAGTACAAAACAAAAACAAAAATAAGATAAAATAACATTGAGAATTATTTAGTAAATTACTGATGTTTTCTGCTTTTCAAATAACCTATTCTTCAAGAATTGCTATTCTCCTTCAACTATCTTCAAAAAATAACAATAATAATAATAATAATTGAAAGTGTTCTTTTCCAGCTGGAACCATGGAGAGTGTTCAAGAGAAGAAAAAGAAGGTTCCTGTTGCAGCAGAAACCAAGAAAAAGGCTTCTGCCACCAAGAAAAAGATTCTGCAGATCAAGTGCCTGAGAAAAAAGTTTGCTCAAAAGATACTTCAAAAAGCAAGGAGGAAGCTTATCTATGAAAAAGCTAAGCACTACCATAAGGAATATAAGCAGATGTATTTGAACTGAGATTCACATGGCCAGGATGGCAAGAAAAGCTGGCAACTTCTATGCACCTGCAGAACCCAGATTGGGGTTTGTCATCAGGATCAGAGGTATCAATGGAGAGAGCCCAAATGTTCAAAGGTGTTGCAGCTTCTTTGTCTTCGCCAGATCTTCAATGGCACCTTTGTTAAGTCAACAAGGCCTCCATTAACATGCTGAGAATTGTGGAACCATATATTGCATGGGGGTACCGGAATCTGAAGTCAGTAAATGAACTGATCTACAAATGTGGTTATGGCAAAGTCAATAAGAAGCGAATTGCTTTGACAGATAACTCTTTGATTGCTCGATCTTTTGGTACATTTGGCATCATCTGTACAGAGGATCTTATTCATGAAAATCTATACTGTTGAAAAACACTTCAAAGTAGCAAATAGTTTCTTGTGGCCCTTCAAATTATCTCCTCCATAAGGTGGAATGAAGAAAAAGACAACTCATTTTGTAGAAGGTGGAGATGCTGGCAATAGGGAAGACCAGATCAACAGATTTATTAGAAGGATGAACTAAAGTATCCAACATGATTACTTTTGTAATCTGGTCAGTAAATAAACAGAGTGGCTGTTTTCAGACTGAAAAAAAAGTAATTGAATGTACTTTAAGTATGACCTTAGATTTTAAGATCTTTATTATATATTGGAGAATATCTGTCACTCCAGAAAGAACATAAAAGACATTTACAGAAGGAAGATTACATTTCTGACATTCTGTTTGTAATTTTAGTAATGTTCGAGCCTGAATGTGTTCCTATTTAGGATTCTTCAAGATACCACTGTATTCTCTTGTTTATTTTTTTAAGAGAGTTTTTTCTATAGGGTATGTGAGCTCACCAGAGAACCAGAGAGAGTCAAAGAGACAAAAAGCAAGAAATTACCTTCCAGGGGACAGAGCCCTGCCTCAATCCCTTCTCTGTTCTTCTCTCAAGATTTCAGGCACTCATGCAATCACATTCAGCATGTTCTAAATTGCCAGGTCTGGGACTCGAACCCCAGTCAACCACATGGGAGTCCAGCGACATAGCCATTATGTCATTTGCTGGTCTCCTCCACTGTATTCTTAGTGTACTATAATTGTTTTTTTCATTGAAGCAAATTCTAACTGGTTTCCTTACCTGGATAAGTTTCCCAACTAAAACAATTCACCACCAAGATAAAAGTAAAAAGACAAATAGTTCTTTTAGTTTAAAATATTGGTTATAGAAGCTAAATGTCAGTTCTATTCCATTTCTGACTTCACATTTCTGGAAGAAGATACATGGTAGTATAGCTAATGAGACAAGATTCCCAGCTATGAAACATATACTATCCCTGATGTGTCATCCGTTTAAAGTAATTGTTGCAACATTTAAGTAACATATGTGGGAGGCCAGTATGAAGCATAGATCTGAAAAGGCACTACTGCAGAAATAGGCGCTATTTTTTTTTCTCGTGAATTTGATGCAGATCAAGAATTTTTCAGAAGATAGTTTCTCATGAATCACACTGCATTAGGTCCAACCACATAAGATGTCACATTTCTGAATAAGATTTTGTGGTTGCTCAGCAAAAGGCCCTTGATGAATTAGAAATACACCTGCTTCTCCACTGGGGACTCATACACTGCTTTCACTGCAGAATCATTGGCCTCAAAGCAGGTGGCGTGGTGGTTAAGATGCTGGACACTCCCACATGGCCGACCGTGGTTCGAGTACCGGACCTGGTGGCTTGCTTTCTCACTTTCCCTCTCTCTGTCTCTCTGTGTATCTCTTTCTGGTCAAATTAAAAGAAAATGAATAAATAAAATTAAATAAATAATTATTTAAAAAAAATGCTGTCCTCAGGAATCTACAACTTCCCACAATTCAGGTGCCTTGCCTAAGCTCTGAATGATGAAATACCTGAATATTTAAAATTTTAAACACCAAAAGTCAGATTTATGATTGATAGTGGTCCACATAGTAAACAGACAATACTGATTGGATGCTTGCTTTGTAGCAATGGTCCTACGTGCTTTGACTACTATAATGATTTTGATCACATAGCAGCCACTTGGGACTAGGAATTATTGTTATCACCTCTGAGGAACAAGGTCGTAATAAGTGACAGGCCCAAGATCACCTAGTCAGCTGGTGGAAAAATCAATATTTGAATCCAGGTGGTCTGGTTCCAGAGGGTGATCACCAGATGAGATTCTGCCCTGTGAATGCCGTGCCAAGACTAGGCAGTTGAATAACACAATTCAGTTTTAATAATAGCCTCCAGCACATGTATATATTCTCTAATCCTGGACGAGCTCAATGTTGTCCTTTGCTTCTATGAGACACACTGCTGTGACAGATAAGGCACTCGAACCTGCAGTTACCAGTGCTTTATCATTTGATATATTCCTCTAATAAATATTTCTTGAGTACCTCATCAAAAATTAATCAGTGTGCAAGGTACAATACAATATAAAACAGACTATTTCTGAAGCTTCCAACCAAGGTGGGCTGAGATAGTAAACCATAAATTATAAAATGATGCATTTATGAAAGGCAGAAAAAATGATTGCTAGACCCACATAGAGGTGCAGAAAGACCACTAACAGGAGATGTTTCTAGGAGGAGCTGAGATTTTACCTGACGTGTGTGGTAATCACCTTTGTCTCTGACTCACAAACACAGGTCCCTAGGGAACAGCCACCAAATTCTAAATCCACATTACCCCATGACACTCTAAGCATAAAGAGCAGGAGAAGCTAAAGCTCTAAAACAACTGTGCTTACTAGTTTCCAATAATCTTACTGAAGCTTCCTGTTTCTAGGATGGTTACCTTTAGAGCATGGTTAAACTTGCCTTGGTCTCCACTACCATCTGCCTCGTTTAACTTTACTGACTTTCTGAAGATTATTTTCTTTTCTTCTTTCATAATTATTTTCTCAAAGTACTTGCCTGAGCTCACACAATTAGCAGAGGAATGTCAAGTTACATTTTAGCTATGTACAGTTCAAAGTCTACATCCTCACCCCCTCGCCCGTTGACTTTTTCCATTGGTCACAAGGTGTTAGCCCCTCTGGAATTTGTGTCTATAATAACTGGAAATGGTCTTTATTTTAAAAAGAAATTCTGCTCTACACAAAGTATCTGGATTCCACTGCTCATGGTTTAATCCAAAAAAATATTTGCATGTAGGTCACGTAAGCTCTCTAATTAATTGCTGGATACTTCTTTTCTGTGGCATTTTAGGTGTTATCCTGTGTTGTAAGAGTAATATGTATTAAGGTAGATTTCCATGAAGACTTCAGTTATGGTCTTTTCCATTCATTCAATTGATGGAATATCAACAAAGAAAAAAATCAGATATTAAGTGACTAAGGAAATTGGTATACACTCCTGAAATCAGCGGATTGTACACAAAATTTTCAATCCAGGACAGGAGCCATATTGACTAGTTTCCTTTATATTCTATTATAGATTGGAGATGATATAGTTTAGGAAGTACAACTTTAAGCTTTAATATTATTTTTCTGAGCTGGTAAAATCTTTAAGAACTATTGGTCCCCTTAGAAGGGGTTGTGGAATAAATAAAAATGCCAGTCAAACAATAGATGATCATCTCATTATATTGGGTTGTCAGAAAAGTCATGATTCGTTTTTGCATACAAAAACATAGAGAAATACATGGTGACTTTTCTGAAAACTGACAATCCATTTTTTTTAGAATATTTTTTGCTTTACTGGGTATGCACTAAGTGAGGAGAGAGAGACACAGAGGCAGTGGGAGGGAAAGAGAAATCACCCTACAGGAGGGATGGTCATGCCACAGTCCCTTCATTACCACTCTCCTGGGATCTTGGGCATGCGTGTACATGTGCTCCCAGCATGATGTTCAAATCACCAGATCCGGGACTCAAATTGCAGTTGACCATATGTGAGTCCAGTGACATAACCACCATGTCATCTCCTGGCTCCTTGACAATCCAGTATTATACAGAATCTTAACAGTGACAATCTGTGGGGAGATCATTCATTGTATGCCAGAAGTCACTATCAGATATTAAAATCTCTGAGTCAGTGACCAAGCTCTCTCTCACTGTGTCTGGGAAAACTGAGGCAAGAATGAGGTAAAGGGTATGACTACAAAGCTTATGTGGTAGCAATTCCTAGGCCTCTTTTTCTGAGATCATTTTTAATATTAAGTGAATTTATGCTCTATGCCAGTTCATAGATGCTAGCACTGAGCATTTATTGGAAGGAGAAAAAAAGTCACTTAGGTAGAAATATTAGTGAACCTGAGTTACCAATTACATGGAAATCTGAGTTATTGGAGGGCCTGTGAGAAATAGTCCTTAATTATTTCCTGTAATTAATTTAAAATGAATCAGGACTTTCTTGAATTGGATATAGAAGCAATTTGGTTCCTTAGAGAATTAGTAGCTAAACCACGGAATCTTATTCAGAGTTAGAGGAAAAAATTATTAGGAAAGTATGTTTCCTATTTTATCTCACTTCAGATGTCTATTTCTATGTAAAACATATTAATACAGTTGTATGGACATGAAATTGTAAGAATGTGCATGTATTAGGGAAATGTGCTTAGTTTATTTTATAATAATAATAATAATTTGTTTGCAGGTTTTTGCCATAAGGCATGTGTGCTCGCTGGAGAGACAGAGAGAGGGAAAGTGAGAAATCACCCTCCATGGGGTATAACCATGCTGCAATGACTTGTCCTCCATCTTCCTCTCAGTATTTTGGGCATGCACACACATGTGCCCAGCATGCTTCTCAAGCCGTGGGTTCTGAGCCTCAAACCATGGTCAACCATATGGGAGTCCAGTGCCTTAATCATCACACCACCTGCTGGTCCCATTATTGTTATTTTTATATAGGATATAAAAGGAAAAAATTCTGGGCTATTAGTTGAAAGTTGTGACACGTTGCTAAGCATACACACAGGTGCTAAGTCATATTCTAAAATCCAAAACTGATTGTTCTTAATGTCTATCAACTAGACATGAACAATGAATTTTCCATTTTGGAGAGAATAGCAAAAACATGAATAACCTGCTATTCCCAGTACAGCCCACATGTATTTCTGCAGATGTTCTCATTTAACATGCTCTGTATGAAAATACTATTATTATTTTTGTTTACTTTGTGATATATTTTTTGAGAGGTTTTTGCTATAGGGCACGTGCGCTCGCCAGACAGACAGACACAGAGAGACAGAAAGCGAGAAATCACCCCCCAGGGGGGATGGCCACGCCACAATCCCTTCTCCTCCATTCTCCTCTTGGGATCTTGGGCACATACGCACACGCGCCCAGCGTGAGTTTTAAGCCACCGGGTCCGGGATGTGAACCGCGGCCAACTACATGGGAGACCAGCGACATAGCCATTACACTAACTGCTGGTCCCACTTTGTGATATATTTTTGTGTTAATATGCATACACACACACACATACACACACACAAATGAAAGATTGCTTCACAAAAGTAATGGCTGTAATGTGGATGCCCCATAAGAAAATACATTGTAAAATGGCAAGTCTGCTTTTATGTAGAATACATTTTATGAGCTAAAATCTTGAGAAATAAGACTTACAAAAGGAAATCCACTGTATATTACAGTGAAGAATATACAGACTCCTATTAATACAGTTTACTCTTGAAACATCTTTTTTACATTTCTGGAGCCCTTCAGTAATAAATGGCTCTTCTACACTTCATACAAGTGACATTATGCTTCACATTTATGCTTCTACATGTTTACTTTATAATACTATTTAATAGTTCATGTCACTGTTTATATATTTTTACCTACAACTCAAGAAGTCAGTATTTCTAAAGTCTTAGTAGTATAAAATTAAATTTCCAAAACACTGTTTTTGAACCCAAAATGTATTGTTGTAAGCATGATATATTGATCACTCTCAGATATAGTTAACTAGGTAAATAGACGGGGATAATTATGCTGACCATGGATTTATTTATTTATTTTCATAGTTTATTTATTTATTTTATAAAATCATTGTATATCTTTACAGTTTATAAAATGGATTCTCCACTATTTTCACGGTATTTTAGGCTAGCTAAAGGTATTATCATACATATAATCATCTACAGATAATTTTCCATTTCTGAGTCCCTTAAATATTTTGCTTCTTTCTTTTCCTCCTTGATAACTGCTGTTTTAAAAATCTGTGATAATATGAAAATGTCCTTCCTGTGGTAGGGTAATGTTATTTGTAGATGTAGCCATATTTTAAAAAAGAACAAATAAAGTGGTATGTGGTTGACGAATAATTTAGATAATACTCGGATCTCATAATGATAGATTCCATAAAAACCAAGAGTATGTGTTTACTTTATGTCCTAAGGGAATTCTAGTCTTTTTTTATTTTACTGCAGAATCAGAGTTCCTTACCAATTTTACCAAGGACAAAATGCTTCTCCTGAAAAGTTTCCATATATGAAAACTATTTCCTAGGGATATTTTTTAAAAGATTAGATTTCACTTCCATGACATTAAAGTACAGGTAAAGCCTAACATTTAAGAATTTCAAATATGTAAAAATCTTCTTTGTAAATTCAGGATGTTAAATATAATTAAATACAGTAGATAAATGAGTCAATGTACTTACTCTTAAAAAGGATGCTTCAGCTAACATCATTTTATTTTGCATTCTTCCAAATAAAAACTTAATTTATACAAACTTTTCAGAAATGGAGCCATGGAGAAATAAGTACACCTGAGTCAATAATAAATTAAATTACTATTTTAATGTACTTAATCATATCCCAGAGGCCTGAAATTACTGATGCTGTTTTCACAAAAATCTGATAAATTCTAAAGAGAGCAGTTTCTTCACTATGAATCTCAAATTCATTTTGTATAATTATCCCACAGATATTTGACAGTGTGTTTGGGGGTATATTTATATCTGAATGTCTTTTTCTTTCATTCATTATGAGACTTTGGAAGGTGAAATAAAAAGAAATTATGATTTCTTTATGTTGTAAAAGATAAGATTGATCTCTATGGAATTATTTAGTTGTTGATAATAATGTTAAAAACACCCACACCTATCTCCAAGAATGCATAGTGATTAATGATGTGTATTTAAATCATTTGAGATTCAGAAATCAAAGATGCTATATAAACATAAGGCTTCATGCTATTATTATAAAAACTTGGGCATTTTTGATATAACATCATAACTGTTTTTATAGAATTTATTGGCCAAGAAAATTACCCAGGTAAAATACCTATAAATATCATTTCAATCTTTCAAATATTGAGGATATTAAAAAACTTTGAGTCTGTGTACCAAAAAGAAATAGACCCTAGGAGATCATTGTAATGAAGAAGGCCTTTATCCTAGAGATAAACTGTGGTCAAACCATTACAACATAAATAAGTAAATAAATAAATAAATAAATAAATAAATAAATAAATAAAAGTCTTCTATGGAAGTTAGTAGTAAGTTTAGTAGTTATTTCTCCCCACTCCCCATAAGATCAAGTAGATAGAGTCCTCTGCTTTTTATATTGTCTTCAAATACCAAGGTCTATTCACTCCCAAAAAACTCCTGTTAAACAATCTTTGTGATTCTTTTCTATTTGTCACTAAATTGATTGCCTTTAATTAACACACTGCCTAACCAAAAAGAGGTGTGAAAATCGTTCTTTGCTCTCCCCAGCTTCTGTCAGGATATTGAGCAACACTCTGCATTTCTTTGCAGGGTGAAGTGGAGCTGCTCACCATGGGAACTTCTTGCACTTTCTAACTAAATCCCCCAAAACAGGGGATGGCATCTTCCCTCCCTAAAGTTTCCCATCTCATATTTTCTTAATATAACTCTCCTTTGGCTTAGCCTTAACCTGTTCTTCACCTGAATTAAACAGTCATCTTCAAAGAAGCTCTTAATATCCTGTGCAGAGTGCCACAAGGTTCACTGAGTTGTTAAAATGTAACTTCTATTTATATTTATCATAATGTAGAAAAGGCAAGACATTATTCATATTTTATAAATGGATTCCCCCTTCCACCTACACTTGGCTCTTGTATAAGATTGTGAGAGTTCATTTACAGTTGGGAAAATATATAGAGGCAAGAACAGAATTTGTACAAGGGATGGACAGTAGCACATTTCGGGTGTTGCTTTCATGACATTGTATACCACTGTGCTTTATAGCTAATGATTTAAGTGAATATATAAATTACTCTACTATAATGGTTAAAATATTTAATAATGGCCCAGCTGTAGGCACACAGACTGGTTGCCACATGGGATGGTACACACCTGTAGTCTCAGCTACCTAGGAGGCTGAGGCAGGAGGATGGCCACATTGCAAGGACCTGTCTAAATAAACAGATAAAAACATAAACTCAATAATGAATAAGACTATAGTCAAGAAAATTGTAGTTTTTTCTTTGTTTCATTTTTTTTTCCATTCAGAGATTTACTATTTATCTTGTGTGAGTACTTAAAATTGTTGCTGTACTTGAAAGGCACAGTCTAAAATAAAAATGAGCTCCCTCCAAAGTCTACTTCCAGATTGAAATGGAGTACATGTACTTTTCTCTATTTATCTCAGTAAATACAACTGAAAACCTTGGACATTATATTTTTAAAAACAGAAAAATGAGCAATCTGAAAGGTTTGGAGAAGACAGACTGGCTAGGAAGCCCAAGACCCAAGGAACAGCATAGTGCTGAGTTTTATGAGTTTTTTTGTTTTTTTGTTTTGTTTTGTTTTTTTGGTTAATGTGCAAGATTTGGAGTGAAAACCAGAAATTCAGGAAAAAAAAAAATGAAGTTAAAAAAGGAAAGAAAAGACAAAGGAAAGAGCAGACAAGCAAGAAAGAAAACTTTTAGACCATAATTGCTCTATTCCATGCTATTGTTAACAGTAAAATAGTGATCCTGCTCCCACTTAGGCCAACAAGGGTCAAGTTGTGAGCCTAGTCTTCCACATGGATTAGCCTGTCGTATGCACCTCAGCCTACCAACTTTCTTCTGCTACCAAAGAAGGTCAAGTGGAGAGCCCAGACTGTCTTTCCAGGTGGGGTAGTGAAAGTGTCACTACTTTCTCCCTGATCCCTGCACCAGTGATAGAGACCAGTGATGAACCAGGACACCCACTGTTCCCAGAAGTAAAGTCACCTCTCTTTCTGTGCCGTTGAGTTCTATCAGAGGGGACCAAGTAGAAAGTCAGGATTTTCACCAGTCCCCACCTGTGGTATCAGCAGAGGCCTGCAGCAAAGCTGGAACTCTCACTGCCATTGGGCCGTACTCAGGAGCCCTTCCTGACCTGGTCTCAGTGGAGGTAAAGTAGGAACCTAGATTTCTGCTTGTACCTAGCAATCACAAGGTGACTCCCTCTCCTTCTACAGTGTTGTTAAAAGAAAGCCAGCTGGAAAACAGAAAAAAAAGGTTTAAAGAAGAACCGAGTCCTAACACATAATTTCCAAAATGTCCAGGTTTCAATCAAAGATACTGTGCTTTTGCTTATGGATATAGAACTCCCTTAAGCATTTCCTTTAAAGCTGGTCTATTCTTGATGAATTCTGTCAGGTTTTTTTCATGTCTGGGAAAGGCATTATTTCTCCATTAATTCTGAAAAATAAGTTTGTCGCGCCTGATATTCTTGGTTGCCAGGTATTCTGTTTGCTTGTTTTAAATATACCATCTCATTCTTTTTGGCCTGCATAATTGCTGCTGAGAAATCTGATGTTGGTATGATGAGAATATCCCTACAGGAGACTTGCCATTTTCAGTTTTTAAAGCTTTCGCTCTTCTTTTAAAGAGCTGTTTTAAAAGTTCTCTCTCTCTCTCTCTCTCTGTCTCTCTCTCTGTCTCTCTCTTTTAAAGTGTTTACTATAGGGCACATGCACTCACCAGAGAGAGGCAACACAAGAGAGAGAGAGGGAAAGTGAGAAATACCCCTTAGGGAGGATGAACATGCTGCAACCCCTTATCCTCCACTCTTCTCCCCAGATTTTTATTATTATTTTTTTAAGTTCTTTTTTTTTTTTTTTTTTTTTTTTTTTTTACTTTAGGGCACATGGGAGATAGTGAGAGGGAAAGTAAGAAATCACCCCCCAGGAAGAATGGCTATGCCACAATCCTTCTCCTCCTTTTTTCTCCCAGGATCTTGGGCATATACACGCATGCACCTGGAATAATTTTCAAGTCACTAGATCTGGGACTCAAACTGTGGTCAGTCATGTCCAGAGACATAACTGCTATGCCATCTGCTGACCCCTTTCTCTCCAGATTCAGGACTGCATGCACACATGCCCCACCCATTTCCCAAGCCTTCTAAGGGGTCTGGGACTCAATCCACATATATCATCTATGTGAGATCTAGCTGTCTTAATCACTTTGGCACCAGCTTGCCCCAAATTCTCTGACTTTGACTTTTAAGTGTACAATTATGCCTTGTGTTTAGTCTGGAAATATTTGAACTTCTTGTATCTGGATGTCCATGCTATTGGGTTGTCATGACAGTCAAGACATATTTTTCTATGCAAAAGTATGTCATGACTTTCCAGACAACCTAAAATTTACAGCAGTTGGGATTGTCAATTATTGGTTTTTTTTTTTTTTTTTTTTTTTTTTTTTTTTTTAAATAAGTTTTCTGTTTCCATTTTTGTCTCTTTGGTACTCCCCAAATGCAAATGGTCAGTCTAACTGAGGTGTCGGCTGCAGCCCATGTCAGGATGGTTGGATATTGGTGAGTTCTTAGAAATGTGGAGTGCTAAGGGTCATTGGTCCTCAGGGAAGGCTTCACTCTAACTGTGGCTCTGTTCTCAAAATAACAGTTCTGTGGAAGCTTGTGTCCTGGAGGTTGAGGGTTTGTTACCTTTGAAATTCCTTCCTTGGTGTTTTGCAATCATGAATTTTAGGGGATTCTCTACACTGGACTTAGAGTCCTTAATATCACTAGGGCCTCCTTAGAGCCAGGCGTGAGGTCATTCTCAGCAGTAATGGAAGCCGTTGGGCATCTCTTGCTTATCCTTTTCCAGAAAGAAGGAGTCTTTCCTGGCTCCATCTGTTCAATCTTGACCAGGTATTTAACTTCTCTATGTGTTCCTAGTGAGTCTCTCAGTTTCAGAGGTTTTAAATACTACCTTTTGGGGGGCAACAGGTGGCATGGTGGTTAAGGGTATGGACTTTCACATGGCCAACCTCGGTTCAGGTCCCAGACCTGGCGGCTTGCTTTCTCACTTTCTCTCTCTCTCTCTCTCTCTCTCTCTCTCTCTCTCTCTCTCTCTCTCTCCCTCTCTCTCTCTCTCTCTCTCTCTCTCTCTTTCTCTCTCTTTCTCTCTCCCCCTCTTCCACCTCCCCAAATTAAAATAAATAAATAAATAAATAAAATAAAGTTAAGGAAAATAATTCTTTAAAAAATATTGCCTTTGAGGATTCCAGTGTGGATTCCAACGCTTCTCCTTAGATTTTCCACTTGTGGTATATTTATTTCATTGTTGTTTTATACCTTGTTTGTGGAAGAGGTGAGCACTCAGTATTTCTACCCAGCCATCTATTCCTCCTTCACCCACAATTTTTTTAAGTTATTTATGATACCAAATTATTTATAGCCTTCTTGGAATAAAATAAGGTTGGTTCTCTGAATACTTTTGGTTTTTTGTGTCAAAACTCTCCCAGTATATAGATATGTATATTTTTTTTTCCTTTTCTATATTACTTCTACATTTATTCATTTTTTGTGGAAATATTTCTAAAACTTTTTTCATTTAATTTTGTATATTCATTCATTTATTTTAATTTGACCAGAGAGAGACACACACACAGAAAGAAGGAAAGTGAGAAAACAAGTCACCAGGTTCAGAATTCAAACTACTGTTGACCATGTGGGTATGTCCAGTGCCTTAACCACTACGCCACCTGCTGCCACCTCTAAAGCTGTTTTGAGTGTTACTTTCAATTTATGCTGATGTTCACAGCCTGTGAAGGACAAGCGAAATGACAATGGATGCTTTTGCAGCTACTGAAAGGGTACTTGTAGCAAAAAGAAATGGTTATAATTATCCATGAGTAAAGCTATAAATACATATTATTTATATTTTAAGCTAATGCTTGCTTGAGGTCACTTTTCCATGCAAAGAAACACTATCATTTTTATGTTAATTATAATTAGAATTAATATACTCATGAAAATTATGCCTTCTAGGAAAAATTTAGAACTGAATACAGAGAATGAGAGATTTTTAAAGGTCAATAAAAGTGCTAAATTATTTAGTTACAGAACTTCATGGTTGAGAAAAAAAGGAAGAGAACAAGAAAATAAAGAGCTAAACAAGTTAATCTCATTCTCAAATCTAATTAAACATGCATCCAGTATGGCAAAATAAAGATTTAGAAAGTTTCATCTTCTAGTGTGTCTGTGAGTTTTAAACTAAAGTCTGTTCACTTTAATTATAATACAGCATATCAACAAATTTCTCCAATTATATGAGCTTTACCTTCCAACACAGTTCTGAAATGGATCTGAGTGTTAACTTTAAGCAATCTACTTGCTTGTTTGATTGCACTTTTCATTTTGCTGTTCCCAGCCAAGACTTATTTCTCTGTCTTTTTTCTTTTTAATTTGCTATAGAGTGCATGTGCTCACCAGAGAGAAAGAGAGGGAGAAAGTGGGAAAGCACCCGTTAGGAAGGATGGCCATGCCTCAATTCCTTCTCCTCCGTTCTCCTTTTGGGGTTTTTTAGCATGAACACTTTCCAGGCATGTTTCTCAAGCAATTGAGTATGGAACTCAAACCCCACAGTCACCTATGTGAGGTCCAGATGTCTTAAGCACCCTGCCAGTAGCTGACCCCAAGACTTCTCTTCAATTACAAAAGAATTCTTACTAATTTATTTCACTGTTTACATGAGTGGTTTTAAAATGTTGCTGTAAGAATGGTAGCTCCATGTAATTTGTTGCTAGGAATTTTCTTGCATGAGAAATGCCTGTTTTTTGCTCATTTGCATTTTTAGAGTAACAATTTTAAATTTACTTAGATTTGTTTGTTTTATGTTGAGGGACACTGTTTTTGACTATTGAACTGATTATCAGTGAGGTAATGTTATACTGCTCACTGTCAGGTCCACTGTGGAAATATCAATATTATATATCAGTCATACTCTTCATATATTCCGATGGTACAGAGTTCTTTTCTTATATATTTCACTAGTATCAACCTACTGCCTTAAACTATATTTTATTTTTTATTTATTTTGTTTAAACAAGCTGTCTATATTCCTCATTAAAGCAGAATGACCACACAAATTTGGCTTAATTCAGTGGAAAAGATCCAACATCATCTTTGGTATTGTATCCCAGATTCACAACCTCATTCCAGTTATCAAATAATCACTGTAAAGGGCTGGCAGTGGTGGGATAGTGGTGATACAGTGCACTGTGACGCCAAATCTACATGGACAGTCTCAGTGTTGAATTCAGCGGCCTACCTGTCCACACATCATGCACATCCTCGTGACTGTAATTTGGCCTGTCTAAGGCTGTAGACCGCTGTGTGAAGACCACATAGGGCTCATGTCATTATTTTTCCTCTGTGTCTTTCTATTTCCTATGGAAAATAAAATAAATGAAACATAAAGAAAATTGGACAAACACAAATCAAGGGACAAAATTAACTCATTAAAAAAACAACTGACCAGTACTCTTCCAAAGAATCAGTCAAGGTCAGGAAAAATGAGGAAAAGCTGAGAAGCTCTTACATGTCCTAGATTAGAAAAAGGACATTTGTGGAAAAAACGGATAAAATCGGAAAGACTTGCAGTTTAGTTAATAATATTATAGCAATGTTAATATTCCAGTTTTGTTAATGGTACTATGGTTGTGTTGTTAACAATAAGAGACATATGATGAGGAATATAAGGGAACCCTTTGACTATCATTGCAATTTTTCTATAAGTTTAGGGTTAGCCCCAAACTTTTAAAATGTCTGATATTAATATAGATTGTGGGACCAGCAGTTGGTATAATGGCTGTCGCTGGACTCCCATGTAGTCAATCACTGTTCAAGTTCTGGACCCAGTGGCTTAAACTCAAGCAAGGCACTTGTACATGCATGACCAAGATCCTGAGAGGAGAATGGAGGAGAAGGGATTGGGGTGTGGCCATCCCCCCAGGGGGTGATTTCTTGCTTTCTGTCTCTCTCTTTCTGGTGAGTACATGTACCCTACAGCAAAAATCTCTCAAAAAATTAATATAGAGTGTAATGTTTCATATTTTGAAATATTTAGCAATCAATTAATATAAAATAATGTAGACCAGAACTTGTTTTCTAATTTAATTAATTTATTTTTGTTTTTTGTTAAATTTTTGCATAAAGTGCATGTGCTCACCACAGAGAGACATAGCGAGACAGAGTGAGGGAAAGAGAGGAATCACTCCCCACCCAGGGGGGATGGCCATGCTGCAATCCTTTTTATTCTGTTCTTTTCATGGGATTTGGGCACACATGCACAAGTACTCAGTGTGATTTTCAAGCCTCCAGCTCCAGGAGCCAAACTGCTGTCAGCCATGTGGGAATTCAGCACCTTAACCACCACACCATCTACTGCCCCTACTGCCCCCCCCCTCCCTCTCTCTCTCTCTCTCTCTCTCTCCTTTTTTTTTTTTTTTTTAATTTTACTTGTATGTGGCACTTAATATTGTAAAGGAAAGCAAAGGGGTTAGCATGTGGTATAGTGGCTAAGATTGGACTCCCACTTGAGTCCCAGACTAGGTGGCTTGAAATCATGCTGGTGCATGTGTTTGTGTGCCCAAAATCCCACAAGGAGAATGGAAGAAAAGGGATTGCAGCATGGCCATCACTTCAGGCCATGATTTCTCACTTTTCCTCTTACTGTCTCTCTCTCTCTGCGTCTCTTCTGTGCCCTATGGCAAAAAAATTTTAAAAATTTTAAAACCTTAAAAAAAAAAAGAAAGTAAAGTATATCTACAATTTTTTTTTTTTTTTTTTTTGAGAGGTTTTTGCTACTGGATGTGTGTGCTCGCCAGAGAGACAGAAAGCAAGAAATCACCCCCCCCCCCACCCCGGGGGGATGGCCAAGCCGCTGCAATTCCTTCTCCTCCATTCTCCCCTCAGGATCTTGGGCACACATGCACATGCACCCGGCGTGAGTTTAAGCCACTGGGTCCAGAACTTGAACCGCGGTCGACTACATGGTAGTTCAGCGACATCGCCATTATGCAACCTGCTGGTGCCAACAATTTTTAAAATAACAAAAAGTGCAGAAATAAATTTCAGCAGGAAGCTAAACTATCTTTAGCGGTCAATGTGTATAAGTGAACATGCTTCCACATCCAAGTTTATCTTGTGCCCTGCAGGGCTAACCTTACCTATGCAGGCCAGGGAGAGCTGTTCATTTCGTTTTGTTGCAATACCATGATGAGTCATGTCCAGTCTAGCGCCTGGTAAGTGGCCATGTCAGGTTGACATGGGCAAAGGCTGTGAGTTCCTTTAAAACAGAGAATGGATACAGTTCTCTGCACACAGGTCTCTACATTGAACAGATTATACAGCATAGCCTGAAGCCAGTTGCTGTGACTTCAGGAAACCAAGGAAGCCTGGTGGAGAGGATCTCATAGATCCTTCTAGAAGCTTCTTTGTCATTCTAACATAGATTGTTTTGCTTGTTTTAAAAATATTATTGTTTTTACTTTTTTCTTTATGTCTATTATTTTCTTTCTTTCTTTCTTTCTTTCTTTCTTTCTTTCTTTCTTTCTTTTACATTCAATTACTGAACATCTTTACAGCATATAAAATGAATTTTACCAGCATGAATAGGGCATATTAGATTGGTCAAAGATATTACCATGAACACTATCATAAACCGATAATTTTACATTTTTGTATCCATTAAATGTTTTACTTCTTTTCCCCCTTGGTTCCCTCCCTCCAACCCTCCCACCCTCATTTCTCGCCCTCCTCCCACACTCTCTCTAATGCCCACAGTTGCTCTCCAAGCTTTTTTATTGCTCTCCAGAACTTTTCTGGAGACTTAAGCTTTGGAAATGCCAGTTACCAATAATAGTTTCAGTTTATTTTTATTCCACCAGATTAGATAAGGAAAATTCTATTTCTAGGAAGTACTTTCACCATAGAAGAGCCAGCATTTACTATAACGAAGTCCCTTCACATGTTCACCTAAACTTAATATTCAATATTCTTGCAATAATAGCTCATTAAGTTAGTCTTTCTCTACTGTCCTGAATATTTCTTCTGTCTTAGGCAAACAACAACAAAAATGAATGTTTCTAAGTTTCATCAGAGTAAGTTTTTTATCTACTCAAAGGAGGCCAGATATTTTAGCAAATGAAATTAATCAAAGTGTTTCACTTTCATTTACAAAAGAAATCATTTCTGTTCCTTATTCTATCTAATCCCCATCCCACCTATGACATTTGTTTAGTGTAAAACATTAGCAATCCAGGATCAACTTAATCAAAGTGTTCCTGAATATTACTGCAGTTAGAAATGCCAGGGAGTTTGTAAAATCCACAATGCCTAGGTGTGCTACATAACTAGGAAATCAGAAGATGATTTCTGTAGGGTGAGATCCAAAATCAATATTTTAGAACAAAAAAAAAATGTTTTTGAGAGATTTTTGCTATAGGGAGAGTGCACTTGCCAGAGAGAAAGAGAGAGATGAAGAGCAAGAAATCAAGAAATCATCCCCCAAGGGGATGGCCATGCCACCATCCCTTCTTCTTCATTCTCCTCTTGAAGTTTTGGGCACGCACACACATGCACCAGGTGTGAATGTCAAGCAGCTGGGTAGGGACTCTAACCACAGTAGGTCGTATAGACATTCAGCACCTTAACCACCATGCCATCTGCTGGCCCCTAAGCACAATATTTTAAACAAATGAAACTTTAAAGTTTTTCTCCTATAAGACGCAAATTCTGAATAAAATATTCTTTAAAATATTTTTCTAAGTTTAAATCACTTTAAAGTTTTTTTAAAATGCCCGAACACATTAGTCATTATGAAAATTTATTAAAACAGTAATTACCTACAATTTCATACCCATTAAATTGGCAAACAGTTAAAAAAAATATAGCAATAGCTAATGACAATATGTGAGGCAAAAAGAACCCTCATTCAGTGATAGCAGATTTGCAAACTGGCACAGTCCTTTGGAGAGTACATATCTTGTAACTCAGCAATTACACCTCCCCCAGAAAAAGCTACATGTGTCCTGGAAGACTTGTACAAGATGTGACTTATAGCATTGTTTGTAATACTGGAAAACTGAGAAACCTTTTAATTTCTACTTAGGAGAATGAACCAAGAAGTTCTATTATTCACACAGTAGAACAATATATAGTCACTAAAATGAAGACATAAAGGCCTCTGGTATTAATGTGGTAATTATTTTAAAATTCACTAAAACTATAAATTCCAGAATAATCATAAAATATAATAACTTTAATATAATTTTAATCATGCAAAATAAATCACATGTTATTTGGAGATAACTAAGTGGAAGATAATGTATAAAAATATGCATGCACATTTAAATGCCAAATTCAGAATAAAGGTTACCCTTGAGTAGGAACAATGAAGATTAGATCTGCGAAAAATAAATTGAAGGCTTCAACTCTATTTTATTTTTTAAACTGGGTAGTGGATGTACATACTGACATAGGGTTATTCAATATATTTTCTTGTGCTAGAAATAATTTAGCAAGCAATAAATTGCTTTTTGTACACTTTAACCACTGAAAATTTCATGCCTCAATTTTGCACTTTTTTTTTTTCATCTTGGAAGTCTCTTAGACTAAGTAGATAATAATTTCTAAGCCTCTGTCTTTTAACATTATTTTTAACCTGTAATTATAACTGTCTAAACCTGAACATTCTAATGCACACATCTTGGGTCAGGATTGCTGACAGTTAAATCCTCTAACTTACAATTTTTTTTTCAAAGTAAAGATTAATTTATCTAATACTGTTGCTGTTTGCATGGCTTCAACACCACAACTCAACAGTTTGCAGATATTGTTTCTCAGATCACTTCTGAGGACATAACTTGCATAAAAATTCAAACATTTCTCAGGTCTACTCACTTGCTTAAACAAGACATTAACGGTCATAAATTTATGCCTGGACAGTTTCTGACTGCCACTCCAGGGCCTCCCAGGGATCCTCAAGTCCTCTGTCATGATAACATTTTATCACTCAGATAATTGACCTCAAGTGTTGTAATCCAGGGTTTCATTTCTAGTTTACCTTTTCAGTTAGACATCATCTCGTTTTCTGCTCCTCACTGCTTCAATGATTTATTCACTTTTAGTTTTACAAGTGTTGGCAAAATTAACAGTAGGATGAGTCCTCTTTACACGCTACCCCCTTTACAGACATATAGATGTCATCTGGCATGCTTGCCTGGGTAGAAACAATCCTTCCATTTCCAACTACGAAGACATTCGGAGAAATGTATCAAGGATTATCAAGACAAAAACCCCAAATAAAGTAGTGTTGCCTCACTTCTCTTCTGCATTCTGATGTCATAGTAAAAAAAAACATCTGAGTTGTAGCTAGGTTAAGGTCTGCTATCATTCTATGCAGTTATTAAAGGCTTTTGAAAAATGACACTAAGTTTCACAGTAAAAAGTATCACATGCTTGTTGATATTGCTACATAGAAAAGGCTACCAACAGAGACATAAAAGCAATCCAATTGAGTAGTCAACTTTTCCTGTGTTCAGACTCTTCACACCCAACATGTTACTAATAACATTATATGATGGGGTGAAGATTTCTTCTGGTCCTTCAAAAAACTCTCCTGCTCATGCTCTAAAGTGTCTAGCATCCTAGCAAGTCCTAATTGCTCTAGTATTCGCCTTACTTTCCTACCTGAACACCAAGGGAGGAACTCCAGGATATTTCTGAATCTTTACTAAAAGATAATATAAAACATGTTATAATTTTAACTTTCCAGGCCCTAGCAGGCCTATATTTAAGGTGCATTTTCAGTACCATAATTTGAAAAATACAAAGTTTATATAGTTATTCTCTGGGCTTTCTCAAAAATAAAACAAATCTTAAAATTGAAATTGTAAGACTATTTTTTTGGTCAGAATTCTTGTTACCAAAGGAGGAAAAATGTCTATGACAGAAAGAAATTGTTAAAAGTGTACATATGTCACAGAATTTTTTAGTACAAGAAAAGAAATTCTAAATTGAGATTCTAGAAATGATTTTCCAGCCCACAGTGTAGAACCAATGAATTAAAAGAGTTGTTGACTCTACAATGGTCACAATACTACAAATCAGGAGCCAATTCACTTCTGTGTTTAAGAACTTTGTAAAAATTGGCATCAGGACAAGATTGACACTGTATGCTAATTCTTCATCCATGTTTCTAATCAAATATACTCTTCAGGGCATAAGAATGGGATAATCTTATTTATATGTAAGCCTTAGCAACAAGCAAGAAAATGATATTTTTGAGTTGAAGTGGGTTGTGGGGAATATCATGCATTGGGAAGACAGGATCTATTTCACAGGGACTAGCAAAATGTAAAATGTAAAGGGAGTTACCAAAATATGTAGGCAACTGTCCAGATTAGATGATCACTAAACAGCTGTCCCTTATATTTCCCACTTTTGTCTTCTCAATAACAAAATGATAGCGATATCTTAGAATGTAATGTTACAACAGTTCCAAGCACAAATAAAAATACATCCATATCTTCCCAAAAGGAAAGACACTAGTTTCATGATGGTCCAAGTCTAGGATTTCTCATCACTGACTATTCCTTTCTAATTTATTCACAGGTCCAAATTTGTAAACTGTGCATATATTCAGTAATACATTTAACTTTAAGAGGTGCATGCTATGTAATTAAAAAGTGGAGAAACATGTTGGGAAAATTTAACTAATCGATGTAATCTATGGAGTCTTTCACTTTTTCAATTGCTCACAAGGCTAAATGTAGTATTTATACTAATTTCTTTTGATCTCTGGTTTTATATTTCCTTTTCTCTCAATCACTTCAGCACTTCTGGTAACCAAGGACGATTTGCTTGGTTGGATGTCTAAACTTTCCTGAAGAATATAAATCTCTGTTAATATTACTTAATGGAATTAATATTATTTTCCATTCACTGTACTCAGTGGGAATGGAATTTCTTGAATGTGTCTTGATTTATGATCGTATCATTTAACAATAGTACTGTTTTTTTTTTTTTTTTTTTTGCTAATGGGCAACAATCATTATAAATAACATGATAACCTACTTTTTCTATCTTTCAGGGACATGAGAAGCTCCAAATGGCTATCTATCAGTTAAGAGTTCTAAATTCAATAGAAGAACCTCTTTAATACCATGGTGGAAGTTTCTATTGTTTATTCTCTAATATAGCACAACTTCTAAAATAATAGAGCTCTAAATATCATGTATAAGGCAAGCAGTGTTTTCTGAGTTGACCAGGAATTGTGATTGGAAACTGCCACTTGGGTTTCTAGTCCCTGATTTTTTTTTTTTTTTTCTTTTGTGTGTGTGTGTATATGTGTGTATAGTTTTTTTTAAGAGAGATATTTGTCGTGAGACACGTGTTTTAGCCAGAGAGACGGAAGGTGAGAAATCACCCCCCAGAGGTGATGGCCACACTACAATCCCTTCTCCTCCATTCTCCTCTCTGGATTTTGGGCACACATGCACACACACCTGGAGTGAATTTTAATCCCCTAGTTCCAGGAATGTATTTTTAACTCTAGGATGACATACTGTTCACTAGTTTGAAGTATATACCATGTCCCAAACCCAAAGATGTAATCCACTTATGGCATCTGGACTGAGTATGCTACAGACATTCCACTATTCTTTAAGACTTTATAATTTTGAGTGATAAGAAATATGACAAAATCGATAAGCTTGTAAACATGAGTTGGTTTTCCTTCCTTTTTTGGTATAAGAATACTTTCTTTTTAAAATTATTTATTTTATTTATTAATATTATTTTATTTGTTTTGGGGTACATGTGCTCACATGAGACAGAGACAGAGAGAGGGAAAGTGAGAAAGCAAGTCACCAGGTCCAGGACTCCAACTGTGCTTGGCCATGTGGGAGTCCAGTGCCCTAATCACCATGCCACCTGCTGGCCCACCAAAATAGTTTTTTAATCAAAGAAATATTCTGTGAATATGTAAGTGAATGAAGATTCATCATGGATGCAAATGGTGGCAGAATGGTGGACAAGGAAGGTGAATTCATGTCCATAAAAAATCCATATACCAATAAAGGCACATAGCTGCTCCCCTTGTGGTAGAAAGAATTTAGTATAATCAGCCTGTCATTGAGAGACAAGATTGTCACAACAAGAAGGGTAACCATGTAAAAGGTTCTTGATTGCTGATAGGTAGTCCTAAGTAAACATCAAGTTCTAGTAGTGGCCAATTAAGTTTTGGTGAGATAGAAGAAAAATCTATTTGTAAATACACATAATATCATTCTTGCTACATCCAATTTGTTAATTAACTTATTTAGCAACTTATGTGGCAATGGGGAAAAAAAGTCACTAGCATTCTACAAGTTTTATCATTTAGTCAACTGATTATTGAGTGGATATGATTTGATGGGCACTCACTTTGTTTTTGCTTTTTGTATTTTTGAGAGATTTTTGCTATAGTGGCATTCACTCACTGGAGAGACAGAAAGAGACAGAGAGACAGAAAACACAAACTCACTCCCCAAGGAGGATAGTATGTCACATTCCCTTCTTCTCCGGTCTCCTCTCAGGATTTGAGGCACACACAAACACATGCCCAGTGAGAGTTTCAAGCCATTGGATCTGGGACTCCAACCATGGTTAACCATATGGAAGCCCAGCAACATAACCGTTATGCCATCTGCTGGTCCCAATGGGCATTGACTTTAAACATGAGTATTTTCAGTCCAAATCTACAGTGAAAAGTTTATTATCTATATATCTGTTTTCCAAACCTCTTTGTCATTAGTACCCTTATCCTGATACTTCCAAATTCTCAGATACCTGTCAAATTATTAGCCATTGTTTATCAATCATTGTAGAACTGTAACTCAAGCATATGTCTCTAATGCGACAAATTATACCATGAAATGATTGCCTTTGTTTGTTTGTTTTAACTTTACTTATTTCTTCTGTGTGAGAGAGACACACACTGAGTGAGACTTCAGAGAGATAGTCATCCCCAACAAGGTCTCTATGCCATAATACACCTCAACCTAATGGGTACAGGGAGGCCCTGGACATGAACACAGGACTTCACTGTGTAAGTCTAGTATTACTGCTTAACCAAAGCCTGGATGTGAGATACCCTTCTTTAAGGTCTACAAACTACAGGAACTACAGAGGAGGCTCCTGGCCTGGAAGTGAGATTCCCTTCCTTAAGGTTTACAAACTACAGAGGCGGTTGACTTGTGTTTTTGGTTTTTTTGTTCCCTCAGTATCTTTCAAAGTAAGACTTCATCTCTCTATGAGTCCAGATTCAACTTATGAAATCATATTTCAAAAACAAAAAAGCTATCTATGCTACTAACCAGTCAGTGGGCCATGGAGTACCTCCTACAACATTATAAGCAAATGTATATGAAGAGATTGTTTATAAGGAATTGGCTCAAGTGATTATGAGGACTGACAATTCTCAAGATATGCAGGGTATGTTTGTAAATCAGAGACTCAGGAGAGCTGATGGTTTAATTATAATCTTAGTCGGAGGGCCTGTGAACCAGAAATGCTCATGGTATAGTCGGTATAGTCCCAGTTTGAATGATATCAGTCAAAAATAATTTTTTTCTGACCTAGAAAAAGGTCAACTTTTTGTTCAATTTGGGCATTCAACTGATCAGATGAAGCCCACTCCCTTTAGGGAGAGCAATCTGTTTTACTGAATCCACCAATTTAAACATCAATTTCATCCAGAAATACCCTCATAAAAATGTATAAAATAATGTTTGACCAAATATCTGGGTATCCTATGGCCCAAACAAGTTGACAGACATTTAACCTTCACAGTATTCTTAGCTAGAAAGTGACACTTGTACGTTATTTTATATGCTGTATGTTTTTATTCCCAGTAATTAAATAAATAGGAGATAAAATAATTACTCAATAAATGCAGAACAAATAACTAAAGTATTAAATGAGTGAATAAATGTATGAATGTAGCAATTAATTCACTCAAATTATACACCACTTGAGGAGCATTCAATACTAAGTTCAGCTTGTGAATTTGTCACAACAAAACTATTTCACTTTAGCCATGTCTTCTCATAGTTTCCCATTCTGCTCTTATTAGATATAATTATATTTGAGAATCCAGTAAATATGGATCTGATCAAAATCATTTGAAGAGATGAGAATGTAAACTGAATTTATACCTTTGAACATTATATTAATAAAAAGTCAACTGATTGGCATTCAAATTTTTCATTTTATGAAAAAAGGTCTTTATCATATTTTAAAGGAAAAATAATTGGTTTTGAGTCACATTAACAGCCCTGAGATCATAAAATAATCCAGAGACTGTCTTCAAATGCCATTATTTCTGTTAGAGTTCATTTGCATCATTACTTTGTACTGGAATAATGTTTTTAAAGCACATTTTCAAAATGCTGATGATTTGGGACCAGCAGTTAGTGTAATGGCTATGTCGCTGGACTCCCATTTTGTCGACCATGGTTCAAGTCCTGAACCCGGTGGCTTAAGCTCACACCGGAAGTGTGTGTGTGCATGCCCACGATCCCAAGAGGAGAACGGAGGAGAAGGGATTGTGGTGTGGCCATCCCACCACCCTGGGGGGGTGATTTCTTGTTTTCTGTCTTTCTGTCTCTCTCTGTCTTTCTGGCTAGAGCACGCACCCTATAGCAAAAACCTCTCAATAATAAAAAAAAAAAAAAAAAAAAAAAAAAAAAAAAAAAAACAGAAAAAAGAAAAAGCTGATGATTCAACTCAATGTGCTATGAATATTTTTCTTTTTCTTTTACTTTTACTTTTTTTTTTTTTTTTTTTGGCTATGGCTTCTTAAAAAAAAATATTTTCAGGGTCAGTAGGTGGCATGATGATTAAAGGCACTGGATTCCTACATGGCTGACTCGGTTTGAGTTCCGGATCTAGTGACTTGCTTTCTTGCTTTCTCTTTCTCTCTATCTGTCTGGTCCTATTGAAAAATAATAATAACAAATGGATTAAATAAATAAGTAAATTATTTTTTTTAAAAAAATCTATTTTCTACTTAAAGAGAGATTCAGAAAATGGTATTCCGTCTCAGGGTGCGATATCATTTCAGAGAATATTTGTCATTTCTTATTGACAAAAACTTCTATATCCACTTAAATGAATTATTTTCAAACCACCTATTAATTATCACTCATACAGAGTCTCCTTTTGTAAGTAATTTGATATATAATTGTTTTGCTAGAATATTGTGTATGGTACTAGAAATAATCTTAATTAAATTTTACACTAAAGTGAATAAAATGATATTGGAAAAGATAAATACTTTAATCTTAGTGACCCTGATTGTCTTCACATTCAACACCATCATTTATCTTCTTGTTCTTAAGTTCCCAACATACATCACTTTAGGTTTTGGGTTTTGTTGTTATAAGAATGAACTGGTTGTGTTATTCAAAATATTTAAAACTGTTTAGAAGAAGCAGTATTTACGGAATTTTTCTTTTCATGTTAGTGATAGATGATAAAGCTTCAGCTATTTGTAGTAATTGAGTATAAGGAAGTCACCATATTAAAAAATAGTAGATGAAATTAATCAATACTGAAACACAGAGAGACCATAGCTTCAAATTATTTCATCTGGCATCTAGGACAATTCATCCGTGTTTGTTAGATAAGTAAAATTTGCAGTAAACAATTTTCTGCCATAAATGGAAAAACTAATTGCAGAGTTAACCAAATCTCTTCCATACATAAGAAGACTCATTTTTTTCTTTTAAGAGTCCATTAATCATCGCAGATGAGAGTTCAGCTAGAGTCTAATTAGTAACTAGATAATGCTTATAATGTGTTTTCTTTCCAATCCTGCTACTTAATTTTCTACCTTAATCCAACCATGTGTGCATCTCATTGTAAAAGGTAAGTGGAGCAAACCAGATAAAAGCAGGTGACAGCCAGAGTTCGCTATTAATATCAATGCTCAGCTAATGAAATATTACAGACCCATGCTCCTCCTGTGTATCATCTCCCATGTAAGTCTGCATACCAGACAGAAAGAAATCTTCTTTCAACAAAAAGAGGAGGATTAAGGACTTAGAATTCTACAAGGAATTTTTTAGGAGTGTAATTCCAGCCCACCGATAGGACATGAAAGGCAGTACTATCTGTACCAGTTAATATGAATTGCTCATGAATTCAGCGTTTTAATTAGACTAGTAAAAATCCAGCTCTACCTAACTTTTGTTATAGAATTTCTTATGTATCTTTTTTCATAAGCCTGTCTTCAGTTTTGCATTACTTATATAAATTCTATGAGCATAACCGTGCTTGTTTCTGTATTCCTCGTTATTTTATGCCAAGCATACATTAATAAATGAAAATAGCAAATGTGATCATGCATGCCATTACTTCTTCAAGGGACTGAAACATGATAATAACCATAATTCATAAAAAGAAAAACCAGGGCTTCTAGTAGTTACCTCTTCCTAAGGTGAGTGCTATATACTTTATGAGCTTAACTACTAATAATAGCAGAAGGCAAGATCCTCATTTTAAAGGCTTTCATTCTACATCCAGACTGGCAGGGCATTACAATTCAAAACTCATAGATCCATCCTTAGGTTTTAGAGAGGCATTACCTGTAATTCCGAAGAAACACGAATGTACTGTTTCCTGTTTCCTGAGACTCTAAGTCTTGTTCTTCCTATTTTTGCACTTTGTAAATGAAAGTACCAGTACTATATTTGATGTCTTCCCTCCCTTATGTGCATGAAATAGTTAGAAAGAACTAGAATACCATAAAATGATTATATTCTCTTTTAAATTTATGATAATTTTAATGACCCATGTTTGTAGTACATTTTCTATTATACAACATAGTTTTACAGACGCTGTTTCAATTTGTTCTCACATCTCTCGTTTAATGAGAAAGCCAGGTATCACTAACTGAATTTTAATAGGATGAGAAGCTCCTGTAACAAAATTAATAAATTTATTCTAACTTGAATCATAAATATGAAAGTGGAATTTCAACCTAGTTCTCCAAGTTTTCAGTCTAGTTCTCTTCTTCTTATAAAATATACATCACCTTTTGTTTTACCTGCTATTTATCATATGTGTGTGTGTGTGTGTGTGTGTGTGTGTGTATTTCAAAATTACACAGTTACAATTGACAGAACCAGAATTCAAATTAAACTTATGCTCTTAACCATTTTGTTTCATTGCTAATGATCTTATTTGTATAACATTATCAAGACTGATGGTATATTTGCATGTGAAAATTTTATTTTCAGAAAAGTAAAAGTGGCTTGGGACCAGCAGTTAGCGTAATGGCTATGTCGCTGGACTCCCACGTAGTCGACCGCGGTTCGAGTCCCGGACCCGGCGGCTTAAACTCACGCCGGGCGCGTGTGCGTGCGTGCCCAGGATCCCGAGAGGAGAATGGAAGAGAAGGGATTGCGGCGTGGCCATCCCCCCTGGGGGGTGATTTCCTGCTTTCTATCTCTCTGTCTCTCTCTGTCTGTCTGGCGAGCGCACGTGCCCTATAGCAAAAACCTCTCCAAAAAAAGAAAAAAAAAAAAAAAAAAGAAAAGTAAAAGTGGCTTTATAAAATTGTAAAGGTAAATTTTATAAAACTCTTTGCAAAGATGCTATCAAGTCTCCTAACATGAATAAGGAAAGTTTGCTCACATTTTAAAGGTCATTTTAGGTTATAAATAATTAAGTTATTTAAGGAATGTTACTGCAAAACCACCAAAAGCTAACAGAATTTTAGAAAAAAAATAATAAATAAAAAAGTGTGTGACTGAAAGAACAAGAAAATTAAAAATTGCTCAATATTTTTAGAGAAACAAGTTAGAGGATTAAAACACAGTATTTCTATTAGTCAAATTAATGAGGGTAGAGCCCCTGCAGAGCCCAGCTGGCCAATTACAATGGGCTGGTCTCAAAGTCCTTTGGAGAGCCAGTGTGGAGCCTACCTCTTCAATTCCTGTGAATGGGGGCTGCTGGTCCTACCCCCATATTTAGCTATCTTTGAGCCTGGAAAGTCAGACCTATAATAAATTGTGAGCTACAGCTGATGCTCTAAGGGTAAATGAGCATAGGGAGACTGGAGATTAGAGAGTAACAGAGTAATCTTTTACAGGACATCAGACAAAAACATTTTCAAATAAATTTTAGAAAAATGTAACTACAAAGTTATTTTGCTAAAGCTGGTAGAAAAAAAGCAGATCCTTTAGATATGAGTGTCACACCCAGTGTTGTCAGAATCGCATTGCTTAGCGATTGTGATGAACATATCCCTAACTTATGTACGTAGTCAAGGTTCTGTGTTCTCAACTTTCTGCCAATTACTTTAGCCAAAGGTTTTGTTCACACTATATTAGTCACTGGAATGTCTTCTTTGATCTAACCATTCAACCAAATTCTCTAAAAACTATTTGAAATGTTTTCCATGTAATAAAGAAATTCAAGCTCATGCCAGTTTAGAATTTCTCCCAGTATCAATACCTGTCATGCATTGCCTATACTATTCTTTGTAGGAGTCTTTAAAGTATTAATTTAGTAGAAGTTCAACAATTATACCATGCCACTCAGATGAGTAAAAATATGTACCTTTAATTTCTATAAGTTATCAACTTGTTCTAGAGTCTATAGTCTCTTCAGTAATGAGGAAATAACAATAAATCAACAAAGTAACAACTACATCAGCAAAGTTACAATCTTAGGTAAAATTTAGTATATTTTCTATTTAGATTTTTTTCTCACTTAGTCTCTCTTATTCTCTTTCTCTTTCCCTCTCTCTCATCATTGTAGAGAACCCAAGTTAAATATGTTTTGATTTACAGAAGTATAATAAAAATTATTGTATAATAGCATTTAATTTTGTTACATAAAGATATTTGTTGGACAACAAATGGTCATTTTTCAGGTCTGGAATAAGAGATTCAAGATAGGCTTAAATGTTTTGTGTCACAAAACATTGTTTTATTTTGCAAATTGTTTTTCTTATTTTGTGCTGTCGATCAAAACTTTTGTATTTCAAAAGTACATGAATATCTTCCATTTCAAAAGTGTGTGTATATTCTGAGTTGTATAATCTCAACGAAAGCTCAGTTTATGTGATAACTTTTTAGCTGCTTTTGCTTTAATATATCTTGATAACATGGCAAACTATTTAACCCGTTTTCCAATCTGCCATAAAGTATGAGTTATCATTCATCATCCATACATAGATTATGTAGAAAATAAACTTTCAAAGATACATTATGCATATAAATTAAATTTTAAAGATATACCAAGAACTTTTTAATATCTCAACTTATAAAGGTATGTATAAGAAATATATGTTAGGTCTACTATTAAGGTGAATAAATGACAAATTTGAAATTCTTTTTCCAAAAGGCATACGTTAGTAAAGTGTATAAAATGATAGAGTTGTGAATATCAATAGTCACGTAATTTATTTGGAGAAGCAAATCAATGTCTCAGATCATCTTATTTATGTGTAAAATGAAGAATCACTTGATTCTCATGGGTGTTGTGAATTTTAAATAATGTCGGTAAAGCATTTTTAGATTTATTTAAAAAGGGCAACGCAGATTATAAAAACTGGGGACCTCTACAAATGGCTAAAAAGAAAAAAAAAAAAAACACTAGTGGTGAAGAAAGACAGAAAATGAAGCTTTTCTTTTTTTTTACACAGCTTTCTCTGAATATTTGTGTTAACCTGATATTGTCTCAAATCTCATTTTCCCCCAACATTTTAATTCAGGTACTTAAAACTTACCTCCACTGCCTTACCCTGCTAGATACAGAGAGCTTGCTTTGCACACTCAGCTTCATCCAAATCCTCCTAATCCATTTAAACCCCCGGACAGATAATCGTATAAATCCTCTTTATTGGTTCTTCTATCAAACATATGGTGAATGTTCATCCAACTTGATTTTTACCTCGTGTGTTTCCCCCTTTTGAAATGCGATGATGTGTGATAGTGACATCTAAGCTTGCCTGTCAATTAATCTTTGATATTAAACCTCAGTTCTGATAATTATTAAATGTGTGAGTCTAGGCAAATTCCTCATTATATTTGAACTGCAATTTTCTAATTTGTGAAATAGAACATCACACTGTGAATCAGTCCATCTGGCACATTTCAACTGATAGTAAACTATAGTTGTTTTCTTTTTCTTCCTCCTTCTCTTGGCCTTTCCTCTTCTCCCTGTCTCTATCCTTCTAATCATTATCACCTCCATCTTCGTTCTGTAAGTTTTCTAGTCCTTCCAGCAAACTGCTTCTAACTTCCTTGGGCTGTGATAACCTTCATTGTTAGAAGCACTCATTTGGGGAAATAACACACTATCCTCTTATCTTTAGGTATTTCAGTGTGTATAAATAAAATTAAAATATAAGAGAGGAAGATACTTGATGGTGAATAATTGAGGCAGACGTCATTTCCTATCACCAACATATATAAAGCATGCCATATCTGTTTCTTCTGTACAATCCCAACATTTATAATGAATATATTTTACATGAGCAATTGTAGAGACAAAGATGATTTGTCACAGACCAAGCATTTTTAAATGTCCTCCAGGGGCCGGCAGGTGGCATGATCTTTAAGGGTGCTGGATTCCCACATGGTTGACTGTGGTTCAAATCCCAGACATGGTGGTTGCTTGCTTCCTCACTTTCTCTCTCTCTCACTTTCTCTGTCCCTCTCTGGTCAAATTTAAATAAATAAAGTTAAATAAAATAATAATTTTAAAAAAAATGTCCTCAGAACCAGCAGGTGGAGTAATGGTTACATTGCTGAACTCCCACAAAGCTGACTATGGTTCAAGACCCAGACCCAGAGGTTTAAAATTCATGCTGGGCCCATGTGCATGCATAACCAAAATCCCAAGAGAAGAATGGAGAAGAAAGCATCGTGGAATGGCCTTCTCCCATGGAGCAGGGATGATTTTCACTTTCTGTCTCTTTGTATCTCTCTGTCTCACGGGCAAGTGCACATGCCCTATTGCAAAAATATCACTCTAAAAAAATAAGAAGAAAAAAAAAAGAAATGTCCTCAAGTACATTTTTGCATCCCTCCTGAGTTCTGTTCAGCATATGTACATCGAGCTGTGTTGAACCAGATAATTCCATGTTGAATTCTCCAGATCTGTAAATCTGTGGTTCTCTACATGTATAAAACTACGGGATTGCTAAAACACTGATTACTTGGTCCTGCACCAAGATTTAGTAGTCTTTGGTGGAGCCTGAGAAATCAGATCTATAATAAAGTTTAAGGCAAAAGCTGATGTTCTAAGAACCCTGTTCTAGGTAAACCAAAGATCAATTATTATCTTTGATCTTTCTCTTTGTATAAATTTCTTCTTTCTGTGACTAATGCCTTTAATGACAACCTCAAGATATCATTGGCAAGCTGAAACCAAAATGGAATGTTATCTAGGCGAGATGAATAGGTCCTGGCACTTGGTCAAATGAATAAATAAGAAAATTAATTTACGTACCTACTATCTTAACTCTCTTTCTGTTAACTGGAAATGTCATCATTATTTGGTAATTCATTTAATTAATAATTTATGCAGATAATGATTAGGGTTCCAAACAAAGATTTAAAATATTTATTGGAATGTTACACAGTCAATTGATTTTTAATTTTATCCTGTTACTTGGATCATTTCATAATGTATGATCAGAAACACCAATACACTGCAATACATATTCTTAGACTTAATGGATTTTTTTTATTTTTGGAGGTTTTTGCTATAGAGCATGTACACTCGCCAGAAAGACAGAGAGACAGAGAGACAGAAAGGGAGAAATCACCCCCGGGGGGGATGGTCACTCCATTACCCTTTCTCCAGTCTCCTCTCGGAATCTTGGGCATGCACGCACATGCGCCCTGCATGAGTTTAAGCCACCAGGACTAGGACTTGAATCGCTGTCAACTACATGGGAGTCCAGCAACATAGCCATTATATGCCAACTGCTAATCCCAATGGATTTTTAACTTTCTGTGGAAAAGGTCTTGGAAATAAAAACATTGACAAAGTGATCACACATATTTACAGAAGTTTGAAAACAGCCTTCTCAGGAAAACAGCCTCTCAATAAAAATGAAGTACATAGCAATCACTGCTATTAATGTTGCAAAGGCAGGGAGAGCAACTGTGGGTACTAGAGACAATGTGGGAGGAGGGTGGGAAAGAGCAGAGAGTGAAAGGGAAGGAGTCAAGGGGAAAAAAGAAAGAAGTTAAGAAACACAAAAAGGGAATTACCTGTTGAAGAGAATAGGTATGGTAATATCTTTGACTAGGCCAATATTCAGTGTACTCTGGATGGACAAATTCTTTTTGTATGCTGTAATGAATTTAAAAGAAAAAAAAAAGAAAAAGAAAAGATTAACAAAAAAAGCCTACCCCAGTCAAGGTACATTCAAATTCCAAACTTAGACTTTCCTGAGAAAAAGAAATAGTAAAAAGATATTTAGACATTAAGCATTTAGAAAATAATCTGGACCAGCAGTTAGCGTAATGGCTATGTCACTGGAATCCCATGTAGTCGACTGTGGTTCAAGTCCTGGACCTGGTGGCTTAAACTCACTCTGAATGTGTGTGCGTGCGTGCCCAAGATCCAGAGCGGAGAATGAAGGAGAAGGGATTGCGGTGTGGTCATCCCCCATGGTGCGGGGGGTGATTTTTCGCTTTCTGTCTCTCTGTCTCTCTCTGTCTTTCTGGCGAGCCCACATGCCCTATAGTAAAAACCTCTCCAAGAAAAAAAGAAAAGAAAAGAATGATTACCCTCATGCATTAGAAAGACTTTAAAGCCCAGAAATTTGACATGAAAGTCCAGAAATTTGACATAAATATGTAGCGAATGAGGGAAACTTAAAATACTCAGCTATCTGCACTTGTTAACACATTTGAAGGTGCTTTTCAATTTTCCTTCTGGCTTCTTTCCTCTTTAGTGTAAGATACTGAAAAGTGCATGTGCATATATGTTTATGAATGTGTGTGCATGTGCAACATGCACGTTATTATTAGAGTATTACATTGTTCCTGATATGATTAAATCCTTAAGGCATTAAATGACCTCATTGAAATAGCATGTTGTTTATTTTCGGCAACGAATTCCACTTTTGAGATATATGTAGATAAGATTTGGAAATGTCTAGGTTATTTCTTTTACTCAGTTGTGGTATGCTGCTCTACAATTCATTTGCCTCAGCTGTATTTTAAAAATAGAAAAAGGTTTTTGCATTATGTGCAATAGCTTTATGGTGGCCATGGAGATGAATAGGTTTTAGATAGTTATGAAGAACTGGCTCAGGCCAGCAGGTGGTATAGAGGTTAAGGCACTGGATCACATGGCTGACTCTGAGATTCAAGTGCAGCACTCAGCAGTTTGACAACCACGACTGGCACATGCACATGTGTGCCCAAAATCCTGAGAGGAGAATGAAGGAAAAGGGATTGTGGCATGGCCATTCCTCCAGGAGGTGATTATTCACTTTCCCTCTCTCTTTCTTCGTCTCTGACAAACACATATCCTTATAGCAAGAACTTAATTTTTTTAGGAAAAAAAAGAAAAAGAACTGGCTCTGCTGACCTTCAATATCTTGTTTTGCTCCAATAGAGGGAGGATTTTTTTTGTGAAATTTTTAGAGTTGCTTTACATTCAACGAATTCTTTAGAATATGACTTAATTTACACAGATACTATTCCTGGATAACAGTTGGTTGACCCAAACTGTTAGTATGAAATTATGAATTTTATATTTAATATTATATAACTATATTTAATGTTAACTTAATAAAATATATGTAATTTTATTTAATTTTTCTCTTTTTTACAGGATTTTTTTTTCTATTCATGGCAGAGTATATGTATATGCACTAGACAGAGAGAGAAAGAGAGGGAAGAGAGAGGGAGAGACACACCCTCCACAAGGCCCTGTCACACTGCAATTCCCATTTTTCAGTCTTCCAGCTTCCCATGACCCTGGACACATACATGTACATGGCTTCACCTGGTGTGTGTGTTCAGGCAGACTAGTAAGGACCTTGAATTGTGATATGTTGGCATGTAACTGCCAGCTCTGCAGTCCCATAGCGGCCAACTGCACTATATATGCTAGGTCTCTCTCTCCTTTCTTTAAGTGCATTTCTTAAATTCAACAAGGCTAGAATAGAGTTTTATATTTGTGCCATTTTTGTGATAGTATGTTAAATGGATGTAGTAGATATACTTTACTTGTGATAGCCAGTCTCAAATATGGTCCCAATGAGCTGTCTTTCTAGTATTCACTTAACTTGTGTGTCCCTCTTCCTATTCCATTTGGTCTGAACTTAGTGACCAGCTTCTAAAGAATAGAATAGAACTGAAGTGATAATGTCTGACTCAGAGACTAAAGCATAAAGGCAGTTTGGTTGCCTTCACTGTTGTGCTCTCTCTTCGATCCCTCACTGTAGGGTAAGTTAGCTGTCATATTATGAGTAACTACCTGGAGATGCCCAGATAGTGATGAACTGAAGCCGATAGCCATATGAGTGACCTGGGGTATAAATTCTTCAGCTCAGTCAAACTTTCAGATGACATCTTTTTTTAAGGATTATGTAATTAAATTTATTATTATGATTAATTTTTAATTTGCTATAGGGCACATGTACTCACCAGAGAGACAGAGAAAGAGAGAGAAAGTGAAAGCAAGCTGCCAGGGGGAGGACTTGAATCACTGTCGGACATGTGGGAGTCAAGAACCTTAAGCAAGATCTCTCGGCCGAAACAATGCAGGAAAGGAAAGAATGGGGAAGCATAGTAAAAGTGTTGAGTGAAAAACAATTTCAACCAAGAATACTATACCCGGCAAAATTATCTTTCATATGGGAAAAAAAGATAAAAACATTCTCGAATAAACAAAATTTGAAGGAATTTACCAACTCCAGACCAGCTCTTCAAGAGGTTCTGAAGGGAGTATTATACCAGGAAAGCTAAAAAATCAGAGACAGTTATACGAAAACAAAAAGCAATCAAGAAAATGGCTCACTTAATGATAGGATCAGGTACGGAAATATCGATAATTACATTGAATGTCAATGGATTAAATTCTCCAGTTAAGAGACATAGACTGGCTGAATGGATAAGAAAACAGAAACCCTCTATCTGTTGCCTATAAGAAACTCACCTTATGGATAAAGACATACATAGACTAACAATCAAGGGCTGGAAAAAGATACTCCATGCAAATGGAAATAAAAAAAAGGCTGGAGTAGCGATATTGATCTCAGACAAAATAGATTTCAAGACAAAGACAATAAGAAGAGACAAAGAAGGGCATTATATAATAGTAAATGGGGTAATCCAGCAAGAAGACATAACCCTTATAAATATCTACGCACCCAACTCAGGTGCACCTAAATATGTGAAGGAAAGACTGCTGGAGCTAAAAGGAGAGATAGGGAGAAATACTATAATTGTTGGAGATTTCAACACCCCATTATCTCCTATAGACAGATCTTCTAGACAGAAAATAAATAGAGAGATACAGGACTTAAATGATACTATAAATGGAATGGGCTTGACAGGTATCTATAGAACTTTCCACCCTACATCCACAACATATACATTTTTCTCACCCCGACATGGAACCTTTTCAAAGATAGATCATATATTAGGACACAAATCAAGCCTTTATAGATTCAAAGGCATAGAAACTGTACCCAGCATCTTCTCTGACCATGATGGAATTAAACTCAAGATTAATTTCAAGACACAATCCCGAAGATACACGAACACATGGAGACTGAACAACCTACTTCTGAATGACTTCTTCACTGCTGAAGAAATTAAGGCTGAAATAAAAAAATTTATGGAAACTAATAATAATGAGTACACAAGTGTCCAGAATCTATGGGACACAGCAAAAGCAGTCATAAGATGGAAATTCATAGCAATTAGTGCGCATAAGAAAAGGATGGAAAGATGGCAAGTAGATAACTTATCATCATGCCTCAGAGAATTGGAAAAACAACAACAAACAAACCCCCAAAATGCCAGGCAAAAAGAAATAATAAAGGTTCGAGCAGAAATAAACGAAATAGAAAATAAATGAACCATACAGAAAATAAATGAAAGCAAAAGCTGGTTCTTTGAAAAGATTAACAAGATCGACACACCATTGGCTAGACTGATTAAGAAGAAGAAAGAAAGAAACCAGATTAATCAAATAGGTGATGAAACAGGCAATATTACCACAGACATAGCAGAAATACAAAATATCATTAGAGGATACTATGAGCGACTTTACGCCAACAAACAAGATAACCTGGAAGAGATGGAAAAATTCCTGGATGCATATAATCTACCAAGATTGGATCAGGAAGACATAGAGAACCTGAATAGACCCATAACAAGCCAGGAGATTGAATCAGTAATAAATAACCTCCCAACAAATAAAAGCCCAGGTCCAGATGGCTTCACTTGTGAATTCTACAAAACTTTTAAGGAAGAGTTAACCCCTATCCTACTAAAATTATTTCTAAAGATTCAAAAGGAAGGAAACCTTCCAAATTCATTTTATGAAGCCTCCATCATCCTCATCCCCAAAACAGATAAAGATACGACAAAAAAGGAAAACTACAGACCAATATCATTGATGAATATAGACGCGAAAATTCTTAACAAGATACTCGCAAATCGTATCCAACAACATATAGCAAAGATCATTCATCACGACCAGGTAGGCTTTATACCAGGGATTCAAGGGTGGTTCAATATACGCAAGACCATAAATGTAATACACCACATTAACAGAAAGAAAGATAAAAACCATATGATCATCTCAATTGATGCAGAGAAAGCATTTGATAAAATACAACATCCTTTTATGATTAAGACTCTCAGTAAGATTGGTATAGAAAGGTCATTTCTGAACACAATAAAAGCAATCTATGAAAAACCTACAGCTAACATTATATTGAATGGGGAAAAGCTGAAAGCTTTTCCTCTGAAAACAGGTACTAGGCAAGGCTGCCCACTTTCTCCACTGCTCTTTAATATAGTACTGGAAGTCTTAGCTATTGCAATCAGAGAAGAGAATAATATTAAAGGCATTAGAAAAGGCAAAGAAGAATTGAAAATATCTTTATTTGCAGATGACATGATGGTATACTTAGAAGACCCAAAGGTATCCATGAGAAAACTTCTTGAAGTAATAAGTGAATACAGTAAGGTGGCAGGATACAAAATCAATATCCAAAATCTATAGCATTTCTATTTATGAACAACAAGTTGAACGAAGCACAGCTGAAGAAAGGAATCCCTTTCACTGTAGCCACAAGGTGTATAAGATACCAAGGATAAACCTAACTAAGAAAGTCAAAGACCTTTATAAAGAAAACTACGAAAATCTTAAAAGAGACATTGAAAGTGACATAAAAATGTGGAAGGATATCCCATGCTCCTGGATTGGAAGAATTAACATAATCAAAATGGCAATTCTACCCAAATTAATCTACATGTTTAATGCAATTCCAATCAAAATACCAGAGATATTCTTCAGAGATCTAGAAAAGGCAATCATAGAATTTGTCTGGAACCATAAAAGACCTCGTATTGCAAAAGCAATCCTGCACAAGAAGAATGGAGTAGGAGGCATATCACTCCCTGATCCCAAGATATACTATAAAGCTGTGGTCATCAAAACAGCATGGTATTGGCATAAAAACAGACAAGTGGACCAATGGAAGAGAATAGAGACCCCAGAAATAACCCCCAAAGCTTACAGCCAACTGATCTTTGACAAAGGATATCAGTCAATCCATTGGGAAAAGGAAAACATCTTTAGTAAATGGTGCTGGAAAAACTGGGTATCCACCTGCAGAAAGATGAAACTGAACCCCCATCTTTCACCATTAACAACAGTCAACTCAAAATGGATCAAAGATCTGAACCTAAGACCTCAAACAATAAAACTACTGGTGGAAAATGCTGGGGAAACTCTGGGGGACATTGGAGTAGGCAAAGACTTCTTAAATAAGACTCCCAAAACACAGGCAATAATCCCTAAAATAGACAAGTGGGACTATATTAGACTAAGAAGTTTCTGCACAGCAAAGGACACAGTAACAAGTGTGAACCGACAACCCTCAGAATGGGAAAATATTTTTGTTAAATATGCCTCAGACAAGGGACTGATAACCAGAATGCATAGGGAACTCAAGTGCCTTATGCGAAAAAAAATGATGAACCCAATTAAACGATGGGAAAATGAGCTGAACAAAAGTCTCTCTAAGGAAGACATACGAACAGCCAAAAAGCATATGAGAAAATGCTCAACATCCCTCATCATAAGGGAGATGCAGATAAAAACTACAATGAGATACCACCTAACCCCTGTCAGAATTGCAAAGATTAAGAATATAAAAATGATAAGTGTTGGCGGAGATGTGGTGAAAAGGGAACCCTCCTACACTGTTGGTGGGAATGTAAACTAGTTCAACCACTGTGGAGAACAATATGGAGGTTCCTCAAAGATCTACAAATAGAACTACCATTTGATCCAGCAATCCCACTTCTGGGTATTTACCCAAAAGACAGGAGAACGCTCAGTCAGAAAAGTGCTTGCACATCAATGTTTATTGCAGCATTATTCACAATTGCCAAGACATGGAACCAACCTAAATGTCCACAAACTGATGAATGGATTGGAAAAGTGTGGTATATATACTCTATGGAATACTACTCAGCCATAAAAAATAACAAGACCCTGGAATTTGATAGAAAGTGGTCAGATACGGAGGATATATTGCTGAGTGAAGTAAGCCAGGCTATGAAAGAAAGATATTGTATGTATCCACTCAATATATACCGACTATCAGCACTCTATAATAGAGAGAAAAAATTGGAGGACATAAAAGCAGTGAAGGTACTCAACGAGAATAGGACAGTGTGGAATGGGGGAAGTGAAGAGAAGAGAATAGAGAAAGATAACAAGAGAACAATAGAGAGGCAGGACATTAGTGAGAAACAGATATGGCTTATTAAATGTTGATGTTGACATGTATAGTATTCTCAACTGGATTTGTCTGGGAAGTATTTCATGATGGGCAAAGTATTAGTACAAGCAAAATGAGAAATAGCAATTGACTGTTTTCAAAAATAATTAGAATAATAATAATGATTGGGGAAAACATAGAAAAGATATTGAATGTTAAAGTGGGGAGATTAATGTCTCTGTACTGACTGACATGCATGGCATTCCTTTTTGAAAAAGCAATGTAATACACTGTAAAGTTACATGTAATTCAATGTAATATAAAGAAGAATATGATGATAATAAAAAATAAAAAAAAAAAAGAACCTTAAGCACCATGCCACTTGCTGGGCGTCAGGTGACATCTTGACTACAACCTTAAAAGAGACTCTAAACCAGCACCACTCAGTTAAGATGTCTTCAAATTCCTAACTTTAAGAAATTGTGGGACCAGCAGTTAGCGTAATGGTTATGTCGCTGGACTCCCATGTAGTCGACTGTGGTTCGAGTCCCGCCCGGACTTGGTGGCTTAAACTCACACTGGGCGTGTATGCGTGCGTGCCCAAGATCCGAGAGGAGAATGGAGGAGAAGGGATTGTGGCGTGGCCATCCCCGCTAGAGGGTGATTTCTCACTTTCTATCTCTCTGTCTCCCTCTGTCTTTCTGGTAAGCGCATGTGCCCTATAACGAGAACTTCTCCAAAAAATTTTTTTTAAAAAAAGAAAGAAATTGTGTGAGATAGTAAATAAGTTTTTGTTCTAAACTGCTAAGTTTGGGGATAAGTTGTTATCAGCAATATATAGTAAACATGAAACTCTTATAGATAACATAGTCTCATATATATTAATTTATTTAATATTATCAAAACATGTAGTAATTTATCATGCCTACTTTTTGAAGAATTTGAAATTTATAGAAGAAAGTAAGTGATGCCAATTCTAGAATACTTTCACTTTATTATAACTGCAACTTTTATCAGTTAGGAAGAGAAACTACTACTATAGAAGAGCTTAAGCTATTGAAAGACAAAAGAATGGGGAAGTGTGTTGAAGAATGTAATAGATACCACCATTTGCGAGTAATGGATTGGAACTTTTTTAATCAATATTTGAGAATTTATTACAGAAAACTCAAGTAGCTGCTTTTAAAATCCCAAAGCAATACAGAAAAATGACTTTATGGAATATGTATACTAAAAATATTTAGACTGCAGCTGAACAATCTGATTTACTATAGAATTAAAGGTATGTATGTAAGAGTATGTGTATGCATACAAAACACACTTTATGCTCATAAATACATTAAAATAAGAAGTCACATTTATCAATCCCTCTAAATTTTACGAATTTTAAACATTCATGTAAATATAAGCCAGCACAAATCAATCAAATTCTTTTTGGATGGCCATTCACTTGTAAATGGAAAGACTGCCATGTAAATATACATAAAAGAGTTATAAATCAGAGAGAAGTAGGACTCGCATGAATATGCAAATTGACATAGAAACTTGAAACTCATAGTATTCTACTAATCCAATTACCAGGATGCTGATTGCCAATCTGATTCAAGTATTCGAGGATGGCTGCTTCATTAAAGCTAATGGCTCCCTCTGGCTAGAAATGACTGGGGTTACCAACTGTTAAATTTTGGTAGCCCAATCAAAAATGTGCTAGTAGCAGTATAAACAACTATTAGCTCTACAAGTATGAAGAGCAATTCTTTTCTATAACTAAGATCTGAAATGAAATAAAAAGGGGAAGAAAACAAGACCCTTTCCATGGGGCAATATATCACATCAAGGGATTTTTTGTTTTGTTTTTGGCAAAGCAAGATAGCAGGTGTGGTGAAAGGAAAACTTTATTTCATCATATTATGCAAAATTAAAAAAATTGAAAAAACAACTGAATAAGAGAGCAGAGGTCCTTTTTAATTTTTTTTTTCCTTAGTAGCTAACCTCTAATTTTCAGGTTTCTGCAGTGGTAAATTATATGTAAAAATACCAATAAAATAATAATTACCTTGCAAATGAAATTTGTCATTTTGCAAAACACCTAAATGCTACTTTTCTCTTTTTTTGTGAGAAGTTTTTGCAATAGGGCCATGAGCTCATCAGAAAGAGAGAGCCAAGGAGACCGAAAGCAAAAAATCACCCCCAGGGGGGATTGCCACACCACAATCCCTTCTTCTCCATTCTCCTCTTGGGATCTTAGGCATGTACACACATGCACCTGGCATGAGTTTAAGCCACTGGGTCCGGGACTCGAACCACGGTCGACTACATAGGAGTCCAGTAACATAGCCATTATGCCATCTGCTGGTCCCCCTAAATACTATTTTTAAATGTATAAGGCATTTTTCTTAAGTGTTTTAAGGTATTTATGAAGAATCATCTAATAAAATAATCAGGCTTATAAAGAGGTTCCTGGAGTTTGGTAAATTAATGAAATCTAGGCCCATTGAAGCTTATTTCAGAAATTGATTTGTTTCACCTCCAGTTTCTCTTTTCCTTCTTGGAAAGTGTCATCTGAGGTACAGAGATGGGGTTATAATTAATGTGATGGTAATTGCATATTTGAAAAGCTCATGGATAGAAATAAAATGCTTCTTCCTGAACTCGGGTATCACTATAGTAGCTCTGTTAGGAACATAACCAGCATAATGAGATGCACACCCTTTAGGACACCAGCTCAAGTTCTGTTCCTCACCAATAGCTAAGCAGCCTAGGGATGTTTCCGCCTCATCCATTTCTTTCTGCCTCAGCGTCTTACCTTCGAAATTTGTAAGAACGACCATGGCAGAAAAAGGAGGAATCAGTTTTGATTGCATGACATGTAATGCACTTGCTTGAGACAATTTTCCTTTTTTTATTTCATTTTTTTTGTTAAAATTAGCATTTGTTTACTTGAACAATCAAAAGGAACACAATAATTTGACACTCTAATGAACAAAGCATTTAGAGTGTCCATTAGTTTTAGTGAGAGGAAAACTGCTATCCACTGACAAACATATTACTAGACAAAGAGTTAAAGTAAATTTTACATCAAGTCTCCAGTCAACAAACAAGTTTTCATGGGAGGCTTTGATTGAGAGATGAGACCATGAAAATCAATAACCTGTTCGAAAGAGTAAGAGATATGATATTAAGCTGGTGCTTGCTATAGAAATGAATCTTGAGAATTTCATATATCAAAAAGAAAAGTGGGTCTATATATTTTTTTCACTGCTAGGCTTTTCAAATTTCCATGTAATCGTTAAAAACAGAATCCGTGAACAGGACTAAGATTTGAAACATTCTAATATGAAAGAATTATTTTTAATTTAACGGTGAGTAGAATTTCTAGCAGGACATTGCATACCTACTTACATTCTATTTTCTCACGCAGAGATACAGACATATCTTTTAGACTGCAATAAGCATCCTGATAAAGTCTGCTGTATTTCTTCTGTGACTTTTTTACCCTAAGTGAAAAGGTTAGAGACAAAATAAAACAACTAATTATTCCACAAGCAAGACCAAAGATAAATAACCTAAACAATAATAGAATCTTCTCTGGAAGTAAAAAATATGGCCCAGAACATTTTAGCTCATTTCCGCGCTGGCCAGGTAAAGATTGCTTTTCAATTACTCGTGTAAAATGAAAGCTTATGATCCAAACACTGTGCCAAATTGGTATCTGAGATCACTAATTTGCTGCGCATGACATCCCTTGGAACAGATGCAAGGGGACAGAAATCACCAAAATCACTCTTTTCTGATGGGTGAGCAGAAGCTAATACAGCCACGGAACAAAGGAACAAAAGCCTAGGTGAGAACCACTCACTGCAACAGCAGTTCATCACGGACCCAGGCTCAGCAAATGCATCAATGAGGACTTTCGCCAGTCCTTTAGAACACTGTATGTCTCTGGATTATACATTGTAGAGGCCACCTTCTCACGTGTCAATGAGTAGTTTCATGAGGCACTATGAGTTAAATACTGCTTTATGAGATGTTATTCACTGTAGAATTAAATCCATACAATAACGATACTAATAACTTTCCCCATTCTTGCCTCTAAAAGTTGAGATTTAGTATAACTATTGCATCTTATATTGACATTCTAAGAGAATATACATCAGACAGAATCTCGAGCAACTGCACAATACACAGGCAGAAAGTTTTACATAAGCAGGGAGTTCTTGAGATAATTGCATGCAATATGCACATGTTTATGTCCCTTTATTTATTTGAAATATCCTGTATTTAGGTAATTAAGTATCCTAACAGAAGACTTGAAGTTTTCACGATGGAAAAGATTTATACTGGTGCACTCAAAATTTATTCACATCTAGTTAAGTGGATGTGTAGATTTTATTTCTGATTTTTAACTAAATTAACATCTATGATTTACAGACAAAAGTTATGCCAGTAATATAAGTGCAAATAAAAAATGTAGTCACATAATTTAAAAAAAATTGTTAGAGGGCACATGCATGCTCCACAGAGAGAAAGAAAGGAAGAAGCACCCCCATGAGGGATGGTGACTCCATAAACTTTTCTCTTCCATTCTCCTCTCAGAATTTTGGCCGTGCACACACACACACACACACACATGTTTTTCAAAATGCTAGGTCCAGGACTTGAAGCATACAAGACATGTGAATTCAGCTGCCTTCACCACCACACCAATGGCTGGCTCTGCTATGTCATTTAAATGTATCAAATTATCCTGTTGCTCACATGAGCCAATTTTGAGTCATATCTCAAGGTATAAACAAAACATGATCATCTCATTAGATCTAACAACTGATAACACCAAATATTTTTTAATTGATAATGAATGGCAACTCTCTCTCTCTTTTGCATTTTGTTTGTTTGTTTAGAGAAAGATTTTTGCTGTAGGGTGTATGTGCTCACCAAAGACATAGAAAGAGACAGAGAGACAGAAAGAGAGAACTCTCCTCCCCAACAGGGATGGCCATGCCATAATCCTTTCTCTTCCGCTCTCCTCTCAGGATTTTGGGTGCACATGGCACACACCCAGTGTGAGTTTTTTAAGTCACTGGGACCAGGACTCAAACCATGGTTGACCATGTGGGAGTTCAGCAATGCAACCATTATGTCATCTTCTGGTACAATAACCGTCTCTTAAGTGTCAGAAATAAAGATTCAGACTGTGTTTCTAGACCAGTGAGAGAGAATTACATTGATATATATGGTATCTTAATTGAAGAAAATATTTGGCCATACTTAGGGTTGTTTTTGTTTTTGTTTTTATTTTTTAAGAGAGAGATTTTTGCTCTAGAGCACATGCGCACACAGGAGAGACAGATAGACAGAAAGTGAGAAATAATCTTCCAATGGGGATAACCATACTGCAATCCCTTCTCTTACAATCTCCTCTCAGGGTTTTGGGCATGCGTGCAAATGCAACTGGCGTGAGCTTTAAGCCACTGGGACTGAAATTCAAACCATGGTTGATCACATGGGAGTCTGGCAATGTAACCATTATATAATCTATTAAATGATGTCAGATGCTTTGAAAGTATAGTGCCATAAAATCATTATTTCATGTGGTCATAATATAAAAATGAACCTATTACCTAAAAATGTATCACCTACTGTAACAGGTCAATGTTTTATATATAGCTAAGCCAAACTAGACCCTGAATATTTACTCTCTCCAATTGTCTTTCTAATTAAAAAAAGAGGGAGCACATGCTGAAGGCCATGGCACGTAAACAGCACATTATAATTTTTAAGAAGTATTTTATTTCATTTGTTATCATCATTATTATTTGTTTAATTTGACTAGAGAGAGAGAAAGAGAAAGTAGAGAAGCAAGTCTCCAGGTCCAGGACTCCAACTGCAGTTGGTCATGTGGGAGTCTGGCACCATAACCACCATGCCACCTGCAGGCCCCATAATTTTTTTTTTCTTTTTTTTGGAGAGGTTTTTGCTATAGGGCGCGTACGCTCGCCAGACAGACAGAGAGAGACAGAGAGACAGAAAGCGAGAAATCAACCCCCAGAGGGGATGGCCACGCCACAATCCCTTCTCCTCCATTCTCCCCTCGGGATCTTGGGCATGCACGCACACACGCCCGGCGTGGCCGCGGTAGACTATGTGGGAGTCCAGCTACATAGCCATTATGCTAACTGCTGGTCCCAGGCCCCATAAATTTTTAAACATCATTCAAGACCATCTTCCTGCTATTTATGTTTTTGAGGAAAGTGAAAAGTTGCTTTCTACCAATATAATACTGGGCACAATAAATAATCTCTCTTTTCTAATGTTTAAAATGAAGGAAAAGTTCTTTAAGATACTATCATTTTGGTGGTTTCTAACATTATTAGTATGTGGTATCTATCCATTAGCTTAATTATTGATTAGACTAGACAAATTAATGGATTCTTAGCACTTAGAAAGTGATCCTCTTGGACCAGCCTATAGTGCGGTGGTTATGACAGCTGGATCCCAAATGGCTGACTGTGCAATGTGAGTCCCAGATCCAATCCCCAGAAGTGGGTGTGTCCTCACTTTCTCTCTCTTTTGCTGTCTTTCATGAGGGTATGCACTTTCTAACAAATTCAAAAAAAAGAAGGAGAAAGAAAAGTAATCTTTTTTTTTTTTTTTTCTTTTTGGAGAGGTTTTTGCTATATATAGGGCGCATGCGCTCACCAGACAGACAGAGAGACATAGAGACAGAAAGCGAGAAATCACCCCCCAGGGGGGATGGTCACGCCGCAATCCTTTCTCCTCCATTCTCCTCTCAGGATCTTGGGCACACACGCACATGCGCCCTGCGTGAGTTTTAAACCACCAGGTCTGGGACGCGAACCGTGGTCGACTATGTGGAAGTCCAGCGACATAGCCATTACGCTCACTGCTGGTTTCCAAGAAAAGTAATCTTAATAGGATAGCCAACATAGAATAATGAAACTTGAGCCAATTGATAGCTGTTTTCAAAATACTATCAAATATTATTAGATAATTAATAAAACTAAAGTTTTATAACTTTCCATTATACAAAAAATATGTGTTTTACCTTTTGAGTAACACATTTTTTAGAGGATGTAAATCATAATTATCTTAATTTTCTTTAACCTTCTGTTCTAAGAGATATTTAAGTTTTCTTTACATACTGAAAATGATGGTAACATTCTACTAATTTTTAGTACTAAGAAAGCATTGGTTTTTTTGAGACTAAAAGGATATCTTCCACTTCTGCAAATGTTTTGGTTCCATTAATTGAAAGAAGACTAGCTGTGTTCTAGCTTTATCCATTACTTGAAGAACATTCGTCTTTTCTGAGCCACTTAGCTGTAGATAGGTGGTAGACTCTACATTAACCAGCTGCTATAATGAGAACTTGAACAATTGAATGTCCAAGCCCAGTTGAGTACGTTATGTGAATGATTATTTTTTTTCTTTTCTTGGAGAGGTTTTTGCTATAGGGCGCGAGTGCTCGCCAGTCAGACAGAGAGAGACAGAGAGATGGAAAGCGAGAAATCACCCCCCAGGGGGGATGGCCACACCGCAATCCCTTCTCCTCCATTCTCCTCTCTGGATCTTGGGCACGCACGCACAGGCGCCCGGCCTGAGATTTAAGCCACCCGGTCCAGGACGCAAACCGCGGTCAACTACATGGGAGTACAACGACATAGCCATTACGTTAATTGCTGGTCCCATAAATGATTCTTGATTAATAAAGCAATGTGAAGACAAAACTTGTTTGAAATAACTTAGGATGATGAGAGCAGATTCTGACATAGGCACCTGTATTGCCTTTACCTGAACACAGGCTGTTTTGCATTACCTCTTGCTCCTCTACATTTTTTACCAGTTTTCACAATCCAAGGGTATATGTGGTATTATGTGTGTGTGTATCTGTGTGTGTCTATGTATGTGATTATGCAAACAATATGAGTTCAGTGGAGTTTTGTAGAAGACAAAAATTAATTACATTTTTACTATGATGTACTTAGATAAATGAAATACATGTACAAAAATCTTCAAAAGAAACTTATTTGTAGCAAAAAAAATTAATTCAGCCATGAATAGACATATTGTATAGTCACACAATGGACTGTTAACACAGAGGATGAATCAGAAGTCAGAAGAAGTATGCTCGCACGCTACACTGTTTGGGCTAATATATTGCACTGTCAATAGAAAATAAAATATTTGTGGTTTACATCATTGATATTTACCGCTTGTTTATTATATAATACAATTGCTGCAAAATCTGACTTTTAAGATACTTACTGGCTGAGGCCAGCAGATGGCATAATGATTATGTTGCTAGACTCCCACAAGGCTGTCCAGTTTGAGTCTCGGACCCAGAGACTTGAAACTCATGCCAGGCGTGTGTGCATGTTTGCCCAAAACTCCAAGAGAAGAATGAAAGAGAAAAGATTATGGCATGGCCATCATCCCTGGGGGGTGATTTCTCACGTTTTTTCCTCTCTTTCCAGCCCTTCAGCGAGTGCACATGTCCAATAACAAAAATCTCTCACTTAAAAAAAAAAAAAGATACTTCCAGGTTAATTAACATTTTCATTTTTTTCTGCTTTCGAAAAGCATTTTCTTTCTCTCTCTATTAGTCATTTTATATTTTTATTAATAATAATTTACTAATAAAATTATATATATTTAAAGTGTACAATGTGATGTTTTAATATACACATACGTTGTGAAATCGAGGTAATAAATATATCCATGGCCTTTATAATCAACTTTTTCATATGTATTTTATGAGAATACTTAAAATATGCTCTTTAAAAATTTCAAGAATACATCCATTATTATTAACTATAGTCATCTTGTGGTATATCCAGTCTCTAGTACTTATTCATTTCATAACTGAACATTTTAACCCTTTGATTAGTATGTCTGCATTTTGTCATCCCTTCAATCTCTAAACACCACTCTGTTTCTATAAATTTCACTTTTTTAGATTCCATATGCAGTATTTGTTTGTCTTTCTGTGTCTATGTATTTGTGGTCATCAGAGATATTAGCCTCTTTTATTTTCTTTGTTGTGGTTGTTGTTGTGGTGTCATTCTTGGTTTTGTTATTCAAATAATGCTGGACTCTTAATGAATTAGCATTCTCACCTATTCAGTTTTTTTGTAAAAGTTTGGGAAGGATTAGTAGCAATTTTCTTTAACTATTTTGTAAAATTTAATAGTGAAACCATCAAATCCTAGAAAATTTTCAAAGGGCAAATAGTGATTATTGACTCACGCTTCTTAGTCATTACTGTTCTGTTCAGATTTTCAATTTCTTCATAATTTCTTTATTTTTTTAGAAATGTAATCATGAGATTTCTTTGTGAAATTAGTAATGAATTTTATGATCAATCTCTTCACAAAATCATTTTCCAACACCTTTTGTTGAAGGAGCTGTCTTTCCCATGTGTGTTCTTGGCACTCTTGTCCCAAATCAACAAATCAATTGACTCTAAAACTTGGGTTAATTTATGAACTTTTTATCCCATTGGTCAATGTGTCTGTTTTATGCCAATTCTGTGTTGTTTTGATTACAGTAGGTTTATAATATATTTTAAAGACAAGAAATGTGATCCTTCCAGATTTATAGTGAGTCTTAATTTCAGGTGGTGTCAGTTTTCCAACTTTGTTCTCCTTCTATCTTGTGAAGTGTGAGTCTCTTACCTCTCTTTATGAACTTCAGGATCAGTTTGTTAATATCCACAAAATAACTTGCTGTGAATTTGATTTGGATTACATTGAATCTAAAGATCAATTTGAAAAGAACGGATTCTTATGTGTCTTCCTACACATTAACAAGGAATATGTATGTGTTTAGTTCTTAATTCCTTTCACCAGAATTTTGTACTTTTTTCTTATATAGATCTGTATATATTTTAAGACATATCTTAGTACTTCATTTTGGTGGTACTAATGTAAATGATTTTGTCTTTAGAATTTCAAATTTTATTTGTTCATTGCTGTTTTATAGGAAAGTGACTAGATTTTGTGTGTTACCCTTGTATTCTACAATCTTGCTGTAATCACTAAATCCAGTTTTGTCATAAGTCTTGCAGATTTTTTTCCTTGATGATCTTGCCTTCTGCTAAATACAGTTTTATTACTTCTTTCCCATTATGGAAACCTTTTTCCATTTCTTGTCTTAGTATTAGCTAGGACTTCCAGTATAATATTGAAAAGCAGAAGCAATCCTTGCCTTGCTTCTGATTTTAGTAGAGAGATTCTCATTTTCTTACCATTATGTGTGATGTTTCCTGTAGGATTTTGTAGCTACTCTTTTACAAGTTGAGGACTCCCCCCCTATTTTAGTTTACTGAGTTTGTATATGGATTTAATCAGACTAAAGGAGTATCCTTTTTCTCTTTATATGAGTAAATTTTCCCTTTCATTTTGAAGTTTATCAATTTTATTGACTATTTCTTCTTATATGATTAAAATATCTCTCATTAAATTGTAAAGGGAATAAATTTTAGCAAAATATTTTCTAATATTAATGTATTTTTGCATCCCTTAAATTAATGTCAGTATTAGTCTATTATGTATTTTCTTTCTGAGTGATCTGACAATGTATTATTTGGGATATTTATATCTAAGAAATTGAGCAAGATTGTGCTTTAATGTCCCATACTATTTATATCTGGTTTTATTGACCAAAAAAAATAAATAAAATAGGCCCCCACAGTCATTTGGAGTATCATCATTTATTCTGTTTTGTCTAACAGATAGTATCTAAGATTGGTTTACTTCTTTAATATTTGGTAAAGTTCAATCATAAATTCTGTTTACTTGCTTTTGTTTGTTGGTGATTGGTAAGAGAGTAGATACTTAACTATTCCATGATTGAAATTCTGTAATTATTATAGAATTGTTTTATTTTTCCAAGATCCAAATCTTTTGGCTTGTCATTCCTCTATATTCTATATTTGTTATACATTTCATTGATAGATTTTAATTTCTACTTTAATGATTTTTCATTTATCTTTTGTCGAGTCTTTTATAGTCCTTTATATTTAGTGAACTAAGATGAATGCTTGTCTCATTAAATTTCAATATTTTTATAGCCTACTATAAGTATTAACATTTTACATTTAATGATACATTGCTTTGCCAGCACCCAAGAAGCTTCAATATACAGTATTTTCTTTATCCCTTACATTTTCAAAATCCATTATGTTACTTCTTTGACAAACAGTTATTTATAACCTTATATGAGTAATAATTCATAATGTAGATAGAAAATCTGTAAACATATAATTAATAAAATTGTGAGAATGCAGACGACTCTGTACACACAACATATTTCAAGAAATAAAATATTGTGAGAACACCCAGTAACTGGGATGATAATCTTTGCCAAACCACAAACTTACATTTTCACCAATAGTGACTACTACTCTTTTCATTTTTTTTTATGGATTTCTTACCTGATATATGTCCCTAAACAATATATTTCACTTCAATCTACATCTAAAATTAACTTTCATTGCTATATGCTATACCATTCTACAAACATATCACTCTTTATCCATTTTACTGACAATAGATATGCAGAATTTTTTTCACTTAGTAATTGTTTATTACAAATATTTTTCTAAGAGTTATTTTTTATTTCACTCTACTTATTTTGATTTGAGAAGAGAGGGGCAGAGTGAAAGAGAGACTGCGAGATAGAGAGGGAAAGTGAGAAATCATGCTGCCAGCTCTGGGACTCGAACCATGGTCGGCCATGTGAGAGTCCAGTACCCTTAACCACCATTTCTCCTGCTGGTCCCCGGTCCTTACAAATATTGATGCTAAAAATATTTCTTTATCTTTCTCTTGGTGTAGATGTGGACTCATTTATATTGTGTATATACTTAGGAATAGAATTTTTGTGTCATGAGATATTCATATTTTTAGGTTTACCATAGTGACACATTTTTTTCAGTGTTTTACAAATTGAAAGTTTAAAGACATATGCATGAGGTTCCTACTGTCCCACTTGCTCATTACATTAGCTTCCCTCATTTCTTTTCAATTTTATTTTATATTTTATGATGGTGACCACTTAACATAAGATCTAGCCTCTTGGCCATTTGTAAGTGCACAATGTATTATTGTTACCTCTAACTACTGTATCTTGCAGGTATTTAGAGCTTTTTCTGGCTTAACTGAAATTTTAGGCATATTTATTATAACCCTATTTTCCTCTTCCCATAGTCTCTGGCAATGTTCCATTCTTTTTATTATCTATTTATTTATTTTTAATTTGCCAGGATGTGCATAAGCTAGCCAGAGAGAAACAGAGATACAGTAGAAGAGAGAGGGAGGAAGCACCCCACCTTCTCATGGAAATGGCCAAACTTTAATCCCCTCTCCTCCAACTCTCCCTTTTATCCAGATTTTGAGCATGTATCCATGCACTCAGTGTGCCTCTCAAGCTCCCAGATCTGAAACTAGAACCATAGGATCTGTCAAATGGAATCCAGTTGCCTTAACCACCAGGTAATGGAGCTGGTCAAATATTTCTTAAAACTTGTTTGTGACCTCACACATTATCTGTTTTTTTTCAGGTGTTATTTTTACTTATATATTTTTAATTTTTATTTCTTTTTATTTCAATTTATTTTATACATTCAATCACAATTTACTTAGCTTACTACTCATACATAAAAAACAACAAGACCCTGGCTTTTGACACAAAGTAGATAAATACAGAAAATTTTCTGCTGAGTGAAATAAGCCAGGCTATGAAGGAGAGACATTGCATGTCTCCACTTAATATTTACCGAATGTCTGCACTCTATGGCCGAAACTGAATGAATAAAGGTTATAGAAACTTAGTAAATGGTTGTGAATATCAGACACAATGTGAGAAGAGGGCAGATGAAGGAGTAGAGTCTGAAGGACATTAAGGAGAAAAATAGAGAGGTAAGGCATTTATAGAAGAAAGAAATGGGTTATTATCTATTGAAGATAACTTTATAGTATTGTCAACTGGACTGGTGAGAAATGTACACATGCTGGAATATTCACTTTGTAAGATAAGATTAAAAAACAAAATAAGTGCTGGTGGGGGTGTGGTGATAGGGGAACTCTCCTACACTGCTGGTGGAGTATAAATTGGTCCAGCCACTGTGGAGAACAATTTGGAGATTCCTCAACATCTACAAATAGAACTGCCATATGATCCAGCAATCCCACTCCTTGGTATCTATCCAAAGGACAGAAGAATTCTACTTTTAATACTTTTGAGGGAGGTTTTAATTTCCTGTATCACATTCTTCATCCCTAACAATTCTGTTTGATTCTTTTTTGTGGTGTCTATTTCTTCTTTCAAATCGTGAAAGGACTTCCTCATCTCTTGGAGCTTGTTGTCTCTCTTCTCTTGCATCTCATTTAGTTTTGTTACTACAAATATTCTGAATTGCTTATCCAACATGTCCATGACTTCCACTGTGCTGCAGAATTGATGTTTTCCCTTGGGGAAGAGACATTTTCTTGGTTGCTCATATTTCCTGTGCCTCTGCGATTGTTCTTAGTCATCTGGCGATCTATAAGTTCCTTCCTAAATTATTCAAGGTACCTCTGAGAGTTCAAAAATGTTCAGGAGTAGAAACTTGGCAATCTCTCTTCTGCTCTGCATCCCTGTTGCTCACCAGCACCCTGAACTGTTGTCACTGCTCCTGGGTGACCCAAAGTCCTCCCTGTATCTAAAGAAAAGATGCACCTGGAACAGAGCTGCTGAAACCTCAGGAGCAAAGAAAATATCGTGAGGCACTAAACACTGCACACTATCCAAAACACCAAAGTCCTGAGAGTTCAAAGGTGAGTGGGGGAGGGAATGAGCCATGGTTCCTGGCCATTAGCCCTGTAACCACAGGCAGCGTGCTGTCCAGCAAGACTGTTCACTTGAACCCTTATCTGAATGGGGCAGGGAGGGCTGCAATTTCATTTTACAGTCCGAAGACACAAACCTGAATCCAAAGGCAAGTGGAGAAGGGGCTGAGCCAAGGATCTCAGCAGTTAGGCCCTACAGGCACAGGCAGCCTGGCATCCTTAAGTCCAAAGGCCTCTTCAGCATATTTAGATTGGAGAGGTGGTACAGCATATATGGGGAACTGCTCTAGTTTCACTAGCTGCTTCTTGGATTCCTTTTCTTTGGCCACATAAGAACGTATGAATTTGTGCATTAGACCTGCAAGTATGGTTGTCAGTGTTCCCATCCTAATGGCTACCATAACTAAGACTCTTCTCCACTCAAGTTTTCATATCTTATAGCACTTTTCTAAATACCATGGACTGCTTAAACATCTATTTTATTATCAGCCCAGGGAAAATACACATCTGATTTTTATGAAAAGGATCAGTTTCATTGCTATGTAGAAATATGCTTTAGACAGAGGTGACTGGGCCTACAAAAGGGTCCATATAGAGAGCATCTTATTCCCTATCTTGGTATTGCAGGCCATTCCAATATGGTGTCATTTTCCATGTCCAGCAGTTCTTTTTCTTTGAATTTTTTCAATATGAAAGTCAAAGGAATTTAAATTGTTCTATAAAGAAATACCGTTACTCTTGTAAAAGCAAGTAAGATAATAGTATTATCTAAAAGAGTTAATATTATGCCTGACTTTGGCTTCAAAGATTTAGCTAAAGTCCTCTTTGGTTTTCTAAGAGATGGCAAATTCCAGAAATAATGACTCATGCTAATGAAATGGACACACCAGCATATACGTGTATTCATTTATAACAATATAGCTATCAAATGGACTGAATGTTTTTCAGATTAGACAAACCAAAGTCTGGGGAATCAAAAAAATGTTCTACACCTAAGTAAACCAATTTAGGGAAAGTGAAAACATAATTGGGTGTAATTTATAATGGCCTGTCACACAGACCATAATCCTGTAGGTACACATGATTAGTATTTACTCTTCCTGCAGAGATGAATGGAAGATAACTCAGCAAACATCGAATCATCATGAGGAAAGTTAGGGGAATTAAATGTTAAGTGATGAACCATCTCACCATAAGAATGGTCCTGCCATAAAGCAGCCGTCACACACTCCAAAGCCCGTGGAGCCATTCTGGCAATAAAAGAGATTAACAGTTCACCTGGTCAGGTGTAAGACAGTAGGGTATGGTTGGGCCTCCTCTGAGTTAGGGAATATTCAAAAAGTATTTAAAAACCTTTACAGGCTCAATAAAATCTGCCTGTGAACCATACTCTGCATTACCACCATCCAAAGTATTTAAATAAAATGGGGAGGAAAATTTTAAGATTCTTTGTAGGAGAAAACAAAGCCATCCATAAAACCATATTATATTGGTAAGTATGTGTTTATATCTCTGCCATATAAATATTTGGAATGAGAAATTTAAGGTTTCTAAAGTACACTAATACTAGCTGTGACTAACATCCCCCTTGCAAACAGGTTAACATAATCAGTCAACAGTCTTGCTGTGTGCCTTGGTTCTAGAATCGCTTTTAGGTGACTTTTATATACTATTCTAAAGATTTAGGGTACATTTGCAGTTTGTTTGTTTGTTGGAGAGGTTTTTGCTATAGGGCGCGTGCGCTCGCCAGAAAATCAGAGACAGAGAGACAGAAAGCGAGAAATCACCCCCTAGGGGGGATGGCCATGCCGCAATCCCTTCTCCTCCATTCTCCTCTCGGAATCTTGGGCGCGCACACACACACACACCCAGCATGAGTTTAAGCCACCAGGTCTGGGACTCGAACCATGGTCGACTACATGGGAGTTCAGAGATATAACCATTATGCCAACTGCCAGTCCCCATTTGCAGTTTAATTATGAGTGTAAGAACAAAATAAATACTTTTAATTAAATAATAATATTTTAAAGTAATTTTGATGAATAGTTTTTAAAAATTTATGTGGTATATCTCACTTTAATGCTCTGGCCTGGCCTACAAATATGAAGCACAATGAAATTTGTTCCAAACGTGTTTTGCAGTATTTTTAACTAATGTCTAGTTACATACTAGAGAGTTTATAAGGAGAATCTCAGTTGGTCTTCTTTGTTTCACCTTCAATTTTCAAAATTCTTAGTTTCCTGATAAGCCTTGAAAAATAATGAGATACCTATGTAGACTGGACGCCATAAAATAGCTCGCCACGTAGAGAAATGACTGGCATAGCTTTATAGCTATGACATTTAAATCTTTGTGAGATTTACATGTAACTTACTTTATAAGTACTTTGCAATCACATCTTTTGTTTTGTATTGCCAGAGAACAAAGTAATAACATAAAATCCTACCGACCAAACATGTGGAAGTCATAGATTCATTTTATATTTACAACTTACTTTTTATTAATATAAACATTGGTAAGGCTACATCTACTGAGATAAATTTATTTAAACAAGAAATGTGTTTTGACAGCACCATATGGGTTTCTTAATCATCTGTTTATCAAGGGTTTATTACACAGTAACAGCTCTACTAAGTCCGTGCTCTTTATTGAACCTGGAGAAGCCTTTACAGAAATACTGTTTAAGATGAAACCACAGCGGTTACTTAGCAGCCCAGCCATGGTGGTGCATGCTGCTAAGACCCTATGTTCCACATTCTGGAATCATATTGGAGACTTGATTCCTGAAGTGTGGGTGTGGTGGTGTGTGCTTGTACTCCGAACTGGGAATATGAAGCAGGAGAAATGTGACAATGGGACCCTGTCTTAAAAAAACAAAAATAAAAAGTAATAATGCTTATTAGCTATGGTACATATTATGAGAATATGAAATATTAAATATGATGCTTGGGGCACTGGTAACATATTTTAGCAAAATATAATGTCTAATGATACAATTCTAGGCACTATACCAAATGGCTAGTCTTTCAATATGCATTAAAAGATATTTCAAAAAGTTGACACAGATACTTTATAGGAGAATTTGAGTAATATTTAATACATAATAAAAACTATTAGGTCATTAAGAAAGTCATGACACGTTTTTGCATAGAAAAACACGTAACTTTTTTGAAGGCTCAACATATATGTTATTTTACCTAGGGACCAGCAGTTGGCATAATGTGTATGTAGCTGTACTCCCATGTAGTTGACCACAGTTCGAGACAGTGGCTTAAACTCATGATGGGCACATGTGTATGCATGTTCCAGATCCCAAGAGGATACTGGAGGAGAGGCGATTGCGATGTGGCCATACCCCCTGGAGGATGATTTCTCGCTTTCTGTTTCTCTGTCTCTCTGTCTTTCTGGCACGTGCACATGCCCTACAGCAAAAACCTCTGGAAAAAAAAAATTATTCTACCTTAAATTGTCGCTTAAGGTATGACAATTGACAGAGTATGTGCAAATAACAAAATAAAAACAGTATTGTCCGAAAAGTATTTCATTTGCACAGTTTATTAGTTTTAAGCAAAATAAGTGAAAATCAAACTTATGAGCTAATATGGACTTATTGTATCCCCTCAAATTTATATATGAATTGCTAACATCCAATATGACACTAGTTGTAAATGGGGCCTTTGGGATTTAATTAGATTTAGATGGGGTCTTGAAGGTATGATCTTCATGTATGATTAGTGCCCTTAGAAAAAAAGATAACAAAGAACTTGCTTGCTTTCGTTTTCTGACTGGGGAAGATACTGCAAGAAAGTAGTTGTTTGCAATCAGAAACAAAGTCAACAGAACCCAAATACCAGCAACTTCCAGTCTACAGAAATGATAGAAAATACATTTTAAATACATTTTAATTGCTTAAGTCAGGCAGTCTATGGCATTCTGTTATGGCAGCCTGAGTAACCTAAAAACTAAAATAAAAAATAAAATAAATAAAAATAAATCGTCACTTTATTTATGCACCTAAAAAAAAGAAATTGATCGGCATCTGTATCTCTGTTCCAAAAGTACAGACAAAACTTTCTCAACTCTTCACCTTTAGAACCTAGAGACCTTCTTGAGGTAAAAATCCATGAAAGTGCAGGGAAATGCCACGAGACCACGGCCCCCAAGAGAATCTCATTTTCTTAGTAGCGCACATTTGTTTATGTAATTGAAATCGCCTGTTTTAAATGTACCTACTAGTGTTATCTAAGTAGTGTTATCTACCTCCTATGTCTCTAGTAGAAAAGTACCTCCTAGTGTTACCTAAGTAGTGTCATCTATCAAGTCTTATCTACTATAGGTTATTAGATCTTCCCTGATTCTTTCATCCTTCTGTGTCTTTTTAAATGTTAGGTTGGTAGTTTACACTTTGATCCCAATACACTAATAGAGTTAAGAACTATCATTAATTTCTAGTTTGGTAAGCTTTTCTTGTTGAAAGGATGAGAGTGATTACTTTCAATCTCTTTTCAGATCAAAACTGAAACCAGAAGTTAATAGTTCTTTAAAAATGGGTTATTTCATCTATGTTCAGTGGATATATTTGTTTTTAATTGCTAGAGGGAGTGTGTCTTCACCAGAGAGAGAGAAAAAGCACCTGCCAGTGGAGTGTGGTCATGCCACAACCCTTTTACTCCATTTCTCCATTCCTATAGGATTCGGGCATACATAAACACACATGCAGCATGTCTTTGAGCTGCTGGGGCCAGGATTTGAACATGGTCAAACATGTGAGATCTGGCTTCCAATAGATGGTACTTAACCACTGCATTGTGGAGCTGGATCTAGGTATTTTTTTTTTCACTAATTTAAATCCACGTGCAAATTTTATTCTATTTTATGTGTAATGCAGGCACTTTATAACACTGTTTCCAATTCGTCCTCACACCCCTTACAATAATTCTGTCAGTCATTTTACTTACACATGTTCTGTAATCATCAAATACATTGTTACTATTATATTAGATAAACTATTATCTTTTAAGATTGTTTGAAAGTAAGAAATATGTTTTTAACTTCATTCCTTTCTTTTCTTAGGCTCTTTCTTTCTTAAGACTCAAAGCTCTGACCTTTATCAATTTTATTTTGTTCCAATAACATACTATCATTTCTTGCAAAGTGGTAAGATATGATGGCAATAAATTCCTTCACTGACTGTCTAAAATATTATTTACTCCTCATTATAATTTTCATGTGTACTTCTAAAGTGGTATGTCCTTTTTTACAACACATTAAATACCTAAAAACACCCTCTTTTGGTTTACATGTTTCTGAATAGAAGTTAAATATAATTATTATCCATATCCAGTAGAGGTAAGGTGATTTTTTTTTCTAACTTCTTTCAAGATGTTTGTTTCTTGTAATTCATTTGGAATATTTTGGCTATTATTTCTCTAAATATTTATTCTGTTCTCTCAATTTTCTGCTGTTACATTTCACATATGTGTATATTACACCTTCAGAAATTGTTCTACAGTTATTAAATGTTGATTTTATTTATTTATTATCTTTTTTCTTTTTTTGTATTCCAGTTTCTAAAGTTTCTATTGATCCGCCTTTTACATTACTTATTCTTTTCTCCTATGTGTCAAGACTTTTTTTTTTTTTTTTTTCCCCAAGTTTTTACCATAGAGCACATGTGCTCTCTGGAGAGAGACAGTGAGAGGAAAAGTAAAAATCATCCCCCAGAGGGGAGGGCCATGCTGCGATCTCTTCTCTCCATTCTTCTCCTGGGATTTTGGGCACACGTGTGCCAACAGGTCTGAAAATCGAACCTGGTCAGCCATGTGGGAGTCCAGCACCTTAACCGCTATGCCATCTGCTGGCCCCTCAAGACATTATTTATTGCTGCTATGGTATTTCAATTGTTTGATACATTCTCAGAGTTTTTCATCTCTACTTAAGTCAGTACTTGTATGTTATCAAGTTTTTCCACTACAGCCCTTCACATATTGACTATAGTTATTTTAAATTATTTCTCTGGTAATTTCAACATCTGCGTAATGTGTTTGCTTTTGATGATTCCTTTATTCTTCCGAATGTGTTTTCCTTACCTTTAGGCATGCCTTATAGTTTATTATAGCTGGAAGTCACCAATGTAAGTTAACAGGAGCTAAAGAGCCCTTTGACGTAAACTCAGTGTTGATGTGGCTAGAAGTCAGGCTCCGTTAGAAGTCTGCTGTCAGTACAGGAGTCAGAGGTCTCAGGATTCTCTGGGGTCCTTGTTTCATTTCACTTCGACTTTGGACTGCTCTAAGTACTTCTCAGGGAGAGTCTGTGTCATGCAGCTCCTTCAACGGCAATCCCTGATTTTATACAGCAATCACGTTGCTATTATGGAACAGGACAGGAGCCAGGAATTCTTTTTAAAGTCTTCTGAATGTGTTAATGTGGCTGTGACTGTCACAAGTGTCTCCCAAGCCTTGCTGCTCTCTTACTCCCTTCCCTCTGCTTCCTTCCTTTATGTCGCACTCCCAATCTCTTTTCCTGATGCCCTGACGCCTACTGATTATTGTCTTTGTCCCTTAGGGGACAAAAGAAGGCTACAGAAGGCTGAAGTGGGGCAAATATCCTTCTCTCAGTTGGGATAATGATCTGGCAGTCTGCCCCCCCCCCCCACACACACACACCCTGGAAAATAAGCATTTATTATAGACAAGACTCTGAGCATTGTTCACATGGGTTACTCTTGTTCCTCTGACACAATTAGAGGCTATCTTTCTCATCTCTTTACTATGAAAACATGATGGGACTTCTGGATGTGAGTCCACTTAAATGCACAAAAGTTTAACCTTATCTTTGTCCTCATGAGTTTCTGCTTCTTGAACTAATATCCAAATGCTGTCTGGAGCAATTTTTTCAAAATTAACATTTAAGTTTTCCCACCAGTTTATTCTTCTACAAATTCTGCTTCAGGTAAGCAAACTCCTGCTATTTCTCTGGTTCATCATATTTTTACAGACTGGTATAATGGTTTGCTCCATGAGTGTCTTAGTCTCTGTGCTGCTATGACAAAAATGCCTGAGATTTAATGATTTATAAAAAGTTTGTTTGGTTTATGATTCTGATAGCTCCAAAATCCAAGCATGTGGAGCTGGCATTTAGCTGACATCTGGTGCTACGTCACGACATGGCCAAATAGTGTGAAAGGAAGGCGACCAGCGCAAGGCCACTTTAGGCATCCATCTTGCTTTTATAACAATCTGCTGTTGAGGGAATGAATTAGTGAAAGTTCTCTCCTTCCCAGAAATCTATATTGATTTTTTCAGGAGGAATCCACCCACCATCTCTTAAGCATTTCCCATTAAGCTCTGGCCCCTAATACTACCACATTGTGTATCAAATCACAGCAAGAGGTTTTAGGGGAAATGCAGCACTCAAACTATAGCAGATGGGTCCAAGTAGCCACTGAAGTAAGCTTGTCTGTCTTTCTCGTCTAAGGATAGACGTGATGACTACATGTCAGATCTGAAACTTGAAGTCCTCTTTATAGATATGTTTTTTTTTAAGTTTCTTAATTATAGGACAGAATGTGGGTGTAGATTATAGTGAAAAAAACAAAAAAACCCTCATTTTAGTAGTTACCAAATACTTTATTTTTGTTTTAAGTTTTGCTTTTAAGGGAAAGTGTGCTCACTAGAGACAGAGAGTGAGAGGAAGGGAAGGCGGGAAATCACCCCTGAGGAGGAATGGTCATGTTACAGTCTCTTCTCCTTCATTCTCCTCTTAGGAACCTTGGGCACATGCACACAGTGCCTAGGAATGCCCAGGAGTGTTTTCAAGCTGCCAGGTCTGGGACTCGAACTGTGTGAGATCCAGCTACCTTAACTTCCACACCACCTGCTGGACCCCAAATACCATCTATTAAAAATAATTTGATGTCCAATGTTTGATAAAAATGTTTTTGAGGGCCACGCTCATTGTGCAGCAGCTAATGGAGCCAGATTCCACACGGCAGAAGGAGGCTCAAATCCCAGCACTGGCAGCTTGAAAAACATATCAGACTTAGGTATAGCCATGCCCCAAATCCTAAAGGGATAAAGAAATTGATGAGAAGGGATTTCTGCATAGCCATGTCCTTTTGAGGGATGCCTCCCCATTCTCTACATCTCTCTGTGGTAAACACTCTCTGGAAATTGAAGAAAACAATCTTTTGAGGCCAGTCCATGGCATAGTGGTTAAGGCATCTGGATCTCACATGACTAACCACATACCTCGAGTCCCGGACCCAGAGGCTTGAGGTGTAAAACATAAAAGAAAGTCAAGAAAAAGAAGGATATCATAACATGCAAATTGAAGGGTGAGTAGGGTGAATGATAACACAGAATCCAAGGGAACAAGTTATTTTTTAAAAAATAGATGTGATCAACAATACTGATACAGTCAATGAGTCGGGGAAAAAAGTACAATTGCCCATTATTCTTGAAAATATAAAATTTACTAGTGACATTTTCCAGTGTAAATTCAGTGGGAGTCAGGAGGGAATATTCAGATGTTAGTGGGTTAAGAAACAAATTGAAAATGAAGAAAGCACCATACCGATAGACATTGCAAAATTAAACAGAGAGAACTATAACGAGAAGAAAATCTAGGGGAGTGGTAGAGAGAAATACGCACCTATGTCGTGTAAAGAAAAAGAGCAAATACCAAAGACAAGCCTGCACATGAGGAAGAGATATAGGGAGGAGATATAGGGACACATTTTCCTAAGAATTAGATAACTGATTTGCTCTCTGTGCAGTTAAGTGTCTAGGGTAGGGATGGTATTGAAGGCTAACAAAGAATCACAGAGGCCATACTTAATCATTTGCATATTCTTCTTGTTCTAAATCTGAGGTTAAATTTTCCAGTAAAGTATTGATTTCTATAAAGATCTCAAAGAGTTTTTATCTAGTTAAAGGTTTATGTACATTCTTTACCAAGCTCACGGTTTGATGGTGACCAGCCGTTCGAAAAACAAAATTTAAAATGAAAACAAATAACAACAACAAACTGTGACTTTTTCCATAGTGCTTTAGAAATAAATACTGTATTGTTTGGAAGTTTATAAACCATTTGGGAGTTGCATTACCTTAGATTATGATCGCATGTGAATCTTTAATACCTGAATCAGTGAAAAGAGATGAACTTTGGCATGTAAAGAAAGAAGAGTAGATTAGCTGACATAGTCTTCTCCTCATTTTCTATCTACTTCCTTTTCCTTTCTGCATCTTGAGTAGGCTCAGGTACAGGGAAAGGGCAGCGGCTGTGCTGGAAGATCTGCACCAGCTTGTACACAGGCACATCTTACTCATTGTGAGTGAAATTGACTGGAATCACACAATCTTTGTCAATTTCCCACTTGGTAGAAATCAGTTCTTCCAGGCAAGGGGGCTGCACTGCATTTTCTCTGCAGCTGGCAGCCTCATGGAGCTAAGGTGGAGAGAGATGAGGAGATGGCCCGCTGCTAGTGAATTAATGTGACTTGAGTGGGTATGCTCACCTGAGTTTGAGATCAGTTAACCTCCAATAGCGGGGAGCAGGGGGCAGTGGAGGGAGGGTAGTGGAGCATCAGCTTGAACTGAAGGAAATCAAGTTTCTTGTTTTAATCCTCAAGTTCCACTCTCACTCAGAGCTAATGAATTAGCATCATGCATCATGCACAGCGGTGCCCTCTTCCACAGGCAGCAATTATATAAGAATAGCATTCCAAACTTGGTCGTTCTGTGACTGGCTGGCATACAGGCTGCAGTGTGGGAAGAAGCTTTTCACACAGATGTTAGCTGAAAAATAGATGGATGGAAGTAACTGCAGCTTACTGGGAACACAATGGGAGAGGACAACGATTTAAATTTAAAATCTTTACATTTATGAACAAGATAATTAATGCTGAAGGTATTTTTTTTTTCCCCTCGTGTGACTCATGGATGGATTGCAATTAAGAGCATAAATTGGAGTGATCTCAGTAACCAGCTGTGATAGTTAATTTTAGGTGTCAACCTGACTCGATTAGCTAGAAACCTAGTAAAGTATTTTCCTGGGTGTGTCTGCAGGGGTGTTTCCAGGGGAGATTAACATGTGTGCCAATTAGAACAGGTGGGGGGAGAGTCACTCTCAATGTGGATAGCAACATTAGATTAACTGGAGGCCCAAAGAGTACAAACACAGGGGCATTAGTCAGGGTAGACTTCTGCCTTGCACATCAGAGCTCAAAGTTCACCTACCTTTGGACTCTAAACAAGCACTCCCACACCCTCAGGTTCTCAGGATTTTGCTCGTGGACTGAGAAGTACACCATCAGTTTCTTTACTTCGGGGACTTTTGGACTGAACCATGATTCCAGGATACCAGGGTCCTCACTTTACAGACATCCTGCTGTGTGACTTCTTAGCCGTTAAAATCACAGGAGCCAATTCTCCTAAAAGAAAATTCTCTGTATGTGCATACACATCCAATCCGTTCTGTCTCTTTGGAGAACTCTGACTAATTCATAAGCCTAGTATGATCTCCCAATAACCTGACTGAGAATCCCCTATGACACTTACTACAAAGCAAATTCCAAAGCTTTACCTTTATTATTCAAATCAATAATTAAGGATGACCTGCAAGAATCGGGCATACATAACAACTCCTCAGGAGACTCTCCTGCATAATAAGGTTTAAGTACTACTAGTATATACTGTCTTTAAAAAGTGACAGACAACATAATTATTAAGAGACAGATCAAAGGCACTTTTAAATTATGATATGTTTTAACCAGCATCAGTTAAATATACTCTAATGTGAAAAAATAGATAGAAAATAAAAATTATATGAATAAAGAACAATAATCTGAGTAAGTTTGGTTGTCATTTGAATAGCAGAGGCTGGTGTTGCCTTTTCTACACTATACAACTGAGCCAAGCATTTAAAGACATTTGGTAACTGCTATTAACCCTGTTAAGTGTGTTAGAACTAGATGGCAAACAATGCCTACTGAAAAAAAAAAGTGTTTAATTGTCTTGCGGAAACCATGAGACTACTCTACCTATCAGGGAATGCAAATTATATCATCATTTTAGAACACAGATGGTGAATATATGACCTGATCAGTATCCCTTCCCTTTCTTGAATCACTGATGTTGCCCATTAATTTTACCAACCCCATTCCTGCCACCATCTCCAACCCAAGTTCTGATTCTGTTTCTGAATCTATGCCAACACAGCTCTTCATTTTCCTAATGCCCAAATTAAGTGTAACCACTATTGAATAAATACATTCTTTCTTTTTGGTTTAGAACTATGCATGAGATCAAAGACAATATTTAATCTTCAAAAGAGGAACTTTGTACAATGTATAGACATATATTCGCCTGTATTTGCTCAATTTGAACAAGTCAGACAACTTAATGTCTTACCTTACCTGACAATTACATTGGCTTTATTATGGCCTTATAAATGATTTCACGGTTTTCATATGAAGTTTACTTATACCAAAAAAAAAAAAAAAAAAAGAAAAAAACTATGTAATCAAGGAAGTGAAGATGTTATTCAAAATATCTCTATGGCTTCAATTAGTTCCTAGAAAATTAATTCAAGACAAAAAATTATTCAGCAAAATTGAACCTAAAATTTATAATCTAATCAGTTTAAGGAACAGTCTTTTAAACTTAATTAACCTAGCTAAAATAAAGAACGGTATTCATGATTAGAACCTATCTTTAAAATGTTCTGATGTCTGTTACCTTACTAATCAAGGAAGTATTCACTCCCCATTCTGCTAGATGCACAACCAAAAGAAAAGTTTACGCATCAAAATAAACAACCTGTGATATGTTCAGACAGAGTTCTATATCAGTGAACAGGAAAATGATGGGTGATCAATCAATTAGTACTCATTTTTCTCATTTGAGAAATTATTTTTAATATCTGGTTTTCCAAATATGAACATGTAACACACAGGGTCGTTCCACTATGAAAAAGAAAGGATTAGGGATGGTTTTTGCGCTTTGTTTTTAATGTGGTGTAGTTTCTAGCATAATTTGCATATCCCTAAAGGCATTAGGAACACAGCATATGAAATTAAATGAAAAGGAGTAACAGAGATTATATTAATTATTTTAGTTCAAAAATGCATCAAGTCCCAAAAATAAAAATCTGAGCATCATGATATGCTGTACTTCAGGCTCTATAATGATCCCCTGTGGTATTTTCTTAACTCAGTCCCACTACAAGCAGGTTCACTTGATCACTTTTCGCTTCTCCCAACCTCCCTCCACGACTCTTAGATTTATGAGCATTCAATGTTTATATACAATAGCAGGGTGAGTACTCATTCTCTATTACCAGTCTCTAGTAAAATAATCCAACTAGTAAATTTTATTGATTTGGTATTGTAGAGGGTATTTTGTACATAGTATGCAGTAAATAAAATTTTGTTGAATGAACAATTAAAAAGCATTTGAAAGAGTCCTAATTGTTAACATGACACATAGAAGCTTTTGAAATATATAGTCTGTCTCCCTACAAATCTTTCTTTCCTCTCCAGGCTTTATAAACTAGAACAGTCTTCAGGGATTAGGAGGAGAGAGTTGTTAACTCATAATGCACATGTTTCAATTATGAAACAAGTCACCTTTGTACAACTATGATCTATGTGGATTGTGTTGAATCTATTTAAATCTGTATCAGCTACACTTAACATCAGACTTTAAATAGGTAGCTGTTCACTATTGAACTGGAAGGAATTGAAGAATAAATCTTTTAAATTAAAAATAAATACTACCTAAGTCATTTAAACTTATTTATTCATGAGAATATTTTGAGGCATATTTGTTTGTCAATTACTGAGAAAGGAGAAAAGAATGATATGAAACTGAGATTATAAATGTAAAAAAATCTTGGGTATGTAATGTAGTTTTAGTGTATGTAATCCAGTTCACTTGTGTTATCTGTGCTTCACAACCTGAGAACTTTCTATGAGTTCCAAAATTATACGTGAGTTCTTTGAACAAGAGGCATACAAAACAGAAAACATTAAAAATACATTTAAGTAGATAGTAATTGACTTGAGCTTTATAGTCTATTCATGTTAACTTGGAAAATGCATTTGTTTCCATGATAATAATATATACCTTCTGTGAATCCTAATACCCAATGATCGTTCCACCTAAACGTAAGTGTTGTGCCAATTTTCTAAGTCCTGTTTTTTTTAGCTTCAACTCATATTCATAGCATTTGAAATGTTCATAATGCTTTTGACTTTTTGAGATGTCCAGCTATTTCTGTGGCTGGCATTTTCCATTTCTCCAATCTCACCTGTCACATATTAAAATTAGAGGAAAGAATGGAACATGCAGTGATACAGGAAATCAGCCAAGCATTTCCCAGAGATAATCAGAGCATAAAAAAGAGGAATATGTTATGTCTAAGAGAAGAATATTCTATTACAGAAAATTTGCTTGCAATATAACACCACTTTGTTATTTTATTTTTCTTGTTTCATAGATTATGATCAAAGATTGAAAATTAGGAATAATGAAATGTATATACATTTATTCTACTGAAAGAATAATTTATAAAGAGTTTACTTTCAAAGAGAACAATGCATTAGGGGCTAAGATGACCACTTCTTTATGCGAGAGTGAAAATAAGTAATCTGGTAAAGTTGTGATGAGGGACACAAGCTTCTCATTTTTTATTGTTATTGAAGAATAAGTGTTTATTTGGGGGGAACATTTTTAAGCAGAAACTCACACGAACCCCTGAAAAAGCTAGTGAAGGGCTTGGTGGCTATAGATTGAACTGAAAAAGAGCTTATTTAAATAAAGGAAAGGAAAAACATTTCTTAAGTATGTAAACATTATATTTTGAATCGACTTTTGTATATAAAATAAATTATAATTAAGTTATATCATTATGTAAGAAATGAGTCATAGAGGACCTCAATAAAAACTACCTGTATTATATAACTCTACTAAAACATTAAGCAAAAATTTTAAGTTCTTTTATATTTTCAAAGAAATCTATATTTCATCATAATTCTAAAATTCACACTATCAGTTACCATGTGAGTAACTGGGACTATTTTTTTTTTTTTTTTTTTTTTTGGAGAGGTTTTCGCTATAGGGCGCGTGCACTTGCCAGACAGAGAGAGACAGAGAGACAGAAAGCGAGAAATCACCCCCCAGGGGGGATGGCCATGCCGCAATCCCTTTTCCTCCATTCTCCTCTCAGGATCTTGGGCACGCACGCACATGCACCCAGCGTGAGTTTTAAGCCACCGGGTACGGGACACAAACCGCAGTCAACTACATGGGAGTCCAGCGACATAGCCATTATGCCAACTGCTGGGACTTTTTAAAAAATTTATTTATTTGTTCTATGAGTCAGAAAGACAGAAAGACAGATAGCACCCCCAGCTATAGGGTCCTGATGCTGCAATCCACACCCAGCTCTGGGCAGCCCTGATCAAGGGCATGTGCATCCCACTGTTCATAGGGAGGTCTCTACCTGTGAACCTGGAACCCTCCAAGTGATCTCTCTTCAGAAACCATGCAAGAAGTGGGTGGAGTAAAAATTTAAAGTGTTGGGACCAGCAGATGGAATAATTGTTACATCGCTGGACTTCCACATGTTTGACCATTGTTCAAGTCCTAGACCCAACCCAGTGGCTTAAAAAGCTCACACTGGGCAAATGTGCATGCAGGCTCAAAATCCAGAAAGGAGAATGGAGGAGAGGGATTGCATCATGGCCATCCCCCCGGGAAATGGGGGGTGACTTCTCACTTCCTGTTTCTCTGTCTCTCCAACAAGCACTCAGGCCCCATAGAAAAAAAAAAGAGTTTAGGAGAATAAGAAAAACAAAAACAAAAAAACTTACCAACACAATTTCTGTGCCCTGCCAAATTATCCATCAGAAATAAAGGAGACCCTTCCAGACAAACAAGATAATGACCTACTCAGTCACAAATTAAAAGAATTGGTTACCAGTTGACCTGCCTATCAAGAATTCTAAAAAATATTTTTAGAAAGAAAAAAATTATATAGACCAGAAACTTGGATCTACACAAAGAAGGAAGAGCATTAGAAAAGAAATAGATAGAACCTGCAAGTGGCATAGAGGTTAAGGCACTTGATCCCACATGGCCAGCTTTGTAGTTCAAGTCCCAGACCTGTTAGCTTAAGAATCATGCTGGGCTGTGTGCATGCATGCCCAAAATCCTGAGAGGAGAGTGAAGAGAAGGGATTGTGGCATAGTCATCCTTCCAAGAGGTGATTCCTCACTTTTCCTCTCTTCTCTCTTTCTCTGGTAAGTGCATGTTCCCTATAACAAAAAATTTAAAAAAGGAATAAGCAAAGGTAAACTAAAATCTTGAATTTTTATTTTTAATTGACCTAAGAAGTAACAGTTTGTTAGAAATAATAATAGCAATGATATATTTCATTATATATGTTTATATATGTATGCATATTTATGGACGCTTATGCATAATTTGAATGAATGACTGCAATGCTATAAGAGATAAGAGGGGGAAATAGTTTCATTATTATTATTATTATTATTATTATTATAGTGTACTCCTGGGACCAGCAAATGGTGTACCAGTTACATTGCTGGACTCCCACATGGCCAAAGGCAGTTTGAGACCTAGACCCGGTGGCTTCAAAATCACACTGAGTAAATGTGTGTGTGTGTGCCCAAGATACCGGGAGGAGAATGGAGGAGAAGAGATTGCAGCATGACTATCCCGCCTTGGTGTGTGTGTGGGAGGTGATTTCTCACTTTCCCTTTCACTGTCTCTGTCTCTATGCACACACCCTAAGGCAAAAAAACTCTTAAAAAGGATTAAATAAAATAAAATTTAAGGTACTCCTATGACTTGTGAAATTGTATAATGTTAATTGAAATTGTATTTGGATTACAATGATGGAATCACTAAATTAAGTTTTTTAAGAAGAGTCCAGGGCTGGCGTGGTTGCATAGTGGTTAAGTGCTGTGCATTGAAAGCTGGATTCCAGATAGCTGACCACAATTCCAGTCCTGGCTCCAGGGGCTTGAAAAACATGCTGGTACCTGTGCATGTGTGCCCCCAAACCTGATGGGATAGGGAGATGGAGGAAAAAGGATTGCAGCGTTACCATGCCCCATGGGAGGGTGCTCCATCTCTCTCTCTCTCTCTCCATCTGTTTCTGCAGAGTGCATGCACCCCTTTGGCAATCAAAAATAAATAAATGAAAAGGGCCAATTGCAGTGGCACAGGAGGAAGGGCGTGATGTATCATGCTGGAAGCACATGGGAGGCCCAGGTTCAGATAGGTCCCAGGTCAGCCTGAATATTCCAGTTATTCCCACACCAGCCTACGATCCTGACCGGTTGAGAGGCTGGGCTGAAGACTGCAATGTGGTTAGAGCTTGTTGATGGTACTTCTTTCTCTCTTTCAATCAATAATTAAAAGTTCAAAAATTTGAAAAGAAGTATAAATGGTATACCAAAAAAGAAAATGAAATCATATGAGATAATTAAAACCAAAAAAGGCAGAAAAAGAAGACAAGAATAAGAACGAACAAACAACAATGATAATGAATAAAAAATAGTAATAAGCATGGTAGATATTAATTTACCTACATCAATAATCACTCTAACCATCAATGGTATGAATACAACAATTACAAGATGGAGATTTTAAGAGTGTATCAAAAATATGATGCAGCCATATGTCTACAAGACATCCACTTTAAATAGAGACTTGTACAGATTAAAGTAAAGGGAAGAAGAAATACATCACGCTTGTAGTAATCAAAAGAAATTGAAGATGGCAGCAGGTGGCATGGTGGTTAAGACACTGGACTTTAACATGGCTGACTGCAGTTTGAGTCCTGGACCCCCAACTGCTTGAAAATCAAGCTGGTAGCTTGCAAGTACGTACCCAAAATCCCAGGATTAGAATGTAGGAGAGGGGATTGTGGCATGGCTATCCCCTCTGGGGGGAATATTTTTCACTTTCCTTCCCATTGCCTCAGTTTCTCTTCAGTAAGTGTACATGCCCTAGGGCAAAAACCTATAAAAAATGAATCAGAGATACCTGCTTTAATTTTAGAAAGAGAAAACATCAAAGTAAGAAAATTATTATGAGTAAAGAGGCATTACATAATGATAAAGGGGCTGATTTTTCAAGAAGATACAATAACCTTTAATGTATGTGTTCTTTAAAAACATAATGTAAAATAGACACAAAAATAAGTAGAACAAATAGAAGAAATATATGAATTTGCTATTATAGTTGGAAACTTCAATACTCTGTTATCATAAATAAACATAACCAGAAGGAATAAAATAATTATGGACATAGTTAAACTCAACAGCATCATCAAGCAAATGAATATAATGGATTTATCAATTACTTCATTTAATAACAACAAATCACACTTTTTTTCAAATTCACATGAAACGTTTATTAAAATATACCACATTTGGGGGTCTAACACATGCCCTAAAAATTTATAGCAACAAAAATTATGCAATGTCTGCTCTCAGACTAAGAAGAAATTAAACTAGAAATACAAACACAACTGGAAATCCTCATGTACTTGAACAATAAATCAAACATTTTTACATAAAATATGAGTCAAAGAAGAAATTTCAAGAGAAATATTAAAATATTTTGAGCTAAATGATAGCAAAAATGTAATTTACCAAGATTCATGGGACACAGAAGAATCAATGCTTAGAGGAAATTTATAGCATTGAATATGTATGTGAGAAAAGAAGATCTAAAATCAGTCATCTAAGTTTTCACATGAGGAAACCAGAAAAAGAGCAGAAAGATTTAAAAAATAAGGAAAGAAAGAGAAAGAAAGAAAGAAAGAAAGAAAGAAAGAAAGAAAGAAAGAAAGAAAGAAAGAAAGAAAAAAAGAAAAGACATGTTAATCAGAGCAGAAATCAGTGAATCTTGAAAACAGGAAATCTACTCAACCAAAGAGTTGATTCTTTGATGAACTGGTCCCATATAGTGCAGCAGGTAAGTATTGGACAGAGCAAGCCAGATCCAGCATGGTCAACTAGGGGTGGAATCTTGATCCCTCTCCTCTGGTGGCTGGAAGAACACACCAGGTACCATGCCTACATGTCCAGAAGCCTATGGGATGGAGAATTGGGGAAAAAATGATTTTGGCATAACCAGACCCTGTTGGGGGTGGGAGATTCTATCTTTCTCATTCTCTCTCATGTATATACATGCTTCCTCAGGTATAAAAAAAAGTTGATGTTTTGAAAAGTTCAATAAAATTGATTAACCTCTAGCCAGGTTAACTAAGAAAACATGTGAGAAGCAACAAATTACTTATATCCAAAATAGAATATCTAAATAAAAGAGAGAACATTATATATCTAAAATTAAAGTGCATTACTATAAATCTCATGAATATTTAAAGAGTAATAAATGAGTACTGGAATAACTATTAACCCTAAAATTTGACACCCTAGATGTAGTAAAATAATTTATTGAATGATACTATCTGCTAAAATTAACACAAGAAGAAAAGGCAATCTGAATAAACCTACATTTATTAAAGAAAATCAGAACAATAGCTAATAGTTTTCAAAAATAAAGTATCAGGTGCAGATAGATCATGTATGAATTCTACCAAATATTTAGGAACAATTTTCTACATTCTTTACTTTCTATTTTTTTTTTTTTTATTTTTATATTTTAGGTTTTGCTTAGACTAGCAGGAGACTGAGAGAGAGAAGAGAGAAAGTGAGAAATCACCTCTCGGGACAATCATGCTGCAATCTTTCTTCTTTATTCTCCTCTCAGGATTTTGATCTCACATGACATGCACTAGGTGTGATTTTCAAGCTGCTGGTCCAGGACTTGAACTGTGCTTGGCCATATTGGAATCTAGCACCTTAACCACTACGCCAGCTGCTGACCCTTACATCTTTTTTTTTTTTAAAGAGGTTTTTGCCTTAGGGCACAGGTGCACTTTCCAGAGAGAGAGGGAGAGAGACAACAAGAAGGAAAGTGAGAAACCGCCACTAGGAGGTATGGCCACACCAAAATCCCCTCTTCTCTATTCTCCTCCTGGGATCTTGGGCATGCATGCACATCCCCCTGGAGTAATTTTTCAAGTCACCAGGTCCAGAACCCAATCTGCAGTCAACCTTGTGAGAGTCCTGCAATGTAACCACTATGCTATCTGCTGGTCCCCTTACATATTTTTGTGTGAGATAAAAGCAGAGAGAATAATTCCTGACTCGTTGTATGAGACAATATCACCTTCACACCAAAACCAGCTAAAAACATTATATAAAAAACTGAAAACCAATATAATTCATGAATAAAGATGAAAAAGTATTTACAAAATATTAGTAAATCAAACCCAATAATATATAAAAAAGAATTTAATGCCACAAAGAAGTGTAACTTCTCCCAGATGTACAAAGCTGAATCAACATTTGAAAATCAATTAAGGTAATTTATTATATCATCAGGCTAAAGAAGGAAAAAATCTGTTATCATATCAATAAATGCAGAAAAAGCATTTGACAAAATCCAATACTTATTCATAATCAACACTTATCAAATTAAGAATAAAAGGAAATATCCTCAAGGCCAGCTGATGGGGCGTAGTGGTTAAGGATGCAGAATTCCACGTGACATACTGCATGGTTCGAGTTCTGGATGGCAGCTTGAAAAAACGCACCCTATGTGCATGCACGTATGCCTAAATCTGAGAGGAGAAGAGAGGAGAAGGGATTGTGGCATAGTCATGCCTCTTGTGGTGATGGGATGTACTTTCTCACCTTCCCTCTCTTCCTGTGTCTATGTCTGGTAAACACATGCTCCCTATAGTTAATTAAAAAAAAAAAGAATAAGAAGATAATGTCCTCAACTTGATAAAGACCATTTACAAAAATTTCCAACTCATATCATCAGCAGCCATGTGCCTGATGTTCTCAAGGAGGTCTCAGCTTGAACTAGGAACCATCTCCTTTGTAGCCTTATGTAGCATTGTTTTTTATACCACTGCACCACCATCAGGTCCTATAGGGGTGATTCTTGCTATCTGCTCTGAGGAATTTTGTTGACTTTAATTAATATTAATAATACATTGTTGACCATTTATGTAAAGAACATTAACTGAGAAAATATGACAATATTACTGAATTAATCATATTTCTTCAATTATCTGTGTTCTCTGAGATCATGATAATGACAATCAACCTATCATAGTTAGGATCAAATGCAGTAGTATATAAATAGTAGGTTGTCAGATTTGCTACTTTATTTTTTGTGAAAATTTAAAGTGATAATTATAATGTTATTTGAAAGCTCATAGGATTCCCAGTAATACATGAATTGTATCAATTATTTTTAATATGGATGGCAAAGGAAGAAGCATGGAATAGCTCAAAAATAATTTATACTGCATGAATAAATTGTTCCTTTGGCTCACACTAAAAGGTTTTATGATTATATGACCAGTTGCAAAAATGAGCTGAAAATAGACATTGTCACTTACAGAAACTTTCCTTTACCCACAACTTTCAAAGTGCTTACAATTGTAACTTATTTTTGCCTGAAAAGTCCTTATTACTTGGATTTTCAGCAAGTAGGAAAATTGTAATCTAAAATAATGTTTGTTTTTACTCTTAAGTTAAATATCAACTTCTGTTTATGTATATTTGGAATATACCAGTTAATCTCTTACTCCCTCAATGAGTGTAATCAAGTTAGTACATTTTTATTTAATGTGAAGGTTCTCTCTCTCTCTCTTCCTCTCTCTCTCTCTCTCTCTCTCTCTCTCTCTCTCTCTTTTTTTTTTTGTATAGGGCACATGCATTCACTGGAGAGACAGAAAGAGAGAAATCACCTCCAGGGGACATGCCCACACTGCAATCCCTTCCCCATTTCCCTCTCAGGACTTCGGGCACACACACACAAGTGCCCAGGGTGAGTCTCAAGCTGCTTAATCCAGGTCCTGAACTGTGGTCAACTACATGGGAGTCCAATGCTTTAACCACTATGCAGCCTGCAGGCTTCCATTTATTTTTTAATGCGCGAGGGCATATGTGCTCTCTAGAGAAAAAGAGAGTGAGAAAACCCCCAAGCGGGCATGATTATACCACAATCTTTCTTCCTACATTTCTTTGTCCTGTCAAGATTGAGGGCATATACACACATATACAAGGCTTGCTGGTCAGCCGTAAGGGATCCAGCTTCTTATGCATGCCACTTAGCCCCTGCACTGCTGGGCTGGCTCTGAAGATAAGTTTTTCAATACTGCTAACCTTACGCTGAGTAATCTAGCAGTCAGAGAAACTGTCCAACTCCCTTTTGCATTCTTCTCCTCCTTCATTCTGTTTTGACTGATCATATATTTCCTATTATTTTATTTTAATTATTCTCTGCTTCTTTTACCTACCTGTTCTTGCATATTGTTTACTGTTTACATATATCTTAAAGGGTTATGAGTTGAAGCGATGGCTTTATTTGTAGTAGCCCTTAATGTTGATTCACTTTTTTTAAAAAAAGAATTATCTATTTATTTTTTTTTTTTTAGTGAGAGATTTTCGCTATAGGGCACGTGCGCTCGCCAGACAGACAGAGACATAGAGACAGAAAGCGAGAAATCACCCCCCAGGGGGGATGGTCACGCCGCAATCCCTTCTCCTCCATTCTCCTCTTGGGATCTTGGGCATGCACGCACACGCGCCCAGCGTGAGTTTTAAGCCACCGGGTCCGGGACGCGAACCGCGGTCGCCTACGTGGGAGTCCAGCGACATAGCCATTATACTAACTGCTGGTTCCCAAATTATCTATTTATTTAATTCCATTTGTTATTATTATTGTTAATTTGACCAGACAGAAACAGAGAGAGAGAGAAAGGGAAAGGGAGAGAACCAGCTGCCAGGTCCGGGACTCTAACCGTAGTCGGCCATGTGGGAATCTAGCACGTTTAACCACCATGCCACCTGCTAGCCCTTTAATGTTGATGTACTTTTAAACTCCTCAATTAAATTTTTAGCTACCAAAAGGTATAAAATAATAATAAAAAGAACACCATATAACTCTTTACCCAGACTCTAATTGTTTTTCCCATTTGCTTTAATAACAGATAAATTATTATTGAGGGGGATTGTTTGTTTGCTTGTTTTCTTATCTTTTAATATTTTAAAGATTTGTCTTCACTCTTCCTTATTGTCTGGTTTCTCACAAGTCCATTGTAATTTTCATCTATCTTCTATTCTGTGTTTCCTCTCCTCCTCCCCTTTGATAACATTTTCTCTTTGGGTTTTCTTTAGTTTGAAAATAATATTCTAAGACATATTTTTTAGGGTAAATATTTATCCTGCTTGGTGATATTTGAGCCACTTTGAATTGTGATAAAGTGTCTGCAATTCATTTTAGAAAGTTCTTCAAATACTTTGTATGTTGTTCTTTTTCTTCTCTTTCCAGTAAACCAATTATATATATATATATATATATATATATATATATATACATATACACACACACACACACACATATACACACACATACATATATGTTATACAGTTTGAAGCTGTCTCACAGTTCTTTGGTGTCCATTTTGATTCATTCTGTTTGTAATTCTGTTTTCTCTTTACTCTCGTAGTTTCCATTGACCTATCTGCAAGCTTAGTGATCCTTTTCAATTCCAGGGCATGTCATAAGCAAATCATAAACAACTTTGCTTTCTTTTTTTTTTTTTTTTTTTGGTTCTTGTTTCATCATTTTTTATTTCTATTATTTTATTTTAATTATTCTCTGCTTATTTTACCCACCTGTTCTTGCACGTTGCTTACTGCTTCTATTAGATTTCTTAACATATAAATTATAGTTATTTTAGGTTCTCTAATAATTACACAATACATGTAATATCTGATTCTGATTCAGACAATTGCTTTTGCCTTGAGGCTATTTTTTTGTTTTGTTTCGCTTTTCTTGTGTTTTGCCATGTCTTGTCATTTTTGCTGGTAATGCAGATATGTTTGAGATATATTCAGTTATTAGGAGTTGAGTTAAACTCAGCTTTAAAGTAAGGATTTATGCTAATTTGACTAGAAATGGCTTAGAGTAATATGAGCTGTCCTGACAGCTGCCAGAGACTTCAAATTGTATTTGTTTATATTTTTCTTCTTGACTTTGGTCTTTTCTAAGTACTCTTTATCACAGAGTTCATGTCTTGCTGCTTTTATGCCTTTAATCCACTAATGCTGTACTGGAGCTTTTCTGTGGTGGTGGGATAGAGGGGTAAAAAGACATTCTAGGGACCAGCAGTTAGCGTAATGGCTATGTCGCTGGACTCCCATGTAGTCAATCCCGGTTCGCATCCCGGACCCGGTGGCTTAAAACTCACGCCGGGCACGTGTGCGTGCGTGCCCAAGATCCCGAGAAGAGAATGGAGGAGAAGGGATTGCGGCATGGCCATCACCCCTGGGGGGTAATTTCTTGCTTTCTGTCTCTATGTCTCTCTCTGTCTGTCTTGCGAGCACAAGCGCCCTATAGCAAAAACCTCTCAAAAAAAAAAAAAAAGACATTCTAATAATTTTCTGATTAAATCTTTCTTTGTTAGATGGCCCGTGTCATCCAATTCAGTCCCTCACAATCGTTTATCTAGTCCTATAGCTTCTTCCCATATGCCATCTACTCTTTTCCCTTCCAACACTTTTTCTAGTTATTTCCTTGAAGTCCTGACATCTGCTGGTTTTTTACCCCTCCACAGTGAGGCAGAGAGAGATTCCTGAAATGAGAGAGGTCTCCATTTTGCAACTGAGATAAAGCTGCAGCAAACCCTATTTTTCCAGATGGTAAACTTTGTGCAGAAGTCTTTATGTTTATTTCACTGATTCTTCTACCTCTCCGCATGACACAGTTAGAAGGGGAATCTTTCTTTGATCTTCCTTGGGAAAATCTAGTGGAGTACCTTATGTAAAATTCATGAATACAATGGATTCTCCCCTAAAATTCCAAGTTACAGGAACTTCTCACTTATATTCTTGCACATTCAGCTTCTAGCAATTTGTTAACTTTATTAAAATAATCACTTCTACTTTTGTGACTTACGAGTTTCCACCAGTTTATGGTTTCTGCTGCAGTTAAGCAAATTTTGGCTGTCTCTCTTCAGATGCACCTGTTTCCCAATTTGTGGGTCGTAGCTCTTCCCGTTATATCAGTTTTCTGATGGTTCCAAGAGACATTCTTAATTCTCAGATTGCCCAGCTCTGACTTATTGTAGAGATTAAAGTGACAACTTGCAAGCTATTTACATCACAGAGATAAAACAACAAGTAGTGGCAAATATATATATATATGTTAGTTTTCATATCTACTGATAATTTTATAGCTCTTTCATTTCTTCTATATGATTTCCTTTTGTCCTTGTTTTGAGAAAAAGTGATTTGTCCTGCTTCACACTCAATGGTGTATTTATTTATTTATATCAGTGCATGCTAACTTGTTTTATTTCACTTAACAAGACACAATTCAATAAACATTTATTTGAATGCTCAGATTGTTCCAGATTTGACAAGTGAGAGATTTAGCAAGAAAATTTCTGAGAACTTCTGAAAACTCTTCATGATTCCCGATCACACAACTTCTTCAGGCACAATGCATTGTCTCTGGCTCAATTCTTAATCCCCTTATGGAAATCAGGTATTTCTTCAAGAAACCTTAATAATTGTTAGTGGATATTGACATTTAGAAGCTGAGATCTGGACTCACTTTGTTTATTTTTTAAGAATTATTTCAAATTTATTTGTTTATTACTATTATTATTGACTTGACCAAAGAAAGAGAGAGAGAAAGCTACTTGAACTATAGTCACCCATGTGGAAGTCCATCACCTTTAACCACTGTGCCATCTGCTGACCCCTGGGCTCATATTGTTTAATGATCGTCTTTTCCCTTTTTATATTTATAACTCTCTTTCTTGATATTAAATAATCTTGCTCTAATTATTCTCAACATACTCATTTGTTTAATAATAAAATAAAAATGATAGTCAGATTTCTTAATTCATCACTACAATAAATAAATCTACTAATAAGAGTTTAATATTTGTTGGGAACCAGCAGTTAGCGTAATGGCTATGTCGCTGGACTCCCACGTAGTCGACCGCGGTTCGCGTCCCAGACCCGGTGGCTTAAAACTCACGCTGGGCGCGTGTGCGTGCGTGCCCAAGATCCCGAGAGGAGAATGGAGGAGAAGGGATTGCGGCGTGACCATCCCCCCTGGGGGGTGATTTCTCGCTTTCTGTCTCTATGTCTCTCTCTGTCTGTCTGGCGAGCGCACGCGCCCTATAGCGAATAAACCTCTCCAAAAAAAAAAAAAAAGAGTTTAATATTTGTTTGCAAGATTTTTTAGGTAAAATTCACATATGATAAAATTCATGAAACTTAAAAAATACATTGCTGCATGTTTTAATAAATTTAAACCCTGTGTAAATAATATTGCTATCAATATAAAGACATGTCCATCACAATTAGTTTACTTAGATGAAATTGGAACATTTCTAGAAATAAAACTATTTAAGCTTACTCCAAAGAAGTTAAAGTCTTAAAATCTGAATTTACCTTTATAATAAAGTGATTAAATTAATAATGTAAAGCATTTTACAAAAAAATCTCAAGTCCAATTAGTTTTAGATGAATTTTATAAAATAGTTCAAGTTATTAAATCAAAATCCATATAAACTGTTCAAATTTAAAAGACAAAATAATACCATTTTTTTCTAAGTATTAACTTGATACAATATCAGGCAAATGCATGACAAAAACAAATACACAACCCTACAGTCCAATATTCCAGATGAATATACACAAAAGAAAAGCAAAACCAAAATAAATTTTGAAAAATTTCAAACAACATCAGTAATTCAATTTAGTAATATATAAAAATAATTATACATCATGACCAAGGGAGATCTATGCAAGGAATGCAAGGTTGGTTTAATTTCCAACCTTAAAAACATAGAGTATCATATTAATAAAATAAAATTCATTAGATCAGTAGGTGATATAGTGGTTAAGGAGATAGATTCCCATTTGTTTGGCCATGGTTAGAGTCCCAGACCTAGGACTTGAAACTCATACAGGCACATGTATGTGCATGCCCAAAATCCCTAGAAGAGAATGGAAGAGAAGGGATTGGAGCATGACCATCCACCTTGGGGGGGGGGGGGGGGCATGATTGTTTGCTTTCTGTCTTTCCACCTCTGCCTCTCTGGAGAGTACACGTATCCTATAACAAAAATGTCTCTTACAATTGAATAAGTAAGCTAATAAGTTAAATGACAAAAAAAAAAAAACAAACTATGTAGATAAAGAAATAGTACTTTGAAAAATCCAACACCCTTTTATTAAGAAAATGCTCAACAAACCATAATAGAAGTGAATTTCCTTAACCTAATATAGGACATTTATAAAAATCCTGCAGCTAACATTACACTTAGTAATGAAAGACTGAAAGCTTTTCCTGTAAGTTCAGTAACATTAAAAAGTTGTATGTACTAGCTGCATCTATTCAGTATTATTGGGGTGGAGAAGGGGTAGAGGATTTTGCCTTAGGGCATGTGTGCTCACCAGAGACTGTGTCAAGCAATGAGAGGGAAAGTGAGAAATCACCCACCAGGAGGGCTGGCTACATTATAATCCCTTCTCTTCCACCCTCCTCCTGGGATCTTAAGCACATAAACATGCATGCCCAGCATAAGTTTCAAGTCACCAGATCCCAGACTTGAACTGTGGTAGACCATGTGCAAGTCCAGTGACATAACCGCTGCACTTTCTGCAGGCCTCTTTATTCAGTATTTTAAAATAGGTTCTAGGCAGGGGAATTAGAGAAGAGAAAGATATGGTGGACAATTAGTTTGAATGTGAAATAATTTTTTGTTCTTGGTATTCTATATAGAAAATCTTAACTAAATTTTGAAGATAAAGGTAACAAATAAGTTTAAAAAGTTTATAGAACGCAACATCAATACATAAAAAAATTAACTCTAAAAAATCAGAATATCCAAGATATAATTAAGGAACAATTAACATTTACAATAGCATTAGCAAGAATAAAATGCTAACTCTAACAAAAGAAGTAAAGTCAGACATCAAAAACTATAAAATAATATTTAAAAAATAAAGTGAGTCTAAATGGGAGGATATTTAACATATATGGGGGGGTGTGGGATGTGTTCTTAATATTGATGAAAAGCAACACTCATTTTGAGCCATAGAGACACTGCAATTCTCAACAAATACCATCTGAATTTTCTACAGTAAGAGGTGAGAGGAAGTGATCCTAAAATTTTTATAGAAGTGCAAGTGACTCTGAAAAGTTGAAACAATGTTGAAAAATGAATAAAGTTGGAGGACTCACACTTGCTGATTTCAAAATTTACTACAAAGTACATTTGTCAGAACTACTTGTACTGGTATAGAAATAGAATTAAATATATTGATTAATTATAAATAAGAGTTTAAAAATGAGCCCCTGCTTTTATGGTCAATTGATTTTTGACCATTCAATTATGAGGAATGTCAAGATCATTCAATGAGGAGATTATAGTCTTCCAATATTTTTTTTTTCTACAGGTAACATGTGCTCTCCAGAAGACAGAGAAAGAAAAAAGGGAAACTATGTTCTGTGGGAATGGTCTTGCTGCAATCACTTCTCTATTTCTCCCTCCTTTCAGGATTTTGGGTGTTCATGCACACATGCCAAACGTGTTTCTCAAGCCTCCAGGTTGGGGATTTCAACCATGTGGTCAGGCATGTGGGATCCAGCTACCTTAACCATCAGTCCATGGAACCAGTCAGGGAATAGTTTTTCAACCAATGTTGCTAAAATATCTGAAGAGTTATGTGTAAAACTATTAATTTGGCTGCCACCATCATGCCATATAAAAATTAACCTAGGGAACCAGCAGTTAGTGTAATGGTTATGTCTCTGGACTCCCACGTAGTCAAGCGCAGTTCGTGTCCTGAACCCGGTGGCTTAAAACTCACGCCGGGCGCATGTGCGTCCCGAGAGGAGAATGGAGGAGAAGGGATTGCGGCATGACCATCCCCCTGGGGGTGATTTCTTGCTTTCTGTCTCTCTGTTTCTCTCTGTCTGTCTGGCGAGCGCATGCGCCCTATAGCAAAAAACCTCTCAAAAAAAAAAAAAATTAACCTGTAATGTATTATAGGCATACATGTATTGGGTGGTGAAGAAAGTCATAATGTGATTTTTCATAGAAAAAACATAGAAAAATATGCCATGACTTTACCACTGACTTCATGATAATTAAATGTATAAAAATTTAGAAGAAAGCAGAGGCAATAAATCTTAATATCTTTAAATTGTCTAATGACAATGGAAACAAACAGCAAAAATAAATAAATAAATTAGACTTATTAAAATTAAAATATTTTTGCTTCAAAAATATTATAACAACGTGTGAAAAATAATTTTAAGAGTGATCTTTGCTATAGGGTACAAGCACTAAATGGAGAGACAGAGAGACAGAGAAGCAGAAAGTGAGAAAATAACCCCCTGGGGGAAGACCAAGGCAATCCGTTCTCCTCCATTCTCTTCTCAGGATTTTGGGCCTGCATGCACACATGTCTAGCATGAGTTTTAAGTCACCAGGTCTGGGACGTGAACTACAGTTGACTACGTGAGAGTCCAGTGACGTAACTATTACACCATATACTAGTCTCCACAGCAGAAAATTTTAAAACACTATTTTCTGTTGGTGATAATGTTAAATGATGTAGCCATATTGGTAAACAATGTGGAAGTTCCTCCAATTATTGAACATGATGTTGTTATAAAACTCATAAAATCTAATTCTGCATAATTTTTAAAGAAACAAAGACATATATTGCCACAAAATCCAGTACATAAGCGTCCACAGCAGTGTTATTCACAATAGTCCTATAGAGAAAACACTCACATAATCATCACTCAATAAATGGATAAACAAAATGTAGTGTGCTGATGAGCAAATATTATTTAGCAATTAAAAAATGGAGTACCTATACATATAGTATATGTGAATTTTGAAATAGTTTGTAAAGTTACAGAAGATACTTGCAAAGGAAATTTCATATGATTTCAGTCATATGAAATGTCTAGAAAAGGCAAATCTAGAGAAAGTAGGTTATCAATTGCCAGGGACTCATGGGAAAGAGTTAGTGAGAAAAGAATAATTGATATTGGGTATACAGTTTCTTTCTTTTTTATAATTATTTTATTTAACTTTAACTTTATTTATTTATTTTTAATTTGACCAGAGAGAGACAGAGCACAAGTGAGAGAGAGAGAGAGATTGAGAAAGCCGCCAGGTCTGGGACTAGAACCGTGGTAGCCATGTGGGAATCCAGTGCCCTTAACCACTACGCCACCTGCCGGCCCCATGTATACAGTTTCTTTCAAGAGTGAAAGAA